>JAVIAB010000139.1:42427945-43027945 GCA_032433765.1 Megaustenia siamemsis
TAATTTATTATATTTTTTTATATAATTATATTACAAATTTTCGAATATTCTATCACACATTTCGCAGGTCAATATGATTTATTTGTTTTGATTTGCATTTATTATTATTGATTTGATTTGCAGAGAAAGCAAGGTTTTCCTCTGGCCACCATAACGTTTGTGAATGAATCCGAAACTACATTGAAACCTCTATTAGCCAGCGGTACATTTTTCCTCTATCCGAACATTGTATTAACGATCTTGACATTCAAAAATTCCCGTCAAAATTATACGGCAAAGAAACCTCAACACTAATGCGGTTTCATGGGTTATTTTTAGCTCTGGCCGATTAGAAGCGTTAAAAGTGAAACTGAAATTATGTCTGATTACCGGAACTTACTTAGCTATTTATAACTACGTTATGCGCATCATCATCCGTAGAAAAAAAAACTTTTTCTGCTCTCTAGTCTAGAGAATCAAATCTTATTGTCGCTCAACTCAGACACAACAACGCTTATCTGGTTTGGCATTAATGTTCATTGAGAAATCATTCCCTAAGAAACTTAGAAACCAACACAACAGTACTTTCAATGACAAAATCATCAAGACATTTTCGTCACAAACAAGACGGATATAATTAACATATAAATAAGTAATTTAAAATGTAGTGATGTCATTAGAAAATATTACTTTATGTTAGCCTGCTGAAAAATTAGGAAGATACTATGCAATCCATTTTTGACAATAGAAACAAGAAAAAGAGTTCTTAAATGTTATGTGGAGCCAGTCTTAACATATGGATGTGAATCATGGACAATAGGACAACAGGCAAGAAAATCACTGGAGTCTGTAGAAATGTGGTTTTACAGAAGAATGTTGAGAATACCATGACAGCTAAGAAGAGTAATGAAAATGGTCTGATAGAGGTCAAAGCAAAAAGAGAGCTGATTTCAAATATTAGGACAGAGGAATCTGGATTATCAGTTCAAATACGGACAGAAGTGAAAGGAATAGTTGATAAAGAGGAACAGAATAGTCTACAGCGAAAAACAATAACTCTCAGTTTCCTGGATGAAGAATACCCACAAGACCTATGGATTCGTGTGTATACAGATGGATCAGCACAGAATGCAGTAAAAAATGGGGGAGCAGGTGCATATATAGAATACCCAAATAACACTAGGGATATGAATAAAATAGCAACAGGGAAATATTGTCACAATTATGATGCAGAAATACAAGCAATAAAGTTAGCAATAGAAAAACTGCTGAACATTAATCTTAGCCCGCAGCCTGTAGTGTTTTTGACAGATGCAAGATCAGTACTCCAGGCACTACAATCCAGAAAATTACCACATCTGCAGACCTTATTGACTGAACTCTGCAAGCACCACAGGGTTGCCCTGCAGTGGATTCCATCTCACTGTGGAATACCAGGAAATGAGAAAGCAGATCAGTTGGCAAAGGAAGGTTCAACAGGCACACAACTAGATACACCTGTTACATACCATCATAAGAAACAGATAATCAAATCAATCAGAGGACCACAAGCCCCAAATCAGGATGCCTTTTATAATATGAATAGATATGAACAAGTTATCATTATACGTCTCAGAACAGGACACAATCGACTCCATAGTCACATGTATACAAAATTCAAGATCGGCACCTCAACTACTTGTACATGTGGACAGGCGCCCCAGACTGCTGAACACATACTTCAAGACTGCACTGAATATAGTAGACTGAGGAAAATCCATTGGCCCATAGATACAACACTACAGACAAAACTATATGGGCCACTGCAAGAATTACAAAAGACAGTAACATTTATACAGGAAACGACATTGCAGATATAGACAATGCTTCAGGCGAACGAAAGATAGATAGAAATATTAGGAAGAAACAATCATCATTTTTTGGCCATGTAATGAGAAGAGAACAACTGGAATATATTGTAACAACTGGTAAAATTGAGGGACGAAGAGATAGAGGGAAGCAAAGAGAAAAGATACCAGACAACTTAAGAGAATGGCTTGGCAGAAGGTCAACAACATAAATGATAAATAACTGTCGAGATCGAAAGTTGTGGAGAGACATGATCACCTACGCCAGCAGGCCTGGTACTTGATGATGATGATCACATTGAAAGTTTCCATCTATAATTATATTCATTTATTATTAGTTGTCTCCACTTTAACAAAAAAAAATCAACTGTTTTGTATTTTTTATCTGCATTCATCTGTCTCTTTTTTTTTCTCAAATTTTCCAGTCATCACAAATACATCTGTATAATTCTACTTGTTCCCTTCTCATAACATAACCTAAAAATGCTGATTGTTTATTTCTGATGTTGGAAATACGCTTTCTATTTGCTTTGGCTTCTTGTAGAACTTCTTCATTGCATTTGTAAAGTGTCCGTATTTTCAACATTCTTTTGTGAACCAAATTTCCAAAAACACTTTATGTGAATGTGAAACAAATTGTCTACATGCAGTATTTGCATATAATGTTATTATTCTTGTTTACTGTCATATTTTGGGACCTCTTCAATTATTGTGAATTCAGGGTCGGTTTCCAGTACCGCAAGTATAGCAAATTACATATTAAATTTAACAAAAATAACCAGTGGGTATCTGTTCCTAGAATGCAAATACGAGTACAGACATGTCACAGATACTATATAGATCTGTTTGGTGCAGCCTGCAAAACTGTGGCTTCACAATATCCACCAAAAAAAGAACTGATCCATCATGAACCACCTCCATAGAAGGCCTTTTTTTAAAATCATGTTTTTAAAACAACTAACAGCCACCTATCTCGGAGACATCTTTCTCAAGCATTGGACATCGACGACATGGTAAATGTGAGAAGGCAAACGCTACATTTGGAAGACTCCGAACTAAAGTCTGGGACAGGCCGGACATCAAGCTCTAGAACATGTTTAAATCTTACACTGCGTCATCTACGTCAGCAGGCACGGTACTTGATGATGATGTTCCACCTACCCTGTAATGTGAATGAGAAACACGATCACCTACGCCAGCAGGTATGGTACTTGATGATGATGTTCCACCTACCCTGTAATGTGAATGAGAAACACGATCACATACGCCAGCAGGTATGGTACTTGATGATGATGTTCCGCCTACCCTGTAATGTGAATGAGAAACACGATCACCTACGCCAGCAGGTATGGTACTTGATGATGATGTTCCACCTACCCTGTAATGTGAATGAGAAACACGATCACATACGCCAGCAGGTATGGTACTTGATGATGATGTTCCACCTACCCTGTAATGTGAATGAGAAACACGATCACATACGCCAGCAGGTATGGTACTTGATGATGATGTTCCACCTACCCTGTAATGTGAATGAGAAACACGATCACATACGCCAGCAGGTATGGTACTTGATGATGATGTTCCACCTACCCTGTAATGTGAATGAGAAACACGATCACATACGCCAGCAGGTATGGTACTTGATGATGATGTTCCACCTACCCTGTAATGTGAATGAGAAACACGATCACATACGCCAGCAGGTATGGTACTTGATGATGATGTTCCACCTACCCTGTAATGTGAATGAGAAACACGATCACATACGCCAGCAGGTATGGTACTTGATGATGATAACGATGCTCTACCCGCCCTGTAATGTGAATGAAAAACATGGATTGTTTACAGTCGCCGTTCTTGAAATCGTAAGAATAGAATAGCTCAGGTCAAAATAACATTTCTGAAAATGAAAAATATCTTATACAACAAATCTATGTCAATAGAAGTGAGAAAGAGAGTTCATCGGTGCATATAGAACCAATTCTGACCTATGGAAGTGAATCATGAACAGTGGAAAAACAAAAGAAAAGACGATTAGAGATGAGATTTCTCAGAAGAATGTTGAAAGTTTTCTGAACAGCTAAAAAGACCAATGCGGAAATTCTTAAAGAGGCCAACACAAAAAGGGAACTCCTAAAAACATCAGAAAGAAACAATCAACATTTTTTGGGCACATCATGAGAAGAGGAAAGTTGGAATACTTAGTTACAACTGACTAAATAAAAGGAAAGAGAGATCGCGAACGACAAAGAGAGAAAATGCTGGATAGCTTGGTGTCATGGCATGGAAAACAGTCAACAACAGAACTGATACGATGCACTGTAGATAGAAGATTGTGGAAGGACATGCTCGCCTACGTCAACCGGTATGGCACACGATGATGATGATACTCATCGATTCCGATTCCTTTGAAAGCAAAAGTCAACGCAGGACCTCAAACATAAGCTGGAAAGAACATATTGCAAATGAACAGATAAGAGACGAATCTAAACAAGAATACGTGTCCAGCTTTATAAGAAAGCGATGTTAGAAAAACATCGGTCATGTGCTGAGAATGAATGAAGAAAGACTTCCCCATCAAGTATTCATTTCCAAACCGTCTGGTACAAGAAAAGAAGGCAGTGCAAGAGAATCACTACGTCGAACAATTATTAGGAAAGGCTGAACCATGGGGCTAAGAAACAAGCACGAACTAGCAGAAAATCGTGGAGAACTATGACTTCCACCCTATGTGTCTTCTTCAGTTCAAGAGGAAAATGATGATGATATTATTCATACCAATGAACGAACAAAACTAATCTTACAGAGTTATCAAGTAAACATAATAGGCAATGTTCACAGCAAGGGAACAAAATCAGACTGCCTGGTGTTATACTGACCACGTAACCCATAAAACGAGGATCCCATATGAACAAGGAGTGGCAGTTTTTCTTTATAACTTTAGTTTACTGTAACTGAGTATCCATGTTCTACAGTTTGGGCTAAAGTTTATATGCCCCCGTTTGACTTACGAGAAAGGGGAATCATAACGCAAATATCAAATATCGCAATCCTTTTGACTTGTAGATAGACAACTCTGACGATTAAAAAATGTTTTATTGGTTACCTCGAGACAACTCGTGTTATATTTATTGCCAATTCGATGTTTATCTGGTTGTTTCCCTTACACTAAGAGCTCGTTGCAAGCAAGTAATTTTGATAACTTTGTGGCAAGTCAAGCACCGTTCCCCTGTGAACCAGTGGCGTATACTGGTTTTGGGGTCTAGGCTACCGATGACATAATAAATAAAAACATACATTATATTCAGTAGGCTAACATATAGTAATATTTTCTAATGATTTCACTACATTTTTTTACTTACTTATTTATGTTAATTATATTCGTCTTGTTTGGGACGAAAATGTCTTGATGACTTTGTCATTGAAAGTACTGTTCGGTTGGTTTCTAAGTTTCTGAGGGAATGATTTATCAATGGACATTAATGCCAAACCAGATAAGCGTTCTTGTGTTTGAGTTGAGCGACAATAAGATTTGATTCTCTTGAGAGCAGAAAAAGTTCTTTCTACAGATGATGATGATGCGCATAACGTAGTTATAAATAGCTAAGGAAGTAGTTTCACTTTCACTTTGTGACGATTATGATTGACTAGAACTAAAAATAACCCATGAAACCGCATTCATCTAGCGGCAACACCCCCCTATATGTATTTGTCCATCTGCCGATATTTTATTGATTTTAATTAAGAAAAAACTACAAAGGACAAGAGGTAGGGTTCGATCCCAACCGATGGCTTCCGGGTTCACCCAGCCTTAAATGGGTACCGGATTTTTTCTGGGAAAGTAAAGCAACATGGGTGTAATACCGACCACATGACCCCAAAAATCATGCGCCTAAGGTCTATACAAATTATGGTCACTAACACCATATTCTCTATACGTCACACTTGGCGTGACGGGCATTTTACTTTTTTTTTTTTTTTTAAATTAAGAAAAAGCAAAGAAGTAGTAAATTAGTAAATAAAGAGCTCAAAGATGTAGCCAGAAAGAAATTCATGCCAGCTGCTCCAACATTAGAAATATCACAATCACTTCGCATTTTCTCAAAATTAAAATATTTTCAACAATTGATACATTTAAAAATAACAATAAAGAACTTTCAAATTTATAATCTTGCAAAGCAAAAACCACAGCAGCAACAAAAAATGTGCACTGAACATTGTGAAGCATCATCAATAACAGATGGAAAACCAGACATAAAAAATAATGGTGCAAAAATTATTAATGAAAACAGGAGTGTTGAACAATTTAAAAAAAAAAATGAATACCTCAAACTCTGATCAAGACCCACAGTGTCCATTTTCTTTATTACACAATTTGATTTTTAACTAAATTGTCAAAAATATTCATTGATAAATTTCAGAGGAAGCAAATAAATCTTCAAAAGTAACCAATTTAGAATGGGAATTTGCTGGTCTTGAGGCATTACGCCAGTCTCGAGGGAGGTTGTAAGTTCAAATCTCGGCTGCACCAGTTGGGATTTTTATTTGTGATTTCTCTCTGCAGCAAACATCCCTGGTCTCAGCAGTGAGACCCAGCTTGAAACGTCAATCAATGGAAAAAAAATATGAGTACCTTTGAAGAAGAAGTTATCTGCCAGTGTGGCAAGGAAAAAATGGATTAACATGGTAAATTCAGTTCCTGGTCTCTAGGGACTTCGCCAGAGGTGGAGGTGTAGGTGTGGCTGGTGATTGAAAAAGAAAAAATCAATTTATAATAAATTTTGTTAATTTAAAAAAAAAACCCAGAAAAGTTAAACTAAATAAAAAATTTTTAATGCAATATTATTTATTGGAGACCTTTCTTCTTCTTCTTCTTCTTCCGCTTCTATATTTGACCAAAGACTGCTCTTCTTCTTCCGCTTCTGTATTTGACCAAAGATTGCTCTTCTTCTTCTGCTTCTGTATTTGCCCAAAGACTGTTCTTCCACTTCTGTATTTGCCCAAAGACTGTTCTTCCACTTCTGTATTTGCCCAAAGACTGTTCTTCCACTTCTGTATTTGCCCAAAGACTGTTCTTCCACTTCTGTATTTGCCCAAAGACTGTTCTTCTTCCACTTCTGTATTTGCCCAAAGACTGTTCTTCCACTTCTGTATTTGCCCAAAGACTGTTCTTCCACTTCTGTATTTGCCCAAAGACTGTTCTTCCACTTCTGTATTTGCCCAAAGACTGTTCTTCCACTTCTGTATTTGCCCAAAGACTGTTCTTCCACTTCTGTATTTGCCCAAAGACTGTTCTTCCACTTCTGTATTTGCCCAAAGACTGTTCTTCCACTTCTGTATTTGCCTAAAGACTGTTCTTCCACTTCTGTATTTGCCCAAAGACTGTTCTTCCACTTCTGTATTTGCCCAAAGACTGTTCTTCCACTTCTGTATTTGCCTAAAGACTGTTCTTCCACTTCTGTATTTGCCCAAAGACTGTTCTTCCACTTCTGTATTTGCCCAAAGACTGTTCTTCCACTTCTGTATTTGCCCAAAGACTGTTCTTCCACTTCTGTATTTGCCCAAAGACTGTTCTTCTTCCACTTCTGTATTTGCCCAAAGACTGTTCTTCCACTTCTGTATTTGCCCAAAGACTGTTCTTCCACTTCTGTATTTGCCCAAAGACTGTTCTTCCACTTCTGTATTTGCCCAAAGACTGTTCTTCCACTTCTGTATTTGCCCAAAGACTGTTCTTCTTCCACTTCTGTATTTGCCCAAAGACTGTTCTTCCACTTCTGTATTTGCCCAAAGACTGTTCTTCTTCCACTTCTGTATTTGCCCAAAGACTGTTCTTCTTCCACTTCTGTATTTGCCCAAAGACTGTTCTTCTTCCACTTCTGTATTTGCCCAAAGACTGTTCTTCTTCCACTTCTGTATTTGCCCAAAGACTGTTCTTCTTCTGCTTCTGTATTTGCCCAAAGACTGTTCTTCTTCCACTTCTGTATTTGCCCAAAGACTGTTCTTCCACTTCTGTATTTGCCCAAAGACTGTTCTTCCACTTCTGTATTTGCCCAAAGACTGTTCTTCCGCTTCTGTATTTGCCCAAAGACTGTTCTTCCGCTTCTGTATTTGACCAAAGACTGTTCTTCCACTTCTGTATTTGCCCAAAGACTGTTCTTCCGCTTCTGTATTTGCCCAAAGACTGTTCTTCCGCTTCTGTATTTGACCAAAGACTGTTCTTCCGCTTCTGTATTTGACCAAAGACTGCTCTTCTTCTTCCGCTTCTGTATTTGCCCAAAGACTGTTCTTCCGCTTCTGTATTTGCCCAAAGACTGTTCTTCCGCTTCTGTATTTGCCCAAAGACTGCTCTTCTTCTTTGCCTACTTTAAATGAGTGTTAAATGCGAATAGATGCAATGTGTCATGGTTTACAATAGCAACCTGCAATATCTACATCTTTCGGCTCATCATGGTTTTATTTGGAATTGTCTTAAAACAACTAAAAATGAAAAGAGAACCACTAAACACAATTAAAACAAGACAAATGAGCTTTTTGGGGCATGTTAAAAGACACAACAGCCTACTAAAAGTAATCATGGAAGAGAAAATACAAGCTAAAAGAAGCAGAGGCAGACCAAGACTAACATAGATGAGTAATACCAAATGATGGACAACTCAGCTTATGACAACCTGCACCATCGAAGCAAAATACAGAGCGGAATGGCACTCCATGGTAGCCAACCTTTGATGCGGAGATGATACACTCAATGATGATGATGATTCAGCTTTCATACCTGCCTCCAGCACATTTTAGGGTATTTGCACTCACTCTTCAATCCCTAAATGCTTTACTGGATTCATCAGTCTCTTTCAGGCCAACCATGGGTTAGTGGAATCTTCATTAGTTCTAGTTAACTGACAGACGCACCTGTTATATGTCAGATTTTTCAAAATGTTCTTCTATAAATTAAATTTAATTTATTTTAGCTCAGATCAAATGTAAACAAATGAGCATTACCCTCCCATATAACTGATTATCAAATGTTCATTTGGAATATACAGTCGTCATAAACTACGATATAGAGATATCTGTAAATCATTTCTGAACGACTTCTCCATATGTGAATATGACTGGAAACATCTGGCAAGTGGTCGCACATCATGGAGAGCTTGTATAAGGAACGGTATAGCATCATTTGAGACTGTGCTAAGGCAAAACTTAGAAGAGAAAAGACTCATGAAAAAGGATGGAAAACCCTGTGGACCAGTGGGCCTGACTTGTTCATTCTGTGACCGCGTGTGTTTGTCAAACATTGGTAGAATTAGCCATAAGAGAAGCTGTTCAACAAAAAAAAAACCTTAAAAACAAACAAAAAATACACAATAGATCACACTAGACAATCTGACAAGACGAAAAGGGCCATATATATATATATGAGTAACAGAATTAATAATTTAAAAAAATGAATGAATTAATTAAATGAAATAGTCCATAAAAATATATCAAATTATCAATTTTTAGATACAGTGTTCTTCGTTTTCTTTCATTTGAACTTTCTCTTATATTCCTCCAGGTATCAAGGCAGATGCACAGTTCTAGTTCTTGCTTTTCTTGTAGCGTCAACCTTTGTCATTTGATGCAGTTGTTGAGTTTTCTTTGTGATGTCATTCGATCTTTCTCAGGGCCTATCTCAACAGCTTTAGCTTTCTTCCTTTCCCTCTTGTATATTTAGGAAATACAACAAAAGCTTTCCAAGTAGACTCACTTTTTTTCTATGTAACTCAGATTGATTGGAAGCTGATTCTTTCTCAAATAGTCTCATTTACTTATAACATTTGTGAGCAATCACATTTTAGCACTGATAACATAAGGTTAGGATTTAAATGTTCTGCATGCAGTGATTCTTTGTATTGGCAGAGGTACTTTCTGTGCTGAAGAGTGGAATCAGTTATTTCAATATCTGGTTTATTCAACTTAACTCAAAGGTCCCCTCCATGTCTTGCTAGGCAAATGGGGAATATGGTGTTAGTGACCATATTTTTCCATGACCAATGCACAGTTGGACCCTAGATGCAAGAACAATAAGAAAATAATCTCTACAGAGATGAAATGTGTTAGACAAATGACAGGAAACAGTCTGAGAGACAAGATCAGAAATGAAGAACTGAGAAAAAAAGCTAGGAATAGCCCCCGCCATAGAATATATAAGGAAAAAACATATAAAATGGTTTGGCCACGTGACAAGGCAGAAAGATTAAAATACAACACAATGAGCCTTCAACAAATGTTGTGAGAACACCAGACTCAAGGGTTGACCATGAAAAAGATGGAATGTTAGAAGCACTAGGAAACATAACAGCAGCAGAGGTGAACAGAAGAGTAAAAGACCGCAAATTATATCTCCCCTCGATGCTGAAAGGCAGATGAGGAAGGAAAGAAGAAGAGGAATGCACAGTTTTGGGTGATATGGTCAGTATAACATCAGGCTACCTTTACTTTAACCTTTTCTATTTTAAGAAAAATCTCTTGTACTCATTTTTAGAGGCTGGATGAACACAAGAGCCTTGACAATCTTAAAAAAAAAAAAATCTGCCACTTCTGGGAATCACACCCAGACCCTTCTGATCAGGAAGTGAGTATATTTACCATTCAGCCACTGAAGCGTACTTACAGCATTGGTTATCAATTGTTTTGCTCACTTTGACTGTATTCAGAGAATGTTGCTCCTTGATATTTGAAACTTGCTACACCTATCTTATATCTTGACACTCTACAACTGCATTGTTACAATATAAATCTGTTGAGACTTTGCACCTTTTTCCAACATGTAAAGAGGAAAGCCATTATTTAGAGTAAAACTGAGGCAGCTTTGATGAAAATCAAGGCAGCAAAGCTTACAATAGATAAATGCACCCTTTGTACTTAAAATAGACTGTGATGATTCAAATACTATATAAATACCAGCACAAGATTTTACAAACACAGTTTTAAGGAAAATATTGAACAAATATTTCAATAAAATCTACATTATTAAATATGCTATCAGCAATAACACACAAAAAAGAACTTTTGTTATTTATATTTGATTGCCATTATAATAAATTAGAAGTGAGTGTCATAAAATGGTTTATATAAATGCTTGATTACTGTATGTTGCAAATAAATGGCTAAATCAACAAAGAAATTGGAAGACCGAATGAAGCCCTTGTAATGTATATATACAAAAAGCATATGAGGTCATGTTTCATCCCGCCCCCAAGAATACAGTACCAAGACCTCACACCCTCCCCCACAACCATATTAAAATCAAGTATCTCCAACTGATTGACAGCTTTACCTACCTTGGCAGCACATTATCTAGAGCAGCAAACATCATCTCTAAGGTAAACAACAGAATTTCCAAAGTTGCTGCTGGTATTGGAAGACAGCATAACAGTGAATTGGAACAAAATAGAAACAAGCCTCACTATAAAGACTGGATTTCTACTGTTCTATAGCGATCACTATCCTGCACTTAGCCAGTGAGACATGGACAACATAAAGAAAACTAAACCACTCCAATATAACCTTTTCTCAACAGACTGCTAAGAATAGAGTGATAGGATAAAATCTCAGAGAGTGAAGTCCTCATGAAAGCCAAAACTCAAAACATTCACAAGCTACTGCTAAAGGTTCAAGTGAGATGGTCTGGACTTGTCCACATGGCTGATGAATGTATATTGAAGCAATTGTTAAACAGTAATTTCAGCAAAGGCATGCAATGCAATAAATTGGTTGACAGAAGAAGCACTTGAAACATTTTATATAAATACCTACACACATTATTTCATGGGAAGTGCTACTATGGTGAAGTAACATAACTGGAAGTGACCACTTTAACAAAAATGTCAGCAGAAAAATACATGAAGAAAATGCAAAGCCAGAAAAAAAGGATTTTCTAACCAATTCTCTTATGACCAACACTAAACATACATGACCCACACGTGGCAGAAGATTCTATGCCAAAATTGAGCATTTACACTCACTTATGCACACACAAGAAAGGTGCAATTACATAAGACTAAAGTTGTCACCATCATATGTGATGAACAAAAATTAAACAAAAGTATAGAGCCCATATATTAATGACTAAAGCAAGCAGAAAAAAAATACTGAAAAGATTTAGGATAAAGAGGAAAGGATTAAATTAAATGTAAAAGTTAGGTGAAATAAAATGTATGTATCATAGAGATTCAAAACATAGTTTTACAAATGGTCAATATCTGCACAAATAGGGATGGTCATTTCTAGCAGAATGGGCATGTAGAGTGCTTTGTGTGTTTGCAACTGAACTAGAGGGGTCTGGATTATTTTTTTAGAATTCTCAGGTGTGGTAAATTTTTCTTGGACTGACTAGGCTTGCACATCATTCAGACTGAAAATGGGTTCCAGAGATTTCATGGAAAGTGGAATGGCCATAAAAATTGCCATTGAAAAATATTACCATATTTTCCAGCGATCCAGGGCCAATTTAGTCAAAGTAAAGTAATGAGCCCTGTCATGCCAAATAGCATATAAAGAATATGATGTTAGTGACCATAATTTTTAGACCTTCGGCACATGATTTTTGGGATAATGGGGTCAGTATTATGCCTGTGCCATTTTATTTTCCCAGAAAAAAAAACCAGGACCCATTTAAGGCTGAGTGAACCTTAGGGATAGACCTTAAGGCATAGAGGTAATCCTTATTTACTCTATAGCAGATCAGGAACAAGAACACAGTATTTAAAACTATACCAACAAATTAAGAAAATTGGTTCACTCAAAACACAATACTACAGAAAAATCCTTAGGGTACATTGATAATGAAAAAGAGCAACAAAGACATTAAAAGACTTACATATTGACAAGAATTGGCTCATTAACAACATATTACAGAGGAAATTGAAATACTAAGTAAACAGTGGGCTGGAAAGAAAAATAATGGAAGGCATGGTTTTCCAGGAAGACAAGACAGGGCAGGCCAAGAAGGTGGTTTTAATGACATCATAGAGACCTTGAACATGACAACAGTAGAAGTGAGAGATTTGATTTTGAGATTCTTTCAGATGGACTATATTTGAGTTCAATGTTCTGCAGAGGACATGCACCAGACAGTGACCAAAAAAGAGTTAAAGGCAAGCAGGCAATAGGACAAAAGTGGTGTAGCTGATTTGGTTATATTAAACAATAGGGAGATAATAGTTCCTTAAAATATTCAACAAGGCAAGAATTTGATGGCATTAAACTACCCCAGCATACTTGGCAATCAGCTCCCTCGCCGAGATTGTACAACTCTCCTAGAATAGAGTTGTGTGAGGGAATACAATGCGGGTTCTATACAAGGTCTGGTGCTTGATTACAAAGATTGTTGGACACAAGGAGTCTAGAATTTCTGCCTTATGTGTTGTCTTCTGTATGAAAGGAAAATAAATAGATAGATAGCTGGCACATTCTAAAGTACTTGTTTGATCAACACAAAAAGATTTGAGAAGTGACATTTTAACTTAAATAATACAATTTGTTAACCATGCTTTTATAAGAGCATAGTTACAAGCATTTTTTGTGCTTAATTTAAGCACAATAATTTCTCCCTTGAGAAATTTCTTTCACGAGCTGTGTTTCATCTGGTTTGTGTTTTGATATTCCAATTGCTTAGGATGAATGATATCGTACGAGGGGAACAGATGGCTGTGTTCACTTTCTGTCTTTTGGCATGTGCAGAGACTGCTATGATGGGGACTGCAGTTACCTTTCTTTGTTTGGGAGATGAGATATTAATTTGGATGATTCAACTGGCACAGGCAGTTGAGCACTTATGGATTTTAATTCGTTTACAGTGATACCGGGGCCTTCCATAACCACAACCATATTTCTCCCTTTTTAACTAGCTTTATCTCATTTGTTTGTTTACAAATTTAACTTAAAATAATGATAAAATAAATGAATGTATATCAAAATTTCTTTAAAAGTATCTTCTTTTTTTTAATTATTACAAAACAAAATTTAGAAGCATTATAATAACGATAATGTAAGAAAATTTAAAAGTATGTATATTTTTGTACAATTGATTAGACAAAAGTTATTAAATAATTTTATAATTATGAACAAAATATTAAAAAATTAGACATTAAAAACATTTAAGAAAATTTTACCTAAAATTAATCACATCTTTATATTTACCATTGCAATAATAACTGATAGCAAAGAAAATTAAAATAAAATAAAATATAAAACTTGATAAGTGACAACGTGTAGTTTTTTTTTAATGCCCCACAATAGAAGCTGTACTTTGTGCCTGGAGTATGTATGCATATGAACACAAACACCAAAGAGTTTCATTTTAATATGTTGAACAAATATGGTGATCTTCCACAAAATGAAAATTGGCAGCAACACTTTGCTAATAAAGTCAATTTAGCCAGCCCAGAGCTGACAGTTCTCAAGAAGGAAAAAGATATCAAGAAGGAATCAATAGGAAAGAAGGGAAGAAAAAGAGGGATCAAGAAGGAAAGACATATTTAGTCTCAGGAAATGATGTATTGAATCGGATATGCTGGGTCAAAAGTGCAAATATTGGAACTAGCTGTAAACCACCGAATAATGCTAGTTATATTTTCACATTCTTTTCAGTGTGTACTAGATAAAACAACATTTGTCTGTGTAAATGTTAACAACACAACAACTAATGCAACTATTTTTACAAAGTCAATTTGCTGGATTCTTGTTTCTATGCCATATTTTGAATATTTTCACATTTCAAATAATTAAAATCCAAAAAGGGTCAATCAAAGAGTTTTGCAAGTTACTAAGAAATCATTAAGGCAGACAAGAATTATATATATCTTCTTTTCTCTCTCTCTCTCTCTCTCTCTCTCTCTCTCTGCGATCAGGACCCAATCAGAGTAGGATTCCAGCTCCTCACATGAACTCAGCTGTCCGGTTAGGTGATATCTTCTTTTCTCTCTCTCTCTCTGCGATCAGGACCCAATCAGAGTAGGATTCCAGCTCCTCACATGAACTCAGCTGTCCGGTTAGGTGATATCTTCTTTTCTCTCTCTCTCTCTCTCTCTCTCTCTCTCTCTCTGCGATCAGGACCCAATCAGAGTAAGATTCCAGCTCCTCACATGAACTCAGCTGTCCGGTTAGGTGATATCTTCTTTTCTCTCTCTCTCTGCGATCAGGACCCAATCAGAGTAGGATTCCAGCTCCTCACATGAACTCAGCTGTCCGGTTAGGTGATATCTTTCTTTTCTCTCTCTCTCTCTCTCTCTCTGCGATCAGGACCCAATCAGAGTAGGATTCCAGCTCCTCACATGAACTCAGCTGTCCGGTTAGGTGATATCTTCTTTTCTCTCTCTCTCTCTCTCTCTCTGCGATCAGGACCCAATCAGAGTAGGATTCCAGCTCCTCACATGAACTCAGCTGTCCGGTTAGGTGATATCTTCTTTTCTCTCTCTCTCTCTCTCTCTCTGCGATCAGGACCCAATCAGAGTAGGATTCCAGCTCCTCACATGAACTCAGCTGTCCGGTTAGGTGATATCTTCTTTTCTCTCTCTCTCTGTGATCAGGACCCAATCAGAGTAGGATTCCAGCTCCTCACATGATCTCAGCTGTCCGGTTAGGTGATATCTTCTTTTCTCTCTCTCTCTGCAATCAGGACCCAATCAGAGTAGGATTCCAGCTCCTCACATGAACTCAGCTGTCCGGTTAGGTGATATCTTCTTTTCTCTCTCTCTCTGCGATCAGGACCCAATCAGAGTAGGATTCCAGCTCCTCACATGAACTCAGCTGTCCGGTTAGGTGATATCTTCTTTTCTCTCTCTCTCTGCGATCAGGACCCAATCAGAGTAGGATTCCAGCTCCTCACATGAACTCAGCTGTCCGGTTAGGTGATATCTTCTTTTCTCTCTCTCTCTGCGATCAGGACCCAATCAGAGTAGGATTCCAGCTCCTCACATGAACTTAGCTGTCCGGTTAGGTGATATCTTCTTTTCTCTCTCTTTGCGATCAGGACCCAATCAGAGTAGGATTCCAGCTCCTCACATGAACTCAGCTGTCCGGTTAGGTGATATCTTCTTCCGGTTAGGTGATATCTTCTTCCGGTTAGGTGATATCTTCTTCCGGTTAGGTGATATCTTCTTCCGGTTAGGGGATATCTTCTTCCGGTTAGGTGATATCTTCTTCCGGTTAGGTGATATCTTCTTCCGGTTAGGTGATATCTTCTTCCGGTTAGGTGATATCTTCTTTTAAAAACACACTATTGGTTAAATTTCCCAAAGGTACATGGCACATGTGGGTGCTGCGTAAAAGGGAGATTGGCAGGAAGTTGATGTGGCTGTGTATCAAGTGATGTCATAAAAGGGAGATTGGCAGGAAGTTGATGTGGCTGTGTATCAAGTGATGTCATAAAAGGGAGATTGGCAGGAAGTTGATGTGGCTGTGTATCAAGTGATGTCATAAAAGGGAGATTGGCAGGAAGTTGATGTGGCTGTGTATCTATCTATCTATCTTTCGTTCACTCGAAGTATTGTCTATATCTGCAATGTCGTTTCCTGTATAAATTTTACTGTCTTTTGTAATTCTTGCAGTGGCCCATATAGTTTTGTCTGTAGTGTTGTATCTATGGGCCAATGGATTTTCCTCAGTCTACTATATTCAGTGCAGTCTTGAAGTATGTGTTCAGCAGTCTGGGGTGCCTGTCCACATGTACAAGTAGTTGATGTGCCGATCTTGAATTTTGTATACATGTGACTATGGAGTCGATTGTGTCCTGTTCTTAGGCGAATGGAAGTATGGCTGTGTATCAAGTGATGTCATGGGTTTTGCATTTTAGTATGAAGGAGTCAAGACAGAGATGAAGATGATGGGGAAGACATGGGATGATTATAATGGCAAGAAACAGAACGACTTAGAAAGTGTTTGTTGAAGACCTATGCTCCACAGGGAGCTGAAAGGTAGAAGAAGAAGAAGAAGAAGATGTCAAGACACAAATATGAAAATTGGAGTCAACTTTAGTTCTCTATGTATTCACTGCTCAAGCTGATGCAATTCACCCATATTTCTCCACCTTCTGGCAGCCCTAATTGTAGAAATTTTTAGTTCTGCCCCTGAACTAGATCTCCAAATTTAGTAATCAAATCCTTAATAGCACCCTGACAGCACCAAGTGTGTACAGAAAATGTTAATCAATAGTATGTCTTTAAAGTGATACATAGCATTCCATCTGTCAAAATAATTTCTTAGTAAAGTGCAAAATATTTTGACCAACTCTTGTAAACTTAAATCTTGATCATTTAATAACAGAATCCCTAACATTTAAAAGGGTGGACAAATTTGAAATCTCTCTCTTTCAATCAAAAGCTGGAAATAACAAAGCCTAAGGGTGAAAGACACCACTGTAGCAAAATTGCTAGTATGTTTATCTACTGACCTTGAGGGTCCAAGTTCAAATCTCAAATGTGGCAAATTTGTTTCATACTCTAAAGGCTTCAAGGTTTATCCAGCCTCAGAAAATGGATAACAAAGATTTTCTATTGGAAAGCAGAATGGTTTGGTATGATCACATTGCCTGTAAATGTCTAAAATCTAAAGGCCACCATCATACCACGTGCCATATAGCTAATATGGTGGTAGTGTTCATATTTTTAAAATAAACCTTCTGCACATTATTTTTCAAACGCCTGTGCCATTTTACTTTCCATAAAAAATCTGGTATCCATTTAAGACTGGTTGAAACTGGAAGTCATTGATCAGGATAAAATGCACAACCTTTTGTTCTTAGTAGTTCAGTTCACTAACCAATGAGTTATTGTAGCTCCACTAAATATACCAAAGGTCATTGAAAAATGTGTGCACTAACACTAAATTCTCCATAAACACCACTAAGTGTAACAAGAACCATTACTTGAAGATGAAAGACGTATAGCGCAATGAGAATATATAAAACATTGCCATCATTTTCAAAACAATTAGTGGAGTTATCACAGTCTATATGGACTTCTTTTATCTGTAAATTTTGCAATTACTCTTTAGTTCTATTCTGGTGATATTATCTCTGCTTACCAAACTTGTGAACGATTAGAAAAATATCAGCTACCAATGACTGATGTATTTTGAATTGTTCCACACTTAAGCTGTGATGGCCATAGATTTTCTATTTCATTAACCCTATAATGACTTTAATTATTATTTGCCTTCCGTTGGGTTATTTATGTCATGATTTGTTTTGGTTCCAAGAATGTTTATATGTCTGGTTGAATCCATGTTGGAAGATCTGTAAAACTTGAAAAAGGACATCACCTAGTTTGTTCTTCATTCCTAAACTCTTTCTGTATGTTTCGCCACACTATGCACCATGCCGATTTCTGCTGCATACCTTTCTCCCCACACTGCACCACTGTCAAATTGATTAGTATGAACCGTCAACAAATAGTATTCTTTTTACATATCTTGTATCATCTTGGTATTGGTGAAATCTAATTCCTTGTTCAAATATCTAAAAATTAATATATAATATGTTATATGTTAGATCAATATAAATATGTAGATTGATTCTTAAAACCATGAAAAATGTTGTCTGAAATCTCTTCTGTTGCATTGATAAAAAATGTCTGTACGGAAAGAGTTAAGAGAAGAGAAGAAGAAGAATTGGTGGGAAAATTATGTATATATTGAGAAATTGAGGAATCTAAAGGTGAAAAAGGGATCAGGTCGATACAGAGTGTTTAGTGGGAAAACCAGATGTATCTGTAATCAACACCTTACAGGAACAATCAGTCTGTGTACACTTTGAGAAATGCTGGGAGGGGTAGTGGAGCAGATATGGGAATACTCCAACTGCAGTGAAACTGATTCCATGAATAGAGTAGAATAGAATAGAAACTGTTGCTGTTATTTCTGTTTTTGCTGATGTAAAAACTGCAATACAGTTTTTAATTTACAGAATTTTTTTGTGTTAAAATCTAAACACTGAGTATCTTTAATGATTGCAAATATAAATTTTAATGCAGTAATTAAACAATAGGTAAAAGAAAAAGAGGAAGACCCAGGGAGACACTGAGAAGAACATTGATGAGAGAGGCAAGAGCAGCAGGAATCGGCTCCCTCAATGAGATAGAACTGCTTGCACAGAACAGAGACAGATGGCGAGATTTGATAAAATATCTTTAAAAGAAAACTGCTAGAACAAAAATTCATATAGGAGAAGGTGTATCTTGGTCTACGCCCTATGGGCCGGTTACGGCTCGAAAGGTCAATAGATAGATAGAATTAAACAATAAATTTATACATGTCCTTTAGAACTTTATACAAGTAACAATTTGAATATTATTTACTACTACTGTTTACCAGTCTTAACAGTTTTAAAATAAAATTACAGTATAATATTATACTGCTATAATACACACTACTGCACTTCTATTTGTCAACAGCAACACACAGTTTAGTAAGAGAAGTAACAGCATTAACATACATTCAGTTCAACACTAGAAATTCAGCATGAATTACAAACTTGCTATCTTTCAGTATCCAATATTGTACACTTCCAGTTGTCATAAAATGCAGCAGGTTCGAGACTGAGGTTTTTTGCCAAAAAATCTAGCATTAGTTGCTTCAATACGTTTAGTCCAACTACTTTCAGATTTATGCAACTCTTTTCTCTCAATCACTACATCATGCATCCCAGACTTTCTCTTCTGTACCCTATGTAGCACAATTCTGTAAGTTCCTGTTATGCTACTTCGTGAGTCCTTCATACTGGCTTGTCTGAAATGTTCATCTGTAATGCCCAAATTACTGAGTATTGTTCTAGCTTCCTGCTCTTCTTCACTAACCATGGAACAATCCAGGCTTGGGTTTAAATTGTACGGCTCAAGTGCTCCTGGAAAGTTTTGTCCCTCAAGCCATTCACAGTTTTTAATTTCCAAAACCGTGAAACGGTCATGAGGCACTTGTCTGAGAATACTGTGTATAAGAAATTCACAACTGTTGGAAACATATGGTGGTATACTGTAGCTACCTTCTAAAATACACTTTTTCAATTTGGCTACTGTTTCAGCTCGAAAGGGCATGATTCCAGTAACCAAAAAATATAACAAGATTCCCATAGCCCAAATGTCAACAAAGACTCCATAGTAATGTTCATCTTTAAACAATTCCGGTGCTGCATATGGAGGAGATCCACAAAATGTGTTGATTGTGTCTGTGGCTTGCGAAATGGTGCTGAAGCCAAAGTCTCCAACTTTGATCAACTTTGATGTGGCATAAAAGACATTTTCTGCTTTTAAATCTCGGTGAATAATGTTGTTGTTATGCTGAAAATATAAAAGAGATTATTAATTATTTATTAAAACAATTCAGACATAATTTAACTTTATGTAAAAAGAATAATTTTTCAGTTTTATCAAACAGATAATAATATTTATTATCTGATTCATCAAATAAGTAATAAGTATATCATTATCATTAATTACCATGCTTGCTGGAGTAGTTACTATGTCTCTTGTATTGGGCCGAAAGGCGCAAATATCACAGTTATACTGTAAACCACAACACAACACAGACACACCCACTTAACGTCCTTTTAAGGGCGGATGATGAAGAGTAATTCTGTAGTCTACTAGAATACTTTAGTCATCAGGCGAACACAAGCAAGCAAGCACTATGTATCTTCATAACATTTTCCCACAACAGTTGTTTATCAGATCTGTTATTGACTTCCTACCATACTATTTCCAGGAACTGTCTGGTCTTTAGCTCTTGTTGTTACATACTAATGTTACTATTTTTTGTTCCCAGAATTAGTTACAGACAATCTTATGACTCTGTCAACTAGGATGCATATCTTTCTGGGATTCTATATGTTTTTATAACTACTGCACTTACTCAAAATCTTTGGTACAATCTATGAAACTGCTTGTGTGCTTCTGTATATTTTCTTCATCAGCAGTGCAGGTGTCACAATATATATATATATATATATATATATCTGCTTCAGCAGTTGAAAGACATGCAATCAGTAAAGTCTTAAAGGTTAGCTGTAAATATGTGGAAACATCCATTCAAGAAGTGAGAAGTGTTAAGTGTCTAAGTTAATCTTATCAGTCATATCTCATTACACAGCTCACCTTGTGTCAGCAGATTATATATTGTTGAGCAAGCCAGCATTTGTTGCATTAGGAAATATGGATATCCAAAGAAATTAGGTTAAATACAAAAATAAAAATTTTCAACTCCAGTGTTAAGTCAGTCCTATTAAAAGGCTGTGAAACATGGAGAACAACCAGTGGATAAAGAGATCCAGCGAAGACAATAGTGCTTGCTAGGGCACACACTGTGGAAGCCAATTGAGAATATTACACAATAGGTCCTTTTTTGGAATCCCCAAGGAAAATGACAAAGAGGAAGACCAAAATATTCTTGGAGAAGACAGATGGAAGCAGAGATGAAGATGATGAAGAAGACATGGAATGAACTTAAAAGAATGGCAAGAAACAGAACGACTTGGAAAGTGTTTGTTGAAGACCTATGCTCCACATGGAGTTTAAAGGTGGATGAAGAGGAAGTAGAAGAAGAGGAAGAAGAAAGATGAAGTGGTAAAACACATGTTTGAAACTAAAATGAAAATGCAGAATTCTGATGGGGAGAAAAGGCGAAAGGAAGAAAAGGTCAATGGGATATAGAAGTAGCAGCCAGAGGAAAATGGTGAACATGTTTCCAGGGCATGAAGAGTTTGTTGCTGTCAAGTTGGTTTGTAAAAACCACCAAATTAACTGCCACAAATAAGTAAATACCATACTCACATATACTGGTTCAAGTGGACTTATGGAGGATTCTAACTAAAGCCTTCGACATTGTAGCCAATTGTGGAGACACTGGGCAACATGAGTAACATGAAATTTCAATTGTGGCACAGGATAACATGAGTAAACTATGCAGTTTTAAGAATCTTCAAGTAAACAATAGATATATAAATACTCCCTGAGGGTAAAGAAAGGAATGTCTAGAAAATCCTCTTTCTTCTATTCATTGCTTGCAATGATATGGGCAATTTTAAAAATGTTATCATAGTTTGCTGAAATGTTGCAAAATTTGTCCATTTTATTATGGTACATTAGTATTACACCCATGTGCTGCTGAGGCCCAAAAGGGGAGTAAAGAATTGTGGCGCTGTTCCCTACCAGGCATGTTCATAAGAGGCGACTAAGGAGGGTTGGGCATGGGACTAAAACAATAAGTCGAAAAAACTTCACAAACATGGACAAGTCAAAGAAAAGAAAAAAAAGTAAATCCGCCATCCAGGAAGATAATGGGGAAGACATGGAATGATCTTAAAAGAATGGCAAGAAACAGAACAGCTTGGAAAGTGTTTGTTGAAGACCTATGCTCCACAGAGTAGAAGAAAAAGAAGAAATCAGACTTAGTGATTTACATTTTTTGGTTTGCCGTTCCTCTTTGATTCTTTCTCTGTATGTTAGGTTGGTTGCTTGTTGCTGGAAACACCATTAAAAAAAAGTACAGCAGAATCTTTGTGAAAACTATTTTTTGTTTACTGTATAACAGTAGTCATGTATGTTTTCTGCTCCCTTGTCTTTCACCTTATAACCAAGCTCACTGCATGGCACTTCTTGTGCACCTTCTTCAAGTGAATAAAAATAAAATTTGAGATTTTTCATTACCAAGTTGTTTGTTAAGGTTTATATACCATCTACATTAACTCACAAATAAATAAAAATACAAATGTGAAATTACACAACAAGAACTAAGTAAAGAGAGTTATTAAATTTACCATATGCTCAACTGCAGAAACTAACTGGGCAAAGATAAATCTGGCTTCATCTTCTGCAAACTTTCCCTCATTCAATATCTTAGTGAAGAGTTCTCCCCCACCAGCATACTCCATTATATGTGAAGTCTTGCTAGTGTCTCCACAACCTCATACAGACGGATAATGTTTGGATGGTGCAGCCGTTCCATGGACGTGATCTCTCGAGACAGGAGCCGCTGTGTCTTTTTATCGAGCTTGGTCTTGTCTAGAATTTTTATTGCTACTTTCTCTGTAATGAAAAATGTTACTTATTGAGCTTATTACATAATGTAAGCCTATGCATTAAAGGTTCTTACATTGCACATGAAGTATTATAATGTGACTCAGACTGTACATTATGACATTAATATAAATAAATAGAATGATTTTCTAATGCAAATATACATTTTTAATCAACTTTTTATTTATAATCACCATCGCTAAGCAACATAGCTGCTGGCCTAGGTGATCATGTATCTCTACAGCTGTTTATCCTGCAGTGCACTTATTTTTTGGCTTATTGCACAGAGTCTGGTACAAACCTTGTTAACCTGATTCTGTTACAGTTTATTCAAGGAAAATAGGAATAAATGACTTCCCTGTAAACTTCGCTGTGGACAGAATGAAAATGAACATTAGTGTGCACGGAGTATGTGTGCACAAGAGAAAATTTTGGCACACAACATGCATAACCAGAAGACCTTGTTAGCTTTGACCTTTTCAGAGACTCCAACCATTGCCTTTGAGACCAGTCCATTTTGATCTTCCTGTGTATCCTCACTGATCCACTCTGAGAAAAGTACATGTGACTAAAAGTATGTGTCTGTACCAAGCTTTTGCTTTAGTTACTGCCTAGATCTCCATCATACCCAGCTCTACTTTGCACCTGTGACATTTAGAGAAACTACAGTTTACCTTCTAATGCAACTTTAAAGGCATCTCAGATTATGAACAATGAATGAAAAATGGTATTTTGAGGTCACTCAGTGCTGAACATTTAAATATGGACATAGCAGGTGATAAAACAGTTCTTAAGAATTTGAACACAATATTGGAACTGGTAGAAAGAGTGAAACTAGTAGTGAAACTAACTTCTCAGGGAGATGGCAGAAAAAGAGGAGCATTTAATTTGTTGTTTCATTTTTTCTTCTTCTTCTTCTTTCCTCTTCCATCTGCTGAATTGGAGTGGGGAAGTGTGTGCACCTATGGAGCTGTCACAAGTGTAAGGAAGACTTTGGTTATCAATCAAGTTCAATATCTTTTCTAAACAGTTTCTTAATGACACTCTTTTCTAAACAGTTTCTTAATGACACTCTAATTCTTCTTTCCAATTTCTTTTGTGTTCACCCACTGATTTTTTTCTCTTCATTGTCCATCTTTTAATCAACATTAAGTGGCAGCAATTTGTTTCCTGGTATGGTTTTCAAGACTAGTACTGAAATCAGAAAACTGACAAAGCATGCACAAATATCTAAAAATCAAGAGGAGGAGGTAGCCATGTGATAATGAGAAAAGACAACAAGTATCCCAAAGCAAACCCTCAAATGGGAACCAGGGGGAAAAACAAAAAAAGAGGACGACTTAGTGAAACACTAAAAAGAATACAGAGATGGGAAGCAACAACAAGAGGCATCACCTCCCTTGTTGAACTTGAGAGGCTCACCCAGAACAGGTATATATGGCTAGATACAATGCAGGTACTGTGCAACATCTGACACTTAGTAGTAAAGACCATCAGACATGGAGACTCTAGAATTTCTGCCCCGTATGCTATCTTTGGCTTGAAAGGATAATGGATACATATGATTTACTTGGCAAGATGCTTTCCAACCCATACATCCCACTTCAACATATTTTTGTATATTGCGATTGCTTTCCCTCTTTGATGTGCGCTTGGTTGGCCAGGATTATATCTATCTATCTATTGACCTTTCGAGCCGTAACCGGCCCATAGGGCGTAGACCAAGATACACCTTCTCCTATATGAATTTTTGTTCTAGCAGTTTTCTTTTAAAGATATTTTATCAAATCTCGCCATCTGTCTCTGTTCTGTGCAAGCAGTTCTATCTCATTGAGGGAGCCGATTCCTGCTGCTCTTGCCTCTCTCATCAATGTTCTTCTCAGTGTCTCCCTGGGTCTTCCTCTTTTTCTTTTACCTGTTGTTTCCCATATGAGGGCTTGCTTTGCTATTCGATTATTATCTCTTCTCATCACATGTCCAACGTATGACCATCGTCTTTTCTTTATTACTGAAGATATTAGTGGTTGATTGGCGATTTCTCTAATTTCCTCGTTTGTTTTGAATTCGTTCCATTCTATACCAAGTATTTTCCTTAGACATTTATTTTCGAATGCGTTCAACTTTGTTTCTATATCTCTTGTTGTTTTCCAGCTTTCACACGCATACGTAAGGGTTGATAGTACATTTGATTTGAATAGCCTAAGTTTTGTGTTTGTGCTAATGAGTTTTGATTTCCACAACTTTTCAAGGCTTCTGAAAGACATTGCTGCTTTAGCCAGTCTGATTCTAATTTCTTTGCTCGTATCCCTTCTCGATCAATGTGACTTCCAAGATAGATGAAGTGATCGATCTCTTCTACTGGTTTGTTTTCCATGTATATTTTGTCACTTGTTGGAATTAAACTTTTCATGACTTTAGTCTTTTCATGATTGACCTCAAGCCCAATTTTGCTGGCTATTGATGATAGTTCATTTGTGTTTTCCTGCATCGTTTTTATCTGATTGCTGATAAGAACTATGTCATCAGCAAAGTCCAGGTCCTCCAAATGGTCTCCTTGTATCCATTCGATGCCTTTATTACCAGTGCAGCATTTCTTCATTATGAAGTCCATAACAATTCCAAATAACAAGGGCGATAAAATACATCCTTGTTTAACCCCAGTTTCTATGGGAAACATTCGCTCAGTCCTTCCTCTGTTCGAGGATAATAATCTGTTCCAGGATTATACCGTCTGTTTATATGGCAATGGCACGGAGGTACAGTTGGGTCGTTATATTTCTGGTGCACTGATCCAGACATCATCAAACAGCTAGAAATTACTAACGGCTTTCAGGTTATCCTCTGTCCGGCGTCATGAGCATCTACAATGTTGAGATTTTGGAATCAACAGTGGTATGAGTGGGGCAAAACTAGTTAAAGGAGTGGGGAATGAGAGAAGCATTTAACCAGCAAGCTACTGAAACCCTCCGCATATATATTCTCACAGCTACTGAAAAGGAGTAAGCCCCTTTGAAGCTCTCAAGGTGCAAAATGGATGGTTCTGTTGACCATCAAACTAGAAAGCAATTTATGTTTGTTACTGATAACAGCATTTGAGTCCTTACATTCAGTTATGCTGGGGTGCCTGTGGATTTTCTGCCCACTGGGGTCTGAAGTAATAAAAATAACTGTTACATCAATGTAAGACATAAGTTTGTGCCTATCCTATGCATCGAGATGCTCTGAGGCAAAGTTCACCGAGCCTATTCCTTGACACCTGTGCATGATGGTTGTGATAAAATTCCCACGCTTCGACTCTAGACATGTAGCCATTAGTATATGGCAAAGGAATCATCACATCTTGAGTCACTATATCTCTGAAAATGGTTTCTGTCACAAAACAAGTGTGCATTTTATCTCACTATTTTCAGTTTATGTAGTACAGTTCTGATTTCTTCTTACCCATAGGGCAGATGTGCATTTTAAATAACAGAACACAGGAACAATCAGTCAGCATTAACATTTCTAGAAATGCTGGGACAGGCAGTGGATATGGGGATGCCCCAACTACAGTGAAGCTGATTCCATGAATAGAATAGAATAGAATAGAATAGAATAGAATAGAATAGAATAGAATAGAATAGAATAGAATAGAATAGAATAGAATAGAACACACAATTGTAGAGATATTTACTCTTAACAGAATGAAGATATAAAAGCCACATAAATACATAGTGTATATGATGTTAGTATATAGTAGAAGAATTCAAGTATTTGGGCACAATGTTCACAGAAGATGGAAAACTAGACAGAGAAATTGACATGAGAATACAAAATGCAAATGCTGTTACATACCAGCTTTCACCATTGCTAAGACATCCAAACATTTCTATGCCAGCTAAACAACAAATGATAAATAGCATTTTCATACCAACTTTGTGCTATGAAAGTCAAACATGGACCCTTTCTAAATCACAATTAAGAAAGATCAATATATGTGAGATGTGATGCTTGAGAAAAGTAACAAACAACACAAGAAGAGATAGAATACCAAATGAAACCATAAGAAAAATGGTAGGAACAAAACCTTGCCAAGATTATATAGAACAACAACTTAAATGGTTTGGCCACCTGGTCAGAATGAATCCTCACCAATCACCATCAAGGGCGTTCTTCTTGAGAATGCATGGAAAAAGACCAAGAGGAAGACCCAGAAGAAGATGGATAGATGCAGTGAAAGAGACATGTAACAACAAAGGAAAATCACTAATTCAGACAATTCGAGCAGCTCAAGAACGACAAATGATATAAACCACAACACCTTTTATGTATCAGTGAAAAGAGAAAAGAAGATATATGATGTTATACTGTGACATTGTGGAAAATCTAATTGATCAGGAAGAAACTGTCAGAGTAAAAAAAAAGGTAAATTAAAGAGCCCCCATCATGCCAAGTGGTGTATAGGGAATATGGTGTTAGTGACCATAAATTTTACAGACCTTCAGGGCATCATGAAGAAGTGAACCAGGTTCTGGATAGTTTTTGATTTATTGATTATGGTATGTCTGTCAGCTTATAAATCAGTGATCACTTTCAGCCCCGGTGCTTACAAATGTTTTCGCCTCCTATTATTTCTAAATTATATCCTAACTATATTCCTTATGGCAATGATGTTTACCTTTTGTCAATGCATGAATGCCCAGCTTGACCTGTGAGAAGTTACCTGAACCAATCTCTCCTCGGATTCTGTAGAACGCAACACGTCGGCCCATTGTGACCTCTTTCATAACTCGAGAATCATTGGACAGGTCATGAGTGAGACGTTCGTATGGTGTGACTCGAAGACTCTGAGATGTGCTCTCATCGGATTTGTGTATTATGTCTTTCACGCTGGTTTCAGTATTGCAGCGCCTCAGGTGGGCGTAAGAAGAGTGCAAACTATTATCTGTGCTGCTCCAGTTACTGGTGTTGTAACTGCCTTTGCTATAGCTGCTCTTGCTGTAGCTGCTCTTGCTTGACTGACCAATGATGCTGTCATCTTCATCATCATTCTCGCCATGAATTTCCTTCATCCTGATTGGACTGGTAGTAAGGAAAATAATGATGTTCTTAACAAAATTGACTGGAGCATTAAGACACAAACAAGCAAATTCATCCTGAAGTTCTTGTAACGGATCTCACTAATGACTTCTTTGTCCAGGGTCAAATTTTACATCAAGTTATTGTCTTGGATCTGACAAGTGAATCATCTCAAAGTCAGAATAAAGTCTTTGTGATGAATATGAGAATGAACTGAAACCTCTCAAAGTCAGAATAAAGTCTTTGTGATGAATATGAGAATGAACTGAAACCTCTCAAAGTCAGAATAAAGTCTTTGTGATGAATATGAGAATGAACTGAAACCTCTCAAAGTCATAATAAAGTTCTTGTGATGAATCTCACTAACTGACGTAAGATTCTGACATATTTTGACATCTCAAACCTAAGTTTTACACATTCATAGTGACCAAGTGGTCAGCCATTACTGTGATGAACTTGACAGTACTATCCTTGTTAGTAGACAATCTGAAATGATACAACAACACACTGACTGAGATTCTAGTACACAGTTAAGTAAAGTAAACATTCAAATGTCATAACCTAACTTTAAAGTGCAACTTAGTGACAATTTATAATAGTCACAGCCAACTATTGTAGTACATTATTTCTCAGATACTTAAAAGTCAAATAGTCTTGGTGTCAAACAACATTTTATATTCTTCTTCTTCTACCTTTCAGCTCCATGTGGATTATACTTCTTCAGCAAACACTTTTTAGGCCATTCTATTTCTTGCCATTCTTTTAAGTTCATTCCATGTCTTCCCCATCATCTTCATCTCTGCTTCTTCTTGTCTCAGTGATTCTGACTCCTTGCGGCTTTTTCTGGATTGCGTCATACATCTCTTAGACAGAGAGCCCTTATCTTTCCTTGATGGCGGATTTACTTTTTTTCCTTTCTTTGACTTGTTGCCCTTGCGCTGCTGGGCCCAAAAGGGGAGTAAAGAATTGTGGCACTTTTCCCTACCAGGCGTATTCGTAAGAGTGAATAAGGAGGGTTGGGCATAGGACTGGCTATCCTGTACCGTCAAAAAAATAAGCTACAAAAACTTCACAAACATAGATAAGTAAGGATCTATATAATTTATTGAATAAAATGGTAGTTATATTTCTTTATTGTTAACAGCCATGTTCCAGCAAATATAATGATTTTGATGAGAGTGGTGTGAGTTATTACATTTTTGTTAAATATAAGTCATATTTTAAAAAAATAAAACTACCTTTACTAATTATATACACTGTTGGTCTACAGAGGGCAACAGGTCATTTTTGAGCAACAAATCCTAGGTTCACCCAGCGTTAAATAGGTATTGGAGTTTTTCTTTCTTGGAAAATGATGACGTCACAGGTAACATGCTGGTACATTATTCACACCAGTGCCTATGATGGTTGAAAAAAGAAATATTGAATGAAGTGGACGAGGCTTTTAGAAATATACTTGTCCTGTAGCCAAACCATCTTATCTGTTGTTTCTTTATATATTCTATGGTGGGGGCTATTCCTAGCTCTCTTCTCATTTCTTCATTTCTGATCTAATCTCTCAGACTGTTTCCTGTCATTCGTCTAACACATTTCATCTCTGTAAAGGTTATTGTTCTTATTGTTCTTGCATCTAGGGTCCAGGTCTGGCATTGGTAGCACAACGTTGGGACGAAGATTGTATTGTATAGTGCTCGTTTTGCCTCAAGAGTTATTTCCTTGTTTACAATAGTGGTGATAACTGTCCAATGATTTGACAAGCTTTCTTGCATCTTGATTCTATCTCTGCCGTTTTATTGTTTGTCACTAAACTTCCTAGGTATTTGAATTCCTCTACTTATTTTAGTTGTCTGCCTTCTATAGTTATGTTGATGTTCTGTTTATTTTTGGCGACATTCATGACTTCAGTTTTGTTGATGTTGATTTTCATGTTGTATTTTGTGCCTGAGATGTTGAGTTTGTTCAAGTGTTCTTGTAGGTCTTCTATTGTTTCATGTATTAGTGCCTGATAGTCTTCAAATAAAAGCTCGTTGATCTTTGTCTCTGATGGGTTAGCTAACTTGCATATATGGTCCATGTATATTTTAAACAGTAGGGGGTACAGTACGCACCCCTGTCTTACACCTGATCTAACTTCGAAGTGGTCTGTGTAACCTGCTGCTGTTCTGATCCTGCAGCTGCTGTTGATGTAGAGACTTTTAATAAGGTTGGTTAGATGTTGGCTTATTCCATATGTTGTTAGTATCTCTCCACAGTTGTTGTCTGTTTACTGTCGAATGCTTTTTCCTGGTCAATGAAAGCTATGTATAAATTTTTATTGTGTTCCGCCGGTTTTTTTTTTCTGCAAGCTGCTTTAATGTGAATAGAGCGTCAGTATATCCTCTGTTTTTTTTTTAGAACCCCATTTGAGAATCGCTTAACTGTAGTTCTCTTATAATAAGATCCATTGGCAGCTGAAAATCTACAACAGAAGGCCAAAAAATGGCCATTGCCCGAGAAAGTTCATAAAAAATCTACCCAAAATTCTAAAAACTCTCGACAATAAAAATATGAGAGAAGCTCTGAAGTCGGAAAATATCTGCCTTTTGGGCGAGGGACACCTGAGTTACCTGCGTGAAAAGTAGGAAAAGATGATATTCACACAAAACTCAGTCCCATGGGACTTCGTTAGAGATATAAAGCCGGCGAACGAAAAAAAAAAACAACATTCCCTTCATCCAGACTAATTACTTGGAATTGTTGGCCTAACATTGAAACATTTTTCAGTGCAGTTTAAAGGAAATTTAATTGAAGTCAACATGGATTTGACGTAATTTCTTTCAAAGCTAAGCGTGTTCAACGCCAGTACAAATATAGCAGTAACAAGTATAATGTACAATAATATAATAATAAACAAATGTAAGAGTTGTGTACTTTTTTTTTACATTGGTTTGTCTATTGTCCATGAATCGCTTCCATTGCTCAGAATTGGCTCCATATAACACCGATGAACCGATAATCTCTTTCTCATATTTATTGACATAGACTTGTTGCACAAGATATTTTCCATTTTCTGAAATGCTACTTTGGCCTGTTCTATTCTGCTTTTTATTGCCATGTTGCATCCTCCATCTGATGTTATTATTGTGCCCAAGTTTTTAACTCTCTCCACTTGTTCAGATATTATTTTAAAATACAATCAATAAACATGAAAGGAAGTAAAAAAAATAAATAATAATTGTGCTGTCTTCGCAAACGCTGTCAGATGATAATGGCACGGAGATGACGTCAGTGAAAAGTAAATATTAATGATAACACGATCAAATGTAATATCTAAGGCTGCAGTTGTTTTTTTTCTTTAATGTTTTATAGGGCATATTTTGTTTGGAGTAATCGTTAACATGACTTGTGGCTTCAAAATATACTTCAACTTTCTCCAGAATACGCCTTCTTGAAGAATATTATCTGGTGAAGGGGAGAAAGGCTTTTACCCAAAATCTGACAGAGTACTTTTAGTGAAATTGAATGGAAAGCTAATAGATATAAATCTTATACAAGTTTATGCACCAACAGCAGACAGTCTAGAGGAAACAATTGATAAATTTTACAACGAGTTAAATGAGGCACTTCATAAATGCAAACCACATGACAACAACATAGTTCTAGGGGATTTTAACGCAAAAGTAGGAAAGGAAAGAGTTGAGGAAGTAGTTGGTCATTATGGCTTAGGTGAGAGGAATGAAAGAAGTGAGAAACTTATTGACTGGGCAAGAACACACAACATGATGAAAGGAAACACCTGGTTTAAGCAACATCCAAGACGTCTGTGGACATGGAAAAGCCTAGGGGACAACGCATGCAATCAAATTGATTATATAATGATAAGCAATAGATTTAGAAACAGTCTGGTGTGTGTGAAAAATTGACCAGGGGCAGATTGCAATAGTGGTCATGTACCAGTTGTGGGAAAGCTTAGAGTAACATTAAAAACAACAAAACGAGCCTCAGTTAACATCAAGTTAAATTTAGATTTACTAAAATCAGACAAGAAGCTGCAAGACAAATATAAAATCACAATTCAGAACCGGTACAATGCAATAGAGAAGATACAAAGCATTGATGAACAGTGGGAAATGCTAAAAGAATCAATGCAACAAACATCAAAAGAGTTCATACCATCAGTGAGGACAAATTCAAGAAAGAAATAGACGACAGATGACATTTTGCGGCTAATGGATACAAGTAGAAGAAATAAAGAAAAAATAAAGATGAGTATAAGAGATTAAATAAAGAAATTGTAATAAAATGCAATGAAGCAAAAGAAGCATGGCTAAAATAGAGATGCAAAGAGATTGAAATGCAACGAAAAGGAGATGATAAAGCTATATACAAACAAATTGAGGAATTAACAGGAAGAAAAACGCAATCAAAAACTTAATGTTTAAGATCAAAGGAAGGAGAACTGTTGATTGATCAAGAAAACATAAGGGAACGATGGACAGAATACATTAAAGATCTTTATAATGATGAACGAATGGAAGTAAATATTAAGGATAATGGAGAAGGACCAGAAATACTCAGAGAACAAGTGGAAGATGCCTTGCGCAATATGAAAGCAGGCAAAGCTCCTGGACCAGATAATATAACTAAAGAAGAGATTGAAGCCATGGGTGATTTTGGAATAGAAATAATAACAAAAATATTGAATGACATCTACAACATTGGATATATACAAGACGACATGCTCAATCATATAAATACATCAATATTGATTTTGGCTCATATACCAAAGAAATTAGGTGCGATTGAATGCGATGATCATCGCACAATAAGCCTTATGAGCCATATGACTAAGATAATACTAAGAATCATCATGCGAAGAGTGCGAAACAAAATCAGTCCAGAAATTAGCGATGAACAGTGTGGTTTTCTTAGAGATAAAGGAATAAGCAATGCCATTTATATCATAAGATCTTTAGTAGAAAAAGCCATAGATGTGAAAACAGGTCTATACCTATGTTTCATAGATTACAACAAGGCATTTGACAAAGTAAAGCACCAAGAAATAATCAACATTTTAGAAAGCATAAACGTAGACAGCAAAGATCTAAGAATAATAAAGAAAATGTACTGGCAACAAACAGCGGCCATAAGAACTGGAAACCACTTGGAAATGTTTCAACAAATAAAACAGGGTGCTAAACAAGGTTGTGTGCTGTCACCAGATTTGTTTAATATTTATAGTGATATTATTTTAAGATCCATAAGGGACATGCCTGGAATAACAATTGGAGGTCATAACATAAATAATCTAAGGTATGCTGATGATACAGTCTTAATCGCTAAGAGTGAAAATGAGTTACAAGAAATGTTGGACATTATAGTGAAAGAAAGCAAAAATAAAGGACTCGGCCTTAATAGCAAAAGACACAGGTAATGGTAACAACAAAGAAAAAGACATCACCTCAGTGCAAAATAAAGACAAGTAGAACAATATTAAAACAGATAAATGAATTTAAATATTTGGGAACTTTGTTAACCTCAGACGGAAGATGTACAAAAGAGGTGAGATGCAGAATGGCTCAGGCAAAAGCAGCTTTCCAAAAAAATGAGGAAGATACTATGCAATCCATTTTTGACAATAGAAACTATAAAAAGAGTTCTTAAATGGTACGTAGAACCAGTCTTAACATATGGATGCAAATCATGGACAATAGGACAACAGGCAAGAAAATCACTGGAGTCTGTAGAAATGTGGTTTTACAGAACAATGTTGAGAGTACCATGGACAGCTAAGAAGAGTAATGAAGATGTTCTGAGAGAGGTCAAAGCAAAAAGAGAGCTAATTTCCAATACTAGGAAGAAACAATCATCATTTTTTGGCTATGTAATGAGAATAGAACAACTGAAATATATTGTAACAACTGGAAAAATTGAGGGACGAAGAGATAGAGGGAAACAAAGAGAAAAAATAACAGACAGCTTAAGAGAATGGCTTGGCAGAAGGTCAACAACAGAATTGATAAATAGCTGCCGAGATCGAAAATTGTGGAGAGACATTATCACCTACGCCAGCAGGCCCGGTATTTGATGATGATGATGATGAAGGGGAGAAGAATCGTGTCCAAATAGGAGAAAATGTAAGCAATAAAAATTAAACGCAGATGTTACCGATTATTTTGATAAACTAAGTATTTGATATGCATAGTACTACTGGCAGTAAGGCCGCGACAGCTCAGTGGTTAGTGAACTGGACCACAAAGTTCAAAAGAGGTAGGGTTCGATCCCAACCGACGGTTTTCAAGTTCACCCAGCCTTTAATGGGTACCGGTTTTTTTCTGTGAAAGTAAAGCGGCACGGGCGTAATACCGACCACATTACTCCAAAAATCATGTGCTGAAGGTCTGTAAAATGTATTGTCACTAACGCCATATTCCTGTGTGTTACCGGGGCCTCATTATGAGGGAAGTAAAGAATAGTGACACTGTGACCTTCCAGGCATGTCGTAAGAGGCGACTAAGGAGATTGATCGATGGCTTGACAAGCTGTCATTGTAAAAAGTATTGTTATGGAAACAGAGCCATGTATTTTAGAAGCAGTGATCTCTGCAATATGTGCCACTTTGGCACGCAAGGTTTCTGTTTTTGAGATTGTGGTTCTGCCCTATGTGCCGTCTTCGGCTCGAAAGAACAATAGATAGGTAGATAGAACGCCACTTGGCGTATAGGGGGGGGGGGGCTCTTTACTTTTTTATTTTTTTACTGGCAGTAAGAATTGAATAGTGAGTTCTTCACTTTCCTTGCTTTTCGCATGCCTGCCGAGTCTTCTGTCTAACAATAAGTTTGCAGAAAACTAACATACTCGGTCAGGACGTCGAAGCAACACCTGAAATCTCTATCGACAACTATAAACTTGATATCGTGCGGCAGTATAACTACCTGGGGTCCATCATCAGCGACAGACTATCTTTAGATACAGAAATTGACACTCGTATTGGTAAAGCCGCTACCACCTTTGCCCGTCTTTCTAGACGTGTCTAGCAAAACAGCAAACTGACAATTAAAACAAAAGCCGCAGTGTACAATGCCTGCATAATTAGTATCCTCCTGTATTGCAAGCGAATCATGGACAACCTATGTAAAGCAGGAGAGAAGGCTAAATGAATTCCATATGCGATGTCTACGCCGTATTCTTGGCATCACCTGGAAGGATAAAGTGACAAACGTTGAGGTTCTGACTTACACAGGCCTCCCGAATATCTACACGCTGCTCAAACAACGTAGGTTACGCTGGCTTGGCCACGTACACCGTATGAAAGATGGCCATGTATCAAAAGATATACTCTACGGACAACCGGCATATGGTAAAAGAACTAGGGGGCGCCCAAAACTTTGATTTGTAGATGGGTGTAAACGCGACATGAAGACTCTGAACATAAACCCTGCAGCCTGGGAAGACATAGCTGCGGACAACAATCTCTGGAAACACACTCTAAAGGTTAGCCTCAAAGAAGCAGCAGACAGATTCATAAAGAAAGAGAATACAGGACGAAAGAAAAGAAAAGAAAAAATAACATTTCTAGGGGCGCTGAAAAATCCATAGTCAACTATGACTGACGGAGACTACTATAGTCAACTATGACTGACAGAGACTACTACAGTCAACTATGACTGACAGAGACTACTACAGTCAACTATGACTGACAGAGACTACTACAGTCAACTATGACTGACAGAGACTACTACAGTCAACTATGACTGACAGAGACTACTACAGTCAACTATGACTGACGGAGACTACTACAGTCAACTATGACTGACGGAGGCTACTACAGTCAACTATGACTGACGGAGGCTACTACAGTCAACTATGACTGACGGAGGCTACTATAGTCAACTATGACTGACGGAGGCTACTATAGTCAACTATGACTGACGGAGGCTACTATAGTCAACTATGACTGACAGAGGCTACTATAGTCAACTATGACTGACGGAGGCTACTATAGTCAACTATGACTGACGGAGGCTACTATAGTCAACTATGACTGACGGAGGCTACTATAGTCAACTATGACTGACGGAGGCTACTATAGTCAACTATGACTGACGGAGGCTACTATAGTCAACTATGACTGACGGAGGCTGCTATATCTTCACTTTCCTTAATCAAAACTTTTGTAGCGCTACCTAGTGCTATCTCACCCTCCTTTTCCCTGCTTTGACAAAAGATTACACCCCCCCCCCCCCCCCCCACAATGGCTTTTTTGGATAAAAGAATAATTGTTTGTTTTGTGATCGACTTTTACTAATGTAGGCCTTAATATAACGGCTCTAAGTAGCAAGAATCATAGAGTAATAGACTCTTCCAATACCTTTAATCAAGGAAGTTGCTTTATGGTTCAAAAAGTTCAATAAATCCAACCTGAATCTCTCTTTATAACATCTGGACCTGAACTCCCAGCTGTTTGTCAGTGATATTTTAATTGTTCTTCTTTTTTCTGTCATAGAATCTGTTAATAGATATCCTATGATTTAACTGAAGTTATGGCTTACATTATAGTATCTGTGATGGAAAATGAATTTACCAAAACGTGTCACTTTATTTTTTTTTTCTTATCATTGCATTCGATCACTAAAACACAACTAACTCATGGAAAAAAAAATGCAACCAGAAATTGACATTTCTATGCGGTGTCGCAAATTTTAACCCCTTTCACAAATATTAGTTTCAAAAGTGAAGGTAAAGGTAACGACAACATCCCAGCCGAAGTGCTGAAGGAAACTCTTGAAACACTCCTACCCTACTTCTACAAAATCCTTGTCCAATGCTGGAAAAGTGGAGATATAAGCCATGACATGAAAGATGCCAAGATTGTAACGTTAAACAAAAATAAAGAGGACATGGACGATTGTAACAACTTTAGGTGTATCTCCCTCCTGAGTATAACGGAAAAGGCATTCGCAAGAATTGTTCTAAAGCGCCTTCATCAACTGGCAGAACATATCCTTCCTGAAACCCAGTGCTATTTTAGAGCTGGACGGTCAACCACCGATATGATGTCAACCAGCCATGGTAAAACAACAAAATAACGATTTTTTTTCTTCCAAATATTTTATATTTCTGTTTTTAGAATATAACAAGACTAAGTAAACCAACGTTTCGACTCTATAAAGTCTACATTATTTTATATATATATATTTTTTTTTATTCGTTCGCCAGCTATTACCTCTGACGAAGTCCCTAGAGAATAGAAACTGAATTTTGCGTGTTAATCCATTTTTACCTGGAACCGTCTGCAAATGGGTCCTTCGCCGCACAGGCAGATAACTCTGACTTCGGAGGTACTCATATTTTTTTCAGTCGATGAGTAATTGACGTTTAAAGCCGAGCCTCGCTGCTGAGACCAGGGTTGGTTGCTACAGAGAGAAATCATAAATAAAAATCCCAACCGGTGTGGCCGGAATTTGAACCCGCTACCTCTCTGTCTCGAGACCGGCGTCTTGCCTCGAGACTAACATTATGAGACAAACACAAACAAAGCAGACGAACTTTTCTCAAAAATGTCTGAATCGGTAAAAGACATTAAAATGACGGCTAAAACATCATTTAAAAAAATAATAATAATTGTATATGTACCAGAATGGCTGCACTCCCACGTGACTGTTATGTCTACTCCACCCATGAGAAAACACGCCTGACAGTTACTGCAACAGATCGACATTGGCCTCCTTATTCGAAGGCGTAAATAGGTTTTATGTATGAATGATTAATCATTAATGTTATGTTTTCGGTCGTTTTGTGTCTTATATCGGTTGAAAAAAGATTGAATGTTCTTGTATACAGTTTGTGGTTCACTTCTAACATGTCAAGATGCGTGTAGTTTGACATTTGACTAATCTATCGTTCCGAGAAGGTACTGTGCAATCCACTTTGACAATAGAAACAAGAAAAGGAGTTCTTAAATGTATTGTAGAGCCAGTTTTAATATATGGATGTGAATCTTGGACAATAAGACAACAAACAAAAAAATCACTGTAGGCTGTAAAATGTGGTTTTACAGAAGAATATTGAGAATACCACGGACATCTAAGAAGAGAAAATGAACACATTCTGAAAGAGGCCACAGCAAATGGGGAGATAATATCGAATATTAGGAAGAAACAATTTTAATTTTTTGGCCATGTAACGAGAAGGGAACAGCTGGGATATATTGTGACAACTGGGAAATTTGAGGGACGAAGAGATAGAGGGAAGCAAAGAGAAAAGATACCAGACAGCTTAAGAGAATGGCTTGGCAGAAGGTCAACAACAGAAATGATAAATAACTGTCGAGATCGAAAGTTGTGGAGAGACATGATCACCTATGCCAGCAGACTTGGTACTTGATGATGATGATCGTTCCGCAAGACTTCTTTTTTTAAATCATCAACACTTTACAATGTTCACTATTATCATCATTAGTTGAAATTTGACTAATCTTTCCTTCAGAAAAAAATCCTTCCTTCATCATCAATACTTTACAACATCCAACAGCATCATCATCGTTTGTCCAGTAACCTTTGGTGGTTGCTGGTACACTCTTGATGACGTCATCACACATTTCTTTCAACATTCACGATTAACAGATACTTCATGAGATGTGATAAAGATTAATTCTTTCTATTCTCTGATGTTGTCTTCCCACCACTGCCTCTCTCTACCTTTTTACTATTATCAATCTCAAAATAATCATTCAACTAATACTTATTGTTCTTCTTCTATCGCTGTGTATTTAAACAATTAGACCAGCTTGTGTCACTAACAAGACGGTACGTTTGAGGTCATTACCGGTTCCCATATCTTGTCATGTAGGGTTGTATCTGTGGACCTATTGTGTGTTCTTAAGGTGTTTAAAGTGCTCCAGTCCTGAAGTGTATGGCTCTGAAGTTTGCTTGGCTGTGGAGTGTCATTGTCTCTGCTATAAAATGTGTGCACCTTTCCCGGGCTGGAATATTTCTCGATAATTTTACATAATTTTACTTTTGATTGTAAATTAAAGTGATAACAATTGCGCGTCTCAGCAAAAGTAGCAGACGTTAACAACATATACATGATATTAATTGGGTATTAATAATAACACGATGTCATATTCCAGGTTGCATTTTTCCTTTTTAATATGTTTAGTTTTACTGTATTCCATGATATTATTAAAGATACAGTATTTGCCATTTTTCAACATGTGGATAAAACTTATAAGCGTGAAAGGCTATATACGACCGACATAGCTGTAGTAAACACTTAGTAAACAGATAGACGTTGCAAGCCGGGCCTCACTGCTTAGACCAGGGGTCGTTGCTGCATAGAGAATTACAAATAAAAATCCAAACTGATGCCGTCGAGATTTTAACTCACAACCTCTCTGTCTCGAAGCCGAAGTCTTGCCTCGAGACCAAACAGTCCACCAATCAAGAAGTGAAAAAAAAACTGAAACACTTGCTCGGCGGGTGCACTTCGGATGATCGGATTTCCTCCTGCTGTAAGGTCCAGTGAAAGAGTGTTTTTTTTTTATCTAGATAGGCTTCATCATCATCATCATCATCAAGTACCGGGCCTAATGGCGTAGGTGATCATGTCTCTCCACAACTTTCGATCTCGACAGCCATTTATCATTTCTGTTTTTGACCTTCTGCCAAGCCATTCTCTTAAGCTGTCTGTTATTTTTTCTCTTTGCTTCCCTCTATCTCTTCATCCCTCAATTTTTCCAGTTGTTTACAATATATTCCAATTGTTCTCTTCTCATTACATGGCAAAAAAATGGTGATTGTTTCTTCCTGATATTGGAAATTAGCTCTCTTTTTGCTTTGACCTCTCTCAGAACATCTTTATTACTCTTCTTAGCTGTCCATGGTACTCTCAACATTCTTCTGTAAAACCACATTTCTACAGACTCCAGTGATTTTCTTGTCTGCTGTCCTATTGTCCATGATTCGCATCCATATGTTAAGACTGGCTCTACATAACATTTAAAAACTCTTTTTTCTAGTTTCTATTGTTAAAAATGGATTGCATAGTATCTTCCTCATTTTTTGGAAAGCTGCTTTTGCCTGAGCCATTCTGCATCTCACCTCTTTTGTACATCTTCCGTCTGAGGTTAACAAAGTTCCCAAATATTTAAATTCAGTTACCAGTTTTTAATATTGTTCCACTGGTCTTTATTTTGCACTGAGGTGATGTCTTTTTCTTTGTTGTTACCATTACCTCTGTCTTTTTGCTATTAAGGCTGAGTCCTTTATTTTTGCTTTCTTTCACTATAATATCCAACATTTCTTGTAACTCATTTTCACTCTTAGCGATTAAGACTGTATCATCAGCATACCTTAGATTATTTATATTATGACCTCCAATTGTTATTCCATGCATGCCCCTTATGAATCTTGAAATAATCTCACTATAAATATTAAACACATCTGGTGACAGCACACAACCTTGTCTAACACCCTGTTTTATTTGTTGAAACATTCCCAATTGGTTCCAGTTCTTATGACCGCTATTTGTTGCCAGTACATGTTCTTTATTATTCTTAGATCTTTGCTATCTACTTTTATGCTTTCTAAAATGTTGATTATTTCTTGGTGCTTTACTTGCCAAATGCCTTGTGTAATTTATGAAACATAGGTTAGAGCTGTTTTCGCCTCTATGGCTCTTTCTACTGAAGATTTTATGATATAAATGGTATTGCTTGTTCCTTTATCTCTAAGAAAACCACACTGTTCATCGCTAATTTCTGGACTAATTTTGTTTCGCACTCTTCGCATGATGATTCTTAGTAATAACTTAGTCATATGACTCATAAGGCTTATTGTGTGATGATCATCGCATTCAATCGCATCCGATTTCTTTGGTAGTGCTTTGAATATTGATTTGAGCAGGTCGTCTGGTATATGTCCGCTGTTATAGATATCATTTAATAGTTTTGTTATTATTTCTATTCCAAAATCACCCCATGGCTTCAATTTCTTCTTTAGTTATATTATCTGGTCCAGGAGCTTTGCCTGCTTTCATATTGCGCAATGCGTCTTCCACTTCTTCTCTGAGTATTTCTGTCTCCTATCGTTCCCTTATGTTTTTCTTGATCAATCAACAGTTCTCCTTCCTTTGATCTTAAACATCCAGTTTCTGATTGCGTTTTTCTTCCTGTTAATTCCTCAATTTGTTTGTATATAGCTTTATCATCTCCTTTTTGTTGCATTTCAATCTCTTTGCATCTCTATTTTAGCCATGCTTTTTTTCTTCATTGCATTTTATTACAATTTCTTTATTTAATCTCTTATACTCATCTTTATTTTTTCTTTATTTCTTCTACTTGTATCCATTAGCCGCAAAATGTCATCTGTCGTCTATTTCTTTCTTGATTTGTCCTCACTGATGGTATGAACTCTTTTGATGTTTGTTGCATTGATTCTTTTAGCATTTCCCACTGTTCATCAATGCTTTGTATCTTCTCTATTGCATTGTACCGGTTCTGAATTGTGATTTTATATTTGTCTTACAGCTTCTTGTCTGATTTTAGTAAATCTAAATTTAACTTGATGTTAACTGAGGCTCGTTTTGTTGTTTTTAATGTTACTCTAAGCTTTCCCACACTGGTACATGACCACTATTGCAATCTGCCCTGGTCAATTTTTCACACACACCAGACTGTTTCTAAATCTATTGCTTATCATTATATAATCAATTTGATTGCATGCGTTGTCCCCTAGGCTTTTCCATGTCCACAGACGTCTTGGATGTTGCTTAAACCAGGTGTTTCCTTTCGCCCGTGCGCTGCCGGGCCCGAAAGGGAGTAAAGAATAGCGGCGCTGTACCCTACCAGGCATGTTCGTAAGAGGCGAGAAAGGAGGGTTAGGCATGGGACTGGCTATCCCATACTGTAAAAAAAGTAAGCCGAAAAACGTCACAAACATGAACAAGTCAAAGAAAGATAAAGTTAATCCGTCAACCAGGAAAGAGAAGGGCTCTCTGTCTAAGAGACGTATGACGCAATCCGGAGAAAGCCATAAGGAGTCCGGGTTGCCGACTCACCCTTTGTCTACCAGAAATCATCCAGAATTGGCACCTGGAATGTTCGTACCCTTAACGAACAGGGAAAAGCGGCACAAGTGGCAGCAGAAATGACCAACTATAAGATAGATATTCTGGGAATGTGTGAAACAAGATGGCTGGGAGCAGAGAGAATAAAATTGAATACAGGGGAGATGATTTTATCATCAGGACACCAGGAACCAGGAGCACACATAGCGAAGGTGTAGCTATAATGCTATCAAAAAATGCACAGAAGACACTAATAGAATGGGAGGCAGTGGGACCAAGACTGGTGAGAGCAACATTTAGAACAACCAAAAACAAAATAAAATTACACATTATACAATGCTATGCACCAACCAACGATAAAGATGACTCAGTTAAAGATGATTTTTATAAACAGCTACAATGGCAGATGGATGCAAGACGAGCCAAGGATATTATAATCTTGATGGGAGACCTAAATGCTAAGGTAGGATCAGACAACAGAGGCTTCGAAGAGATTATGGGAAAACATGGACTTGGAGATATAAACGAGAATGGAGAGATATTTGTGAATTTCTGCGCCCTTAATCAAATGAGCCTAGGAGGAACAATATTCCAACATAAAAGAATACACAAAGCTACATGGGTGTCACCAGATCATAGAACGGAAAATCAAATTGATCACATATGTATTAATAATAAGTTTAAGTCATCCTTACAGGATGTAAAAGTATATAGAGGGGCAGATATAGCTTCTGATCATCATCTTCTGTTAGCCAAACTTAAAATTAAATTAAAAAGGTATAATACAACGAATAAGGGTAGAAAGTATTTCAATGTAGGGTTTCTTAAAGAACAAGGAATTAAAGATAAATTCGCAGTCACAATATCAAACAAATACCAAGTCCTCCAACAACTAGAAAATACAATAAATATAGAAGATCATTGGAAACAGGTAAAAATATATGGAAAGAGACATGCGAAGAAACACTGGGAAAAGAGAACGCCAGAATAAGGCATGGATGACAGCAGAGACCCTGGATAAAATTAAAGAAAGAAAGAACAAGAAAGCAGACATAAATAAAAGCAAAACAAGAAGTAATAAAGCCAAGACACAGGAAGCTTACACAGAGGTGAACAAAGAAGTGAGAAGATGCATTAAAAGGGATAAGAGGAAATATATAGATGAACTAGCTAAAGAGGCAGAAGAAGCAGCAAATAAAGGGAATATGAAAGAACTGTACAACAGCACAAAGAAATTAGGTGGAAAATACAAACAGATCAACGCCTTTATCAAAGCAAGAAAGGAAATCTGCTTAGTAATATAAGGGAACAAATGGAGAGATGGAAAGACACGTTGAAGAACTTTTGAACAGACCCGGCTCAAATAATCCTCCAGATATACTACCAGCAGAAGAAGAGTTACACGTTAACTGCGGAAAACCAAGCAAAGAAGAAATATTGAAAGCCATCAAATTATTAAAAGATGGTAAAGCCACAGGACCAGATGAAATTCCTTCGGAAGCCATCAAAGCAGATATTAACACCTCTACCAAGATGTTACAGGATCTATTGGATAAAATTTGGGAGAGGGAAGAAATACCTAAAGACTGGAGAGAAGGTTATATGATCAAACTACCAAAGAAAGGAAGTTTACAGGAGTGCACAAATTATAGGGAATTATGCTACTATCAGTGCCAGGAAAAATATTAGGCAGAATCATTCTGGAGAGACTAAAAGAGGCTATAGAGAAACACTTGAGAGATGAACAAGCAGGTTTTAGGAAGAACAGATCATGTGCTGATCAATAACTACCCTACGTATAATAGTTGAACAAAGTTTAGAACTAAAATCCCCACTATATATTGGATTCATAGATTACGAAAGGCATTTGATAGTTTAGACAGAAGAATGCTTTGGAAGTTGCTGAGTCGTTACGGAATTCCCATAAAGTTTATTAACCTGATAAAACAATGTATGAAGGAACGAAATGTAGTGTGGTGCATGAAGGACAGCTTACAGAAGCATTTGAAATAAGAACAGGAGTAAGGCAAGGATGCCTCCTGTCTCCATTTCTCTTTCTACTGGCCATAGATTGGATTATGAAAATAACTCAAAACAACAGAAATGGGATCCAGTGGTCACTGACCAAACAACTTGATGATTTAGACTTTGCTGATGACATAGCTCTCCTATCACACAGCCATCAACAGATGCAGGATAAAATGAGTATATTAGAGGAGAGATCACAACAGCTAGGACTAAAGATTAATAGAGATAAGACCAATATTATGAGAATTAATGCAGTTGGCAATAACCATATAAAACTAGGAGAAATACCTCTACTAGACGTACAATCTTATATATATATCTGGGCAGTAATATAGATAAAGAGGGAGGAACAGAAAATGATACCAAAATAAGGATATCAAAAGCAAGAGGAGCTTTCATTGCACTGGGAAACATATGGAAATCCAAAGAAATTAGGCTAAATACAAAAATAAAAATTTTCAACTCAAATGTTAAGTCGGTCCTATTATATGGCTGTGAAACATGGAGAATGACAAAATTGACAATCACGAAAGTACAGACTTTCATTAATGGATGCTTGCGCAGAATAAAGGGATGGAAATGGCAGGACAAAGTCACTAACGTGGAATTATGGAAATGTACCGGTCAAATACCAGTGGATAAAGAGATACAGCGAAGACGATGGCGATGGATAGGACACACACTACGGAAGCCAACTGAGAGTATTACACAACAGGCCCTTTTTTGGAATCCCCAGGGGAAAAGACAAAGAGGAAGACCAAGGAATTCTGGAGAAGACAGATAGAAGCAGAGATGAAGATGATGGGAAGACATGGAATGATCTTAAAAGAATGGCAAAAAACAGAACGACTTGGAAAGTGTTTGTTGAAGACCTATGCTCCACCAGGAGCTAAAGGTAAAAGAAGAAGAAGAGACTCATCTTTATTTTTTCTTTATTTCTTCTACTTGTATCCATTAGCCGCAAAATGTCATCTGTCGTCTATTTCTTTCTTGAATTTGTCCTCACTGATGGTATGAACTCTTTGATGTTTGTTGCATTGATTCTTTTAGCATTTCCCACTGTTCATCAATGCTTTGTATCTTCTCTATTGCATTGTACCGGTTCTGAATTGTGATTTTATATTTGTCTTGCAGCTTCTTGTCTGATTTTAGCAAATCTAAATTTAACTTGATGTAACTGAGGCTCGTTTTGTTGTTTTTAATGTTACTCTAAGCTTTCCCACAACTGGTACATGACCACTATTGCAATCTGCCCCTGGTCAATTTTCACACACACCAGACTGTTTCTAATCTATTGCTTATCATTATATAATCAATTTGATTGCATGCGTTGTCCCCTAGGCTTTTCCATGTCCACATACGTCTTGGATGTTGTTTAAACCAGGTGTTTCCTATCATCATGTTGTGTGTTCTTGCCCAGTCAATAAGTTTCTCACTTCTTTCATTCCTCTCGCTTAAGCGATAATGACCAACTACTTCCTCAACTCTTTCCTTTCCTACTTTTGCGTTAAAATACCCTAGAACTATGTTGTTTTCATGTGGTTTGCATTTATGTAGTGCCACTTTTAACTCGTTGTAAAATTTATCAATTGTTTCCTCTAAACTGTCTGCTGTTGTGCATAAACTTGTATAAGATTTATGCCTATTGGCTTTCCATTCAATTTCACTAAAGGACTCTGTCAGATAATGGGTAAAAGCCTTTCCTGTTCTTGCTCTTTCTGCATCCAAGATGATACCTACTCTTCTTTGGTGTTCAGTACCTCCAGAATAGATTATTTTATGTTTATCAGAATACATCTCCCCTGATACGGTGTATCTCATTTCGCAAAGTCCCAGTAATTGTAAATCCATTCTTTTCATTTCTTGCATGATGTTTTCTAGTTTACCCTTCTGCATGAGTGTTTTCACATTCCAAGTACCGATCTTTAGAGTTTGTTTTATCTTTATTTTGCTTACAGTAGCTTGATGACGATCGGGTATCACCTGTAGCAAATGATGTCCCCTACCGAACGAGGGTTTTCCATTGGAAACCCCCTTAACGTTGTTGTCGTTATTTCTATTGTTGTGGCGATTCATGATTGTACAAAGGAGTTCCGACGGTGTTTTTCTGTTGCCTTCCGTCGGTTTGTTTACGGTTGGCTCCGCTAGCCTTTGACTAAAATGTCTCACCACAAGGCAGTGGGGTTGTTTTACTTCGGGGTACCCTCCCTTAGCCTTTTACTCTCCCGAGCTTACTTGCAAGGCAGCAGGGCAGCCACAGGTTGTAGTGTTTACTGCATACATTCGCAGGTAAAATTACCCGACCTGACAAAGTAGATAGGCTTAGTTAACCTTAAAGTTGTGCTGGCTTACCCGACCCTTAGAAAGCCGGCCCTAAACAGTGGGAGAACGCACAAACTACTTCGCTACCGTGATGTGGGGATGGATGGTAAGGATGGAAACAATTGTGAAGAGAGAATGCGAAGTGAGCAGGAATGTCGAGGATTATAGGGAGTGCATATACTGAGGAAATGTTATATGCGAAAGAACATAATGAAAGAATGGTCTGTGAAATGTGATATTGAGAGAAACATAACACAAACGCATGTTGTAAAGATCGACACAAAGAAACTCGACATAATTGTTATCGATTTCCGTGCCGACTAGCAATTGTGATTAGCCTTCCCATTTCCTGTAGTTGACGGAGTACAGCGAGATAGCTGGCAGACCTTCTCAAGTGTTTATGGAATTCCCAACAAAACAAAAGTCCAAAAAGCCCCTACACTAATTAAATCTGCATTTTATGTCAGACGTTATAGCCAAGGTTTTACCAATTTAAAATAGTATATTAGAAACAACGAAAGAAGTTGGAGATTTGGCTTGAAACAGAGATTTTTACAGACGGGCTGTGGTGAGTGCAATCCTCTGCAAAGGACATCCGACTTGATGAAGATGATGATGATTATTAGAAGAAGAAAAAAGAGTCCTGATGGCGTTGCGGTTAAAGCACTCGTCTGCCGATCTGAAGGTTTGAGGTTCAAATGCCAGTTGAGGAAAACATTTTTATTTTCCGAGCTGAAAGACTGACAGGAACCACCAAGCTTCCTTTAGTACCAGAGACAGTGTCTGGAAGGAAAAAGTAGAAAGGGAGGAAACTGTTCAGCCCATGTCAAGGAGTCGAGGCAGAGTACAAACTAAAGCACAAAGAGATGGATGACGTTAAACAAACATAAAGTATTGTGTAAGAAACAGGCAACTGATTGCAGTGCTGCGGTAAAGCTGGTAGCAAGGAGCTAGTAGTGGGGTGTAGCATACACCCCAAGGTATGGTGACAGCTTTACAAAAAAGGAACACAACAAAATACTGACGTTTCGGCCGGCGGCCTTCTTCAGAAGACGGGGACAACGACAACAAACGGTGAGGCACAGATACCTATAGCTACATGTTGGATGATGAAGTTAGGGAGAGGTGGACTATGGTGATGAGTCTAACTAAGGCACAAAGAGATGGATGACGTCAAACATAAAGAAGCAGCGGTAGGTATCTGTCCCTCACAGTTTGTTGTCGTTGTTCCCGTCTTCTGAAGAGGGCCGCCGCCGAAACGTCAGTATTTTGTTGTGTTCCTTTTTTGTAAAGCTGTCACCATACCTTGGAGTGTATACCACCACTACTGGTTCCTTGCTACCAGCTTTACCGCAGCACTGCAGTTAGTTGCCTATTCCCCAGAATACAAACAATGAAGTCACTACAATTAGTTGCCTATTCCCCAGAATACAAACAATGAAGTCACTAACACTTCAAACCCATCAAGAATTGTTAGACGACTACCTTATTCTTTTACTTGACGTGGAAGACATACACTATCATGCATTCTCTTTTTATCGGCTAGAGGATAGATGATGAGGCAGATAACAGAGGATATTCCAAGACAGATAAAACGAGGTGCTCTCCAAAATGGTTGATGTGAAGTCCGTAGATTGCTAAATCGAATTCTTTTAAATATTTTCAAAAAAAAGAAAAATACACATTACAATTTGTTCTTTCCTTCCTCATATCTTGAATCGTAAGCGCATGTGGTAGTTGGTTTGTTCTTATTCTCATCAAATGGACGAACTAATTTTTATTTCACTCATTCTGCCTTATATAATGACACATACAATTTCTCTCAGGCAACATGAAGATGGTTATGAAGCTGAAAGGATAAAGCTAAACACAGGAAAGATGATTTTTATCATCGGGACACGAGGAGTCAGGAACACGGGAATAGTGAAGAGGTGGCTGTGCTGTTATCATCGGGACACAAGGAATCAGGAACACGGGAATAGTGAAGAGGTGACTGTGCTGTTATCATCGGGACACGAGGAATCAGGAACACGGGAATAGTGAAGAGGTGGCTATGCTGTTATCATCGGGACACGAGGAGTCAGGAACACGGGAATAGTGAAGAGGTGGCTATGCTGTTATCATCGGGACACGAGGAATCAGGAACACAGCATAGTGAAGAGGTGGCTGTGCTGTTATTATCGGGACACGAGGAATCAGGAACACGGGAATAGTGAAGAGGTGGCTGTGCTGTTATCATCGGGACACGAGGAATCAGGAACACGGGAATAGTGAAGAGGTGGCTATGCTGTTATCATCGGGACACAAGGAGTCAGGAACACGGGAATAGTGAAGAGGTGGCTATGCTGTTATCATCGGGACACGAGGAATCAGGAACACAGCATAGTGAAGAGGTGGCTGTGCTGTTATCATCGGGACACGAGGAGTCAGGAACACGGGAATAGTGAAGAGGTGGCTATGCTGTTATCATCGGGACACGAGGAATCAGGAACTCAGCATAGTGAAGAGGTGGCTATGCTGTTATCATCGGGACACGAGGAGTCAGGAACACGGGAATAGTGAAGAGGTGGCTATGCTGTTATCATCGGGACACGAGGAATCAGGAACACAGCATAGTGAAGAGGTGGCTATGCTGTTATCATCGGGACACGAGGAATCAGGAACACAGCATAGTGAAGAGGTGCCTATGCTGTTATCATCGGGACACGAGGAGTCAGGAACACGGGAATAGTGAAGAGGTGGCTATGCTGTTATCATCGGGACACGAGGAATCAGGAACACGGGAATAGTGAAGAGGTGGCTATGCTGTTATCATCGGGACACGAGGAGTCAGGAACACAGCATAGTGAAGAGGTGGCTGTGCTGCTATCATCGGGACACGAGGAGTCAGGAACACAGCATAGTGAAGAGTTGTTTCTGCTGTTATCATCGGGACACGAGGAGTCAGGAACACGGGAATAGTGAAGAGGTGGCTATGCTGTTATCATCGGGACACGAGGAATCAGGAACACGGGAATAGTGAAGAGGTGGCTATGCTGTTATCATCGGGACACGAGGAATCAGGAACACGGGAATAGTGAAGAGGTGGCTATGCTGTTATCATCGGGACACGAGGAATCAGGAACACAACATAGTGAAGAGGTGGCTATGCTGTTATCATCGGGACACGAGGAGTCAGGAACACGGGAATAGTGAAGATGTGGCAATGCTGTTATCATCGGGACACGAGGAATCAGGAACACGGGAATAGTGAAGAGGTGGCTGTGCTGTTATCATCGAGACACGAGGAATCAAGAACACAACATAGTGAAGAGGTGGCTATGCTGTTATCATCGGGACACGAGGAGTCAGGAACACGGGAATAGTGAAAATGCGGCTATGCTGTTATCATCGGGACACGAGGAATCAGGAACACAACATAGTGAAGAGGTGGCTATGCTGTTATATCGGGACACGAGGAGTCAGGAACACGGGAATAGTGAAGATGCGGCTATGCTGTTATCATCGGGACACGAGGAATCAGGAACACGGGATAGTGAAGAGGTGGCTGTGCTGTTATCATCGGGACACGAGGAGTCAGGAACACGGGAATAGTGAAGAGGTGGCTGTGCTGTTATCATCGGGACACGAGGCATCAGGAACACGGGAATAGTGAAGATGTGGCTATGCTGTTATCATCGGGACACGAGGAATCAGGAACACGGGAATAGTGAAGAGGTGGCTGTGCTGTTATCATCGGGACATCAGGAAGCAGGAACACAACATAGTGAAGAGGTGGCTATGCTGTTATCATCGGACACGAGGAGTCAGGAACACGGGAATAGTGAAGATGTGGCTATGCTGTTATCATCGGGACACGAGGAATCAGGAACACGGGAATAGTGAAGAGGTGGCTGTGCTGTTATCATCGGGACATGAGGAGTCAGGAACACGGGAATAGTGAAGATGTGGCTATGCTATTATCATCGGGACACGAGGAGTCAGGAACACGGGAATAGTGAAGATGTGGCTATGCTGTTATCATCGGGACACGAGGAGTCAGGAACACGGGAATAGTGAAGAGGTGGCTGTGCTGTTATCATCGGGACACGAGGAGTCAGGAACACGAGAATAGTGAAGATGTGGCTATGCTGTTATCATCGGGACACGAGGAGTCAGGAACACGGAATAGTGAAGAGGTGGCTATGCTGTTATCATCGGGACACGAGGAGTCAGGAACACAGCATAGTGAAGAGTTGTTTCTGCTGTTATCATCGGGACACGAGGAGTCAGGAACATGGGAATAGTGAAGAGGTGGCTATGCTGTTATCATCGGGACACGAGGAGTCAGGAACATGGGAATAGTGAAGAGGTGGCTGTGCTGTTATCATCGGGACACGAGGAGTCAGGAACACGGGAATAGTGAAGAGGTGGCTATGCTGTTATCATCGGGACACGAGGAGTCAGGAACACGGGAATATTGAAGAGGTGGCTATGCTGTTATCATCGGGACACGAGGAATCAGGAACACGGGAATAGTGAAGAGGTGGCTGTGCTGTTATCATCGGGACATGAGGAGTCAGGAACACGGGAATAGTGAAGATGTGGCTATGCTATTATCATCGGGACACGAGGAGTCAGGAACACGGGAATAGTGAAGAAGTGGCTATGCTGTTATCATCGGGACACGAGGAGTCAGGAACACGGGAATAGTGAAGAGGTGGCTGTGCTGTTATCATCGGGACACGAGGAGTCAGGAACACGGGAATAGTGAAGAGGTGGCTGTGCTGTTATCATCGGGACACGAGGAGTCAGGAACACGAGAATAGTGAAGATGTGGCTATGCTGTTATCATCGGGACACGAGGAGTCAGGAACACGGGAATAGTGAAGAGGTGGCTATGCTGTTATCATCGGGACACGAGGAGTCAGGAACACAGCATAGTGAAGAGTTGTTTCTGCTGTTATCATCGGGACACGAGGAGTCAGGAACACGGGAATAGTGAAGAGGTGGCTATGCTGTTATCATCGGGACACGAGGAGTCAGGAACACGAGAATAGTGAAGATGTGGCTATGCTGTTATCATCGGGACACGAGGAATCAGGAACACGGGAATAGTGAAGAGGTGGCTGTGCTGTTATCATCGGGACATGAGGAGTCAGGAACACGGGAATAGTGAAGATGTGGCTATGCTATTATCATCGGGAAACGAGGAGTCAGGAACACGGGAATAGTGAAGAGGTGGCTATGCTGTTATCATCGGGACACGAGGAGTCAGGAACACAGCATAGTGAAGAGTTGTTTCTGCTGTTATCATCGTGACACGAGGAGTCAGGAACACGGGAATAGTGAAGAGGTGGCTATGCTGTTATCATCGGGACACGAGGAGTCAGGAACACGGGAATAGTGAAGAGGTGGCTATGCTGTTATCATCGGGACACGAGGAGTCAGGAACATGGGAATAGTGAAGAGGTGGCTGTGCTGTTATCATCGGGACACGAGAGTCAGGAACACGGGAATAGTGAAGAGGTGGCTATGCTGTTATCATCGGGACACGAGGAGTCAGGAACACGGGAATATTGAAGAGGTGGCTATGCTGTTATCATCGGGACACGAGGAGTCAGGAACAAAGCATAGTGAAGAGTTGTTTGTGCTGTTATCATTGGGACACGAGGAGTCAAGAACACGGGAATAGTGAAGAGGTGGCTGTGCTGTTATCAGAGGAAGCGGTTAAGGCAAAGAAATGCAAATGAATGCATAAAAATGCGAAGCTGCAGTAAAGCTGAATGTGAGGAAAACTAAAAAATAGGAAAAAATGGTATGTTAGAAGCTTTACGTGATTAGTGGACGTATGATAAAAATGGCAGTCTAGTAAAAGGACTAAACTAAGATATATTACGTCCACTAATCACGTAAAGCTTCTAACATACCATTTTTATTTTATTTTTATTTTTCCTATCAGAGGAAGCACAGGAAGCACTGAAAAAATGGAAGCATTAGGGTTAAGACTAATAATCATCATCACCATCATCAAGTACCGGGCCTGATGGCGTAGGTGATCATGTCTCTCCACAATTTTCGATCTCGACAGTTATTTACCACTTCTGTTGTTGACCTTCTGCCAAGCCATTCTCTTAAGCGATCTGGTAATTTTTCTATTTGCTTCCCTCTATCTCTTCGTCCCTCAATTTTTCCAGTTGTTACAATATATTCCAGTTGTTCTCTTCTCATTACATGACCAAAAAATGATGATTGTTTCTTCCTAATATTGGAAATTAGTTCTCTAAGAATCTTAATGGATGTGAATCATGGACAATATGACAATAGACAAGAAAATCACTGGAGTCTGTAGAAGTGTGATTTTACAGAAGGGTGTTGAGAATACCATGGACAGCTAAGAAGAGTAATGAAAATGTTCTGAAAGAGGTCAAAGACTAAAAACGGTAACATTCAAAACAACACTAACGTAGAATTCTACGGAAACAATCAGTCAATGTGTTTACATAAGACTACAGAAGCTTGGACGTTTGAAAAAGTCTCAGCAACTCTCAATACTATCACATGCCCGGTTTACAGATGACATATCAACTACATTCTCACATAATCGTCCCGTGATCGCTTGCCAGTTTACAGGACACAGTAAAGTAGCTTCGACAGACGTCTCCATGTAAGTCGGTATTTGTATTGCAAACATGATGACATCATCGATACAGTTACATAGAACAAGGGAGCCACGATAGCTCAGTGGCTAGTGAACTAGACTACAAAGGACAAGAGGAAGGCTTCGATCCCAACCGACGGCTTCCGGGTTCACCCAGACTTAAATGGGTACCCGATTTTTTTTATGGGAAAGTAAAGCGGCACGGGCGATACCGACCACATTACCCTAAAAAATAATGTGCTGAAGGTCTGTAAAATGTATGGTCACTAGCACCATATTCCCTTATATGCAATTTGGCGTGACGGGGGCTCTTTACTTTTTTTTATACATAGAAAAAAAAACCGAAAAAAATAGCAATGTTCCAGATGATCAAAAAGAAAAAATAAAGAGAAAATTGCGGTAACAGGGACTGTAATTTTAAAATCACGCCCAAAGTGCCACAAACTAAAATAGCTTCACTATTAGATGTTGACTGGGACCTGCGTACCAAGGAATCTTAGAGAATAGCCACGGACAACTACTAATAGAGGTCGCGACACTAAGAGGGAAAACTTGGGTGGGAAATCGATAAGCATTGACCACCTTCCTAAGAAAGTTATTGTGACCGGAAGTGTAATTTATGGCTTGTCTACCAATGTGTAACGTGTATGTTTCCTTATAGAAACAATCAAGAACATAAATGCGAAATGAGAGGGTGTAGAAGTTGCAATTCTCTAGAGGTGGTTTTGAAATGTATACAATGCTATGGCAAATAAGGTATTCTTTTATGACCATACAACATATTGAAATAATAACTGATACTGTACGAGCTGTTGTGATTATAATATACACACAAAAACATGAAAAAATACTATTCTTTTTCGCTATCTGGTTGACTTCTGAGGAGAAAGCTTATTTCTAACATAATTAGGTTCATAGGACGGATAAGACAGGCTTACATCGAACATGTACTCATTTACACGGAAGAGATTCTAGGCTTACACCAGACATGCATTAATTCATATGGTGAACTAACATCGGACATTTATTCATTTATATGGTGAACTAACCACCAGACATGCATTAATTCATATGGTGAACTAACACCGGACATTTATTCAGTTATATGGTGAACTAACCACCAGACATGCATTAATTCATATGGTGAACTAACACCAGACATGCATTAATTCATATGGTGAACTAACATCGGACATTTATTCATTTATATGGTGAACTAACCACCAGACATGCATTAATTCATATGGTGAACTAACATCGGACATTTATTCATTTATATTGTGAACTAACCACCAGACATGCATTAATTCATATGGTGAACTAACACCAGACATGCATTAATTCATATGGTGAAATAACATCAGACATTTATTTATTTATATGTTGAACAAACACCGGACATTTATTCATTTATATGGTGAACTAATACCTGACATTTATTCATTTATATGGTGAACTAACACCGGACATTTATTCAGTTATATGGTGAACTAACACCAGACATGCATTAATTCATATAGTGAAATAACAACAGACATTTATTCATTTATATGTTGAACTAACACCGGATATTTATTCATTTATATGGTGAACTAACACCGGATATTTATTCATTTATATGTTGAACTAACACCGGATATTTATTCATTTATATGTTGAACTAACACCGGATATTTATTCATTTATATGTTGAACTAACACCGGATATTTATTCATTTATATGTTGAACTAACATCGAACATTTATTCATTTATATGGTGAACTAACACCTGACATTTATTCATTTATAAGAAAGTGAATGTGGACTTACATCGAACATTTATTCATTTATATGGTGAACTAACATCGGACATTTATTCATTTATATGGTGAACTAACATCGGACATTTATTCATTTAAAAGAAAGAGATGTTCTTGCGGCGGATATGTACTGACTGATAAAGAGAAGATGGACTTACATACACATTTTCTCACACTGAACAAAGAAGATGCCAGTTATCTTCGTTTCTCTTCATTAAAAAAAAAGTAAACTACCCCCGTCACGCCAAGTGGTGTATAGGGAATATGGTGTTAGTGACCATACATTTTACAGACCTTCAGCACATGATTTTTGGGGTAATGTGGTCGGTAATACGCCTGGGCCGCATTACTTTCCCAGAAAAAATCCGGTACCCCTTACAGGCTGGGTGAATTGGAAGCCGTCGGTTGGGATCGAACCCTTCCTCTTGTACTTTGTCAGTTCACTGACCACTGACCTATCGTGGCTCCCCGTTTTTCTTCATGCTAGCTATATATTGGATTATGATAACGCAAAACAACAGGAATACAATCTAGTTGTCACAAACAAAGCAACATGTTCACATTTAGACTTTGCTAATTTTTAGCTCTACTCTTATAATCGTAAACAAATGCAATATTAAAAAAATGAGTTTACTTGATGAGAGATCAAAACAACTAGAACTGAAAATATAAAGAGATTAGACCTAAACCATCAGAAATCGTAGATACAGTATTTCTTTAAAGGTATCCGGAACTCATCACGTTCCATAAGAGGACAACACCGTCAGCAGGATTTGTAAACCAGGTCTGTGACTCTCTGGTACTTACATTTATATTATCCTTTACAATGACCAGAACATGAGAATCAAAACCCAGGAAGTGGATATCAAAGTTGAAGGAATAGACCTGGAGACAGTTCAGAGCTACAGCTATCTTGGACATACTATAACCAGTGATGGAAAATGGAAAACTGAAATAAACAAAAGAATAGGAATGGCAAAACTGTAATTTTAATGCCATGAAAAATATAATAACACCAAAACAAATAACATCCAGGCTAAAACTAAGAATAGCAAAATGTTACATCTACTCAACATTCCTGTATGTAGTATAAATATGGACATTAGACAAGAAAACGGAAAAGAAAATTGAAGCCTTTGAAATGTGGATTTATAGAAGAATAGGAAAAATTCGATGGAAATAAAAGAAAGCAAATGATGAAGCCTTAAAAAAACTAAAAAATAAAAGAGAACCACTAAACATGAATCAAACAAGATAAATGAGATTTTTGGGGCATCTTAAAAGACACAGCAGCCAACTGAAAGTAATCTTGGAAGAGAAAATACAAGGTAACAAAGTCAAAGGCAAGACTAACATGGACGAGTAACATCAAAAGATAGACAAGTCAACCTATGACAAACTTGTGCACTAACAAGGCAAGAGACAGGGCGAAATGGCGCTCGATAGTGACCAACCTTCTATGCGGAGACGGCACTCAATGATGATGAACATGAGATGTAAATTCGCAGCAATTCAAGTTTTCAAATAATTATAAAATATGTATCTCGGGACAGTTAAAGTCATCAAGGTGTACTGGAACTCATTCCGCACAGTGACGGCTAAAGAAAGCATAGTTTTTATTTTATTTTTTTTTAATAATAAAGGAAATTTACACATGTAGTGGTACATAAATTATTTCTGTTCGAAAGAGTAACATCCCCTTGATTAACGTTGCACCGTGGTTTCTATCTAATCTGCTATTAGAAGACGCATAAATTATAGGATTAGGGTTAGGGTCTGTAATTCGTCATTAGAAGACCCCTAATAATAGGGTTTTAATTAATTAGACCTCATTTTAGCAAGTCTCGAAATGTAGCCTCGGTGGCTGAGTGGTTAGTGTGCTCGTTTCCTGACCAGAAGGGTCCGGGTTCGATCCCCGGGATGACACGGCTCCGCGGTTCACCCAGTCTCTAAAAATTAGTACCAGAGAATTTTCTGGGAAGTAAAGACGGGCTGGCGTGATACCGACCACGTCACCCAAAAATGTGCCGTGGTCACAGGAAAATATGGCCACAAACACCATATTCCCCATACGCCTAGCAAGACGTGGAGGGAACCTAAACTTTTAATTATAGGGTTAGGGTCTGTAATTTATCATTAGAAGATCTCTAATTATAGGGTTAGGGTCTGTTATTTGTCATTAGAAGATCAATAATTATAGGGTTAGGGTCTGTAATGTGTCATTAGAAGATCAATAATTATAGGGTTAGGGTCTGTAATGTGTCATTAGAAGATCCCTAATTATAGGGTTAGGGTCTGTAATTTGTCATTAGAAGATCAATAATTATAGGGTTAGGGTCTGTAATGTGTCATTAAAAAACCTGTAATTATAGGATTAAGGTCTGAAATTTGTCATTAGAAGATCAATAATTATAGGATTGAGGTCTGAAATTTGTTATTAGAAAATCCCTAATTATAGAATTAGGGTCTGTAATGTGTCATTAGAAGACCCGTAATTATAGTGTTAGGGTCTGTAATTTGTCATTACAAGATCCCTAATTATAGGGTTAGGGTCTGTAATTTGTCATTAGAAGATCCCTAATTATAGGGTTAGGGTCTGTAATTTGTCATTAGAAGATCTCTAATTATTGGGTTAGGGTCTGTAATTTGTCATTAGAAGATCTCTAATTATTGGGTTAGGGTCTGTAATTTGTCATTAGAAGATCTCTAATTATTGGGTTAGGGTCTGTAATTTGTCATTAGAAGATCTCTAATTATTGGGTTAGGGTCTGTAATGTGTCATTAGAAGATCCCTAATTATTGGGTTAGGGTATGTAATTTGTCATTAGAAGATCCCTAATTATAGGGTTAGGGTCTGTAATGTGTCATTAGAAGATCCCTAATTATTGGGTTAGGGTATGTAATTTGTCATTAGAAGATCCCTAATTATAGGGTTAGGGTATGTAATTTGTCATTAGAAGATCCCTAATTATTGGGTTAGGGTATGTAATTTGTCATTAGAAGATCCCTAATTATTGGGTTAGGGTCTGTAATTTGTCATTAGAAGATCTCTAATTATTGGGTTAGGGTATGTAATTTGTCATTAGAAGATCCCTAATTATAGGGTTAGGGTCTGTAATTTGTCATTAGAAGATCTCTAATTATTGGGTTAGGGTCTGTAATTTGTCATTAGAAGATCCCTAATTATTGGGTTAGGGTCTGTAATTTGTCATTAGAAGACCCCCAGTTGTGGGGTTGGTTTTACCTTAACCTTAGTTGCAAAAATAAAGTTTAAGGGACAAGAACCTAAAACAGTTGATTCAAATACGTGCGGTCAATCGTTAGTGATGAACATACAGAGAATATTAGTATTTGAGAACTACTATAGTTTTGTTGTGACGTCAACCAAGGGGAGATCACTCGTATAGAAAAAATGCACTTAAACTCGACAATTACCTAAACATATAAATATATATATATATATATATATATATATATACATACACACACACACTAACGCATAAAATAGGCAAGTGACGAGGAACAGGCAATGATACCAAAAAGGATATAAAATGTAAGAGGAGTTTTCACTGCACTTGAAAATGTATGGAAGTCGAAAGAGATTAGGTTACATACAAAATAAAAATTAAATTTCGACACCAATTTTAAACGTGTTATATTGTTGTACACTTAACACCATACTTCCCATAATACACAAATCATGACGGGTCCCATTTACCCCTTTATTGTAACTATAGAGCTTTCCCAAAAAAATGAGGAAGATATCATCCAATTCATTTTTGTCAATAGAAACAAGAAAAAGAGTTCTCAAATGTTATGTAGAGTCAGCCTTAACATATGGGTGTGAATCATGGACAGCAGACAAGAAAATAACTGTAGGCTGTAGAAATGTTGTTTTGCAGAAGAATGTTGAGAATACCATGGACAGTTAATAGGAGTAATGAAAACGTTTTGAATGAGGTCAAAGCAAAAAGAGAGTTAATTTCCAAAATTAGAAAGAAACAATCATCATTTTTCGGCCACGTAATGAGAAGAGAACAGCTGGAATATACTGTAACAACTGGGGAAATTGAGGGACGAAGAGATAGACGGAAGCAAAGAGAAAAGATACCAGACAGCTTAAGAGAATGGCTTGGCAAAAGGTCAAAAAGAGAAAAGATAAATAACTATCGAGATCGAAAGTTGTGAGAGACATGATCGCCTACGCCAGCAGGTTTGGTACTTGATGATGACGATGATAATGATTATATAATATTTTTATTATAGAATAGAATAGAATAGAATAGAATAGAATAGAATAGAATAGAATAGAATAGAATAGAATAGAATAGACTAGAATGTGAAATATTGATCCCAGTTTTAAAGAGTTAAAATACGCGAGCGTAGTACAAAGGGCGGTAACCCACTGCAATGAACCATTATTGTTAGTAGCAAACTGGCCTTCGCCGATGTTGGTAACTTAGAGAAAACACTTTCAAATCTGTATTTACGGTCACATGATGTTTTTGTTCCTTTAGTATATTGTAGCTGGAATTCTCTTTTGTTTAGCCTTGAAATGAGATACACACAGAGAGAGAGAGAGATAAGGGAGAAGAGAGAGGGCGAGATGGTTCTCTCAACGCTGGTGGCTCTCCTACTTATGCGCCCTTCAACAATTCAATTAGAACGACCGCTCCATCGTTTCATCACACCACTTTCAACGACCCATCTGTGAATATATTTCCCCAATGTGTAGTAACGTACTATAAATATAACTGTATCATCATCATCATCATCAAGTACCGGGCCTGCTGGCGTACGTGATCATGTCTCTCCACAACTTTCGATCTCGACAGCTATTTATCATTTCGGTTGCTGACCTTCTGCCGAGCCATTCTCTTAAGCTGTCTGTTATTTTTTCATTCGATTCCCTCTATCTCTTCGTGCCTCAATTTCACCAGTTGTTACAATATATTCCAGTTGTTCTCTTCTCGTTACATGGCCAAAAAATGATGATTGTTTCTTCCTAATATTGGAAATTAGATCTCTTTTTGCTTTGAGAGTGATTTTCTTGCCTGTTGTCCTATTGCCCATGATTCGCATCCATATGTTAAGACTGGCTCTACGTAACATTTAAGAACTCTTTTTCTTGTTTCTATTGTCAAAAATGGATTGCATAGTATCTTCCTCATTTTTTCACCTCTTTCGTACCTCATGATACAATCATGAATAACTGTATAGCGTTCTATAAATACAACTCTATAGCGTACTATAATATAACTCTGCACTTCTTCTTCTTCTTCTTTCCTTCCTCATCTGCTTTCAGCGTCGAGGGGAGATATAATTTGCGGTCTTTTGCTCTTCTGTTCGCCTCTGCTGCTGTTATGCTTCCTAGTGCTTCTAATATTCCATCGATCCATCTTTTTCGTGGTCGACCCTTGGGTCTGGTGTTCTCACAACATTTGTTGAAGGCTTGTTGTGTTGTGTTTTGATCTTTCTACCTTGTCACGTGGCTAAACCATTTTATCTGTTGTTACTTTATATATTCTATGGCGGGGGCTATTCCTAGCTTTTTTCTCAGTTCTTCATTTCTGATCTTATCTCTCAGACTGTTTCTTGTCATTCGTCTAACACATTTCATCTCTGTAGAGGTTATTTTCTTATTGTTCTTGCATCTAGGGTCCAGGTCTGGCATTGGTAGCACAACGGTGGGATGAAGATTGTAGTGTATAGTGCTCGTTTTGCCTCCAGAGTTATTTCCTTGTTGGACAATAGTGGTGATAATTGTCCAGTGATTTGAAAAGAGTTGTTGCATCTTGATTCTATCTCTGCTGTTTGAGAATTATCGTTTGTCATTAGACTTCCTAGGTATTTGAATTCCGCTACTTTGTTTAGTTGTCTGCCTTCTATAGTTATGTTGATGTTTTGTTTATTGTTGGCGACATTCATGACTTCTGTTTTGTTGATGTTGATTTTCATGTTGTATTTTGTGCCTGAGCTGTTGAGTTTGTTTAAGTGTTCTTGTAGGTCTTCTATTGTTTCATGTACTAGTGCCTGATCGTCTGCAAATAGAAGCTCGTTGATCTCCTCAATGGGTTGGCTCTCTGATGGGTTGGCTAGCTTGCATATATAGTCTATGTATGTAATAAACAGTAGGGGGACAGTACACACCCCTGTCTTACACCTCATCTAACTTCGAAGTGGTCAGTGTGGCCTGCTGCTGTTCTGACCCTGCAGCTACTGTTGATGTAGAGACTTTTAATTAGGTTGGTTAGATGTTGGCTTACTCCGTATGTTGTTAGTGTCCCCACAGTTGTTCTCTGTTTACTCTGTCGAATGCTTTTTCCTGGTCAATGAAGGCCATGTATAAGTTTTGATTGTGTTCTGTCGTTTTTTCTGCTAGCTGTTTTAATGTGAATAGTGCGTCGGTATATCCTCTGTTTTTTTCGGAACCCCATTTGAGAATCGCTTAACTGTAGTTCTATTATTGGTCTCAGCCTTTTTTCCAAGATTTTGGCGTATAGCTTTCCTACATGGCTGAGAAGAGATATACCTCTATATTGATTGCAGTCTCTTTTGCTACCTTTCTTTTTCCATATTGGTATGATGATTGTCTGTTGCCAGTCTTCTGGGGCTTGTTTTTGGTGCCTTGCTGCATTAAATATTATGTGCAGCCATTGCATTCCTGTTTCTCCTGCTGCTGCTATTATTTCTTTTGGTATGTTATCTATCCCCGGTGCTTTATTTCTTGGCGCATATTTGATTACTTCTTAGATTTCCTCTTTCATGATGTTAGGTTCAGTATTTGTGAGTTCTAGCATGTTTTTTGTTGTCTTATGGTCTTGGTATGTTTAACGGGTCTTCAAAATATTCTTTCCATCTCTGTTGCATACGTTGGTTATTTGATATTGGCTGTCCGTCTTTGTCATTTATGAGCTCAATAAGATCATAGTTTTCTTTTCTCGCTCTTTGTAGAAATCTCTTGTGGCTGTCTTGAAGTCCCTGCTCATGTTTTGTCCGAATTCTATCCAATTATTTTGCTTAGCTTCTTTGATCAATATTTTAACTCTTTTTCGAACTAAGGCATATTTTTCATATTTTTCTTGGTTCTTGTTCTTCCTCCAATTTTTAAACAGTTTCTTCTTTTATTTAATTATTTCTCTGATTGTTTCGTTCCACCACGGGGTGCTCTTTTTCCCTTCTCTTGTTCTTAACTTCGTTCCACAAACTGTTTTAGAGATGTTGGTTACTGTTTCCTTAAAGTGTTTCCACTCTTATTCTACTGTGGATATTTCTTTAGGGAGTTTCTTGAATTCCTCTGTTAGTTTTTCTTCTAGGGCTATCCTTGATTCTTGATCTTTTAATTGTTTTATTTGTATTGTCTGTTCTTTTCGCTTCTTTTGTTTGTTTTCGTATATTCTCTTTATTTTTGGCTGTCTTAGTGTATCATAACCATCTTTTGATCCGTGTCATCTGTAATATTAGGGATTGCTCTACTGTCGGTTACTCTTTTCTTGTTCTGTTGTCTTGTTAGTATAAAATCTATCTGGCTTCTGCATGTTGTGTCATTCCATTTGTACCAGGTGTATACTTGCGACTCTCTGTGTTTGAAGAATGTGTTGGTGATAAATAAATCATTTTGATTGCATAGATCCAGCAGTCTGCTTCCATTTTCGTTTATTTCAGCTGTTTTATCGCCAAAGGGCCCTAAGATATCTCTGATATTTATGTTCTCACTGTTGCGTTTCCCAAGCCTTCCATTAAAATCTCCCATCACTAACATGTCGTCGCTTTCGTCAATCTTGTTAATAATTTCATTCAATTTGTCATAGAATTCTTCGCTGTCTCTTTCATTGTTGTTGCATGATGCACAGATTTGAATGTAATTTGCTTTTCGATCGTCTTCTAGTAGTTTAATTGTGATAATTCTTTCTGAATGGTATTTTATTTCTAGAATGTTCTTTGCGTGTTCTGGGTCGATGATAAAACCTACTCCGTGTGTTGCACTTTCTGTGTTGTCGACTCCTGAGAGTATTTTCGTGTAGTTCATGTGTGTTTTTTTTAATCTGTTGTCCTTTTACTCTGGTGTCCGCTAATCCTAGTATTTTAATTTTCCTTTTTGTCATTTCTTCTATAAGTTCGACTTCTTTATTTTTTATCCCGCATATATTTATCCAGTGGAACACCAATTCTATATAAATCTGGATTAATGCTAACAACAAGCGCAGACATAAAAGCCCGTTGGGCGGAACACTTCAAAGAAATTCTTGACCGTCCACTACCCCACAGTTTAATAGATTTTGAAGCTGAAACACCAGCAGCAGAATTAGATGTAAATTTAGATGACTTCACCTTGAGCGAAATAGAAACCACCTTGAAGAATATGACCAATAACAAGGCTGCTGGAGAGGATAAGTTAACAGCTGAGATCCTCAAGGCAATTGATAGCCATAATTTAATACATCTCCAGAAAATGTTCAACATCATTTGGAAAGCAGTGAAGACGCCTCATAAATGGAAAAAAGGAATCATTGTTAAGATTCCAAAAAAGGGCAATCTTAGAGATTGTAACAACTGGAGAGGCGTGACACTTTTGTCAGTTGCCTCAAAGTTATTATGCAAAATCATCCTAAATAGAATAAAGGATTCAATAGATACAGTAATGTGTGAAGAACAGGCAGGGTCTAGAAAAGGGAGAAGCTGCCTTGACCACATTTTCACTCTTCGACTTATATTGGAGGAACAAATTGAAAAGGAAAAACCTTTTGTACTTAACTTCATCGACTTCAAAAAAGCATTTGACAGTATTAATAGAGATTCTTTGTGGAAAATTCTGAAGCACTATGGCTTACCATCAAAAATCATAAATATTATCAAAGACATGTATGATGGTTACACATGTGCAGTTCGAACAGAGGAAGGACTGAGCGAATGTTTCCCAATAGAAACTGGGGTTAAACAAGGATGTATTTTATCACCCTTGTTATTTGGAATTGTTATGGACTTCATAATGAAGAAATGCTGCACTGGTAATAAAGGCGTCGAATGGATACAAGGAGACCATTTGGAGGACATCGACTTTGCTGATGACATAGTTCTCATCAGCAGTCAGATAAAAACGATGCAGGAAAACACAAATGAACTATCAACAATAGCCAGCAAAATTGGACTTGAGATCAATCATGAAAAGACTAAAGTCATGAAAAGTTTAATTCGAACAGACGACAAAATATACATGGAAAACAAACCAGTAGAAGAGATCGATTACTTTACCTATTTTGGAAGTCACATTGATCGAGAAGGGGATACGAGCAAAGAAATTAGAATCAGAATAGCTAAAGCAGCAATGTCTTTCAGAAGACTTGAAAAGTTGTGGAAATCAAAACTCATCAGCACAAACACAAAACTTAGACTATTCAAATCAAATGTACTATCAACCCTTACGTATGCGTGTGAAAGCTGGGAAACAACAAGAGATATAGAAACAAAGTTGAACGCATTCGAAAATATTTGTCTAAGGAAAATACTTGGTATAGCGTGGAACAAATTCAAAACAAACGAGAGGAAATTAGAGAAATCGCCAATCAACCATTAATATCTTCAGTAATAAAGAAAAGACGATGGTCTTATGTTGGATATGTGATGAGAAGAGATAATAACTGGATAGCAAAGTAAGCCCTCATGTGGGAAACAAAAGGTAAGAGGAAAAGAGGAAGTCCCAGAGAGACACTGAGAAGAACATTGATGAGAGAGGCAAGAGCAGCAGGATTCGGCTCCCTCAATGAGATAGAGCTGCATGCACAGAATAGAGACAAATGGCGAGATTTGATAAAATATTTTTAAAAGAATTGAAAACTGCTAGAACAAAAATTCAGATAAGAGAAGGAGTATCTTGGTCTACGCCCTATGGACCGGCTACGGCTCGAACGGTCAATAGATATATTTATCGTTGCTACTTTATTTTTATTTATCTCCATCTTCTGTGTATTTCTCTGAGCATAAAACATGTATCCCTTACCGACCTGCTGAGTCAGTCGTAAGTTAAGGGCGTAACTTAAGAAAAACACACGTTGGGGGTTTAGCCCGGCTGATGTTTCCCCAACGTGTTTGATCACATGCGATCGTTTACGATCTAACTATAAACTCTGTACCGTACCAAAAATATAACTCTGTACCGTACCATAAATATAACTCTATAACTACTATAAATCTCTATCATCATCAAGTACCATGCCTGCTGGCGTAGGTGACCATATTTCTTCATAACTTTCGTTCTCGACAGTTATTTATCATTTCTGTTGTTGACCTTCTGCCAAATCATTCTCTTAAGATGTCTGGTATCTTTTATCTTTGCTTCCCTCTATCGCTTCGTCCCTCAATTTTCCCAGTTGTTACAATATATGCCAGCTGTTCCCTTCTCATTGCTTGATCATTGTTTCTTCCTAATATTGGAAATTAACTCTCTTTTTGCTTTGGCCTCTTTCAGAACGTTTTCATTACTCCTCTTAGCTGTCCATGGTATTCTCAACATTGTTCTGTAAAACCACGTTTCTGCAGACTCCAGTGATTTTCTTGTTTGTTGTCCAATTGTCCATGATTCGCATCCATATGTTAAGACTGGCTCTACATAACAATTAAGAACTCTTTTTCTTGTTTCTATTGTCAAAAATGAATTGCATAGTATCTTCCTCATTTTTTGGAAAGGTATTTCTGCATGAGTCATTCTGCAGCTCACCTCTGTTGTACATCTACCATCTGAGGTTAAAATTGTTTCCAGATATTTAAATTAATTTACCTGTTTTAATATATTTCCACTTATCTTTATTGTGCATTGCAGTGACGTCTTTTTCTTTGTTGCTACCATTACTTATGTCTTTTTGCTATTAAGGCTGAGTCCTTTATTTTTGCTTTCCTTCAGTATACTGTATAACATTTCTTGTAACACATTTCAACTCTTAGCGATTAAGACTGTGTCATCAGCATATCTCAGAATATTTATATTATGACATCCAATTGTAATTCCACAGATGCCCCTTATGGATCTTAAAATAATCTCATTCAGCATATTAAATAAATCTGGTGACAGCTCGCAACCTTGTCTAACACACTGTTTTATTTGTTGAAACATTCCCAATTGATTTCCAGTTCCTATGGCCGCTGTTTGTTTATAACTTCATAATGGACCTCCGGTTCCAAGATATTGGAATGGAGTTCATGTTCTCTCGACCGCTGCAGAATTTGCATTTGGGGACTGATTAATGTCGGCTCGCCAATGCAATTTTTCTGCGTTGGAGTCAATCTGATGTTCCTATTAACAAATTTGCGCCTCTGATACGGAATCGTACACATGGCGATGTTCCTCTTTGACAAGCCAAGTGTTGTGAAACTAAATGTGACCTTCACCCGTCTTGAGTTGGTATGCGGTTTGCGTCAACAAATTGATTGCTCTTCAATGACCGTTATCGTAGTTGTTTGACGCCAATTATTTACGAGTTGCAACTCATTAATGTGGTCTGCTCTGCCAAGTCAACAGAAGGTTTCATTTTAGTGATTTTGCACCATCGTTTCGTGCGTAGCTGGCTGCATTCACTAGAGTAATCGGGAATTTATGGGCTCCCCCATTGTTGTCATCTAAAAGACGGATGGATGGAATATTTGAAGCACTTGGAAACATATCATCAGCAGAGGCGAACAGAAGAGCAAAAGACCGCAAATTATATCTCCCCTCGACGCTGAAAGGCAAATGAGGAAGGAAAGAAGAAGAAGAAGAATCCATTGTTGTGTGTGCTGCGTCATCATAATGGATGATTGTATGTCCCTAAACCGGCCGTACGCTAATAATGAAAGGCGAAATGGCGGTGTTTTGTTCATGACTTTGCAGCCCCTGTGTGACACCCAGGGTTTCATGCTATTCAGGAGTGATGTTGTCTAGATTCAGGAGGGCTACTGTGAGATCGAGGGTAGACATGTGAACTGGTTTATTATTTCATAATTTCACATTGCAGGGAGATATTACGGTATGTTGTTCGATGTGCGACTGGGATAATCCGACGACTAACTGTGTTTCATATGTTCGTATTTTAAGTCAAAATCGATTTCCTAACATCATCAAGCGCTATACATTTTTTAAAAAAATATGACGATCATAATTTTTAGGAGGATGTGAACTTCCAGTCAATATGGTGGATAGGCGGCAGGAACCGTTAAAGGCTGTCTGAAAAGTGTTCCTTGTTGCAGTTTCCTCAAATTCCAAGTCTGGCTTGTTGCAGGAGCTACTGAGTTAAGTGCTCTGTGTACACCGTGAGCTGTGCGCTTCATCTGTTTTGATCGTGTTTCAATATTCCGATTGTTTACGATGAATGAAGATATCTTCTGACAGGGAACAGGTGGCTGTGTTCACTTTCTGTGCAGTTTAGCCTTATGTCTTTTGGCGTTGTCTGAGACTGCTATGATGTGGACTACAGCTACCTTTCTTTGTTTGGAAGATGAGATAGTAATTCCAATGATTTTTAATGATTTTCAATGAGAAGACAATGATTCCATTGGCACGGGCGATTGAACAATTATGGATTTTAATTCGTTTTCAGTGATACCGGGGCCTTCCATAACCATAACCATAACTTTATAACGTACTATAAATATAACTCTATACAAGTTACTACACAATTTCCTGTAATTAGAAAACTGTAAATTATTAATTATTACCTTCGAGAATAGATGCACTTTAATAACACTCCTTTGGAATACAAATTCAGAACTTCTGCTTTTCACATTCTAACTCATTGCTCAGCCTTGTCTCAAAAATACAATTCCAACACGGATCGCTTTAGCTCTTTTAACGTTTCCAAGATTTTATAATTATGTCTACGCACACAATCTCGTGCAGTTTGAAACATATATATATATATATATATATATATATATATATATATATATATATATATATATATATACAGGGTGTTTTTAAAGTCGCAGTGCAGTGAATATTTCTAATATTCAGTAAATGACGTAATCATCATCTACGTACCACAATTTTGTAAACAACATTTATGAACAAACCGCTGCTTCCTTCAAGGTTTCATTTATGTAAAGGACGGGCACTACGCTACTTTCACTGTCTCATTGCTTGAAGGAAATGGTGTTGACGATTGAAAACAGGGTATTTCTGGTTGAGCATGTCTTCCGTAATGGCGGTAAATATACGGATGAGGTCATTAGACAATTCGTGAGGAAATTTCCAGACTCACAAGTCCCTCACCGAAATTCTGTTACAAAATTGATCAAAAAGTTTCGTGAAACCGGTAGTGTGGTAGATGCATACCGATCTGGAAGACCTTCAATTTTACAAGACCAAATTATGGAACTCCAAGACAGAATTACAATGAGTCCAAATGCATCTTTAAACCACTTGTCTCAACAGGTGCAAATATCTAAGAGTTCTGTTCACAAGGTTTTAAGAAGTGAACTACACTATCGTCCATACAAATTAACTGAAGTGTCTCAACTCCAAGAAAGAGATTATGAATCCCGTTTAAACTACTGCATGTGGTTTCAGAATTTTATTTATGAACATGGCGCTGCCATCCTTGACGTCACTTTTTTCACTGATGAGGCCTGGTTTCATTTATCCGGTTATGTGAACAGTCAGAACAATCGGCTGTGGAGCAGTGAAAACCCCCATGAATTTCATCAAGTGCCGCTTTACGATCAAAAAGTCGGAGTGTGGTGCGCCATAAGTCGTATGCGGATAATAGGACCTATATTTTTTAATGAAACAATAAATGCAGAACGTTACCGTACTTTAATTCTGGAACCGTTCATAGCACACCTTACAGAACGGGAAATTATGGAATCCTGGTTTCAGCAGGATGGGGCAACAGCACACACAGCCACAACAACACTCAATTATTTAGAAAGCATATTTGCAAATCGCATTATTTCACGTGGAATCTGGCCTGCTCGTTCACCAGATCTAACACCCCCAGATTATTATCTGTGGGGGGCATTGAAGGGGAACGTTTATGAAAATAATCCGCAGACAATTAATGACCTAAAGACTGAAATAGTAGACAAGATTAAACAAATATCACCAGACATTTTATTCTGAAGGTTTTTGCAAATATGGAAAGACGAATCACGACATGTCTTGAGGCCCGTGGTTGACATTTTCAACATATGTTTTAGGCACAACTTTATTGTGTTAATACCAACATTACCCATTATAAGCTCGCCGATAGCAGTCAAGTATATTTGAATAATACCATTTATTTTACAATTTGTGTGACGCATTAGTTAACCGCATTTCTGGTGACGTTTTTTCTTCCGAGAGTAGAAATTCACTGCACTGCGACTTTAAAAACACCCTATATATATATATATATATATATATATATATATATATATATATATATATATATATATATATATATATATATTTCTTTATAATAAGATATTTTATGTATTCATTGATTGTTTATTTGCTATTCACTACGTTATCATGGAATTTAGGAAACGCATACAGTCTAAGTGGAAGTCACATTGATCGAGAAGGGGATACGAGCAAAGAAATTAGAATCAGACTGGCTAAAGCAGCAATGTCTTTCAGAAGCCTTGAAAAGTTGTGGAAATCAAAACTCATTAGCACAAACACAAAACTTAGGCTATTCAAATCAAATGTACTATCAACCCTTACGTATGCGTGTGAAAGCTGGAAAACAACAAGAGATATAGAAACAAAGTTGAACGCATTCGAAAATAAATGTCTAAGGAAAATACTTGGTATAGAATGGAACGAATTCAAAACAAACGAGGAAATTAGAGAAATCGCCAATCAACCACTAATATCTTCAGTAATAAAGAAAAGACGATGGTCATACGTTGGACATGTGATGAGAAGAGATAATAATCGAATAGCAAAGCAAGCCCTCATATGGGAAACAACAGGTAAAAGAAAAAGTGGAAGACCCAGGGAGACACTGAGAAGAACATTGATGAGAGAGGCAAGAGCAGCAGGAATCGGCTCCCTCAATGAGATAGAACTGCTTGCACAGAACAGAGACAGATGGCGAGATTTGATAAAATATCTTTAAAAGAAAACTGCTAGAACAAAAATTCATATAGGAGAAGGTGTATCTTGGTCTACGCCCTATGGGCCGGTTACGGCTCGAAAGGTCAATAGATAGATACAGTCTAAGGCTAGATAATATTGACCTACGTTTATCGATGTATTTATATAAGATGGTGAAAAATATCGATTAGATAATTATCATAGCTTGTATCGTAATGTGATGAGGTTTTTCTTTTTTAATAATTGCAAAGGGAAATATGTAATGGATTATAACAGATTGAGGGAGCCGCGATAGCTCAGTGGTTAGTGAACTGGACTACAAAGGACAAGGGGTAGGGTTCGATCCCAATCGACGGCTTCCGGGTTCACCCAGCCTTAAAATGGGTACCGGATTTTTTTCTGTGAAAGTAAAGTAGCACGGGCGTAATACCGACCACATTACCCCCAAAAAATCATGTGCTGAAGGTATGTAAAATATAGGGTCACTAACACCATATTTCCCTATACGCCACCTGGTGTGACGGGGTACTTTATTTTTTTGGTCTTTTTATAACAGATAGAGATTTTTTTTAATGTTAATTGAAGAGTCGTTGAACAGATTAATGTGAGTGATATATGATGTATGGAAAGTATATCTGATGATATCTGATGTATGGAAAGTATATCTGATGATATCTGATGTATGGAAAGTATATCTGATGATATATGATGTATGGAAAGTATATCTGATAATATCTGATGTATGGAAAGTATATCTGATGATATCTGGTGTATGGAAAGTATATCTGATAATATCTGATGTATGGAAAGTATATCTGATAATATCTGATGTATGGAAAGTATATCTGATGATATCTGATGTATGGAAAGTATATCTGATAATATCTGATGTATGGAAAGTATATCTGATAATATCTGATGTATGGAAAGTATATCTGATAATATCTGATGTATGGAAAGTTATAGATATCATGCCTGAACTCTTCTTATCTTTCCTCTTCTTCTCTTTAACTCATTTGCTTTTCAGCCTCGATGGGACATAGAGCCGGCGGTCTTATACTCTACAGTTGGCCAGCTTCTCCTGCCGCCATGTTTTCTTGGGTCTCTTATATTCCATCAATGCATCATTTATGTGGTCGGGCCTAGGGTCTTTTCTCGTTTATTGAAAGCTCTTGTTGAATTTTTATCATTTTGTCTTATCACTCGGCCAAACTATTTCATCTTTATCTTCTACCTTTTAGCTCCCTGTGGAGCACAGGTCTTCAACAAATACTTTCCAGACCGTTCTGTTTCTTGCCATTCTTTTAAGATCGTTCCATGTCTTCCTCGTCATCTTCATCTCTGCTTCTATCTGTCTTCTCCAAGATTTCCTTGGTCTTCCTCTTTGTCTTTTTCCCTAGGGATTCCAAAAAAAAGGGCCTGTTGTGTAATACTCTTAGTTGGCTTCCGTAGTGTGTGTCCTATCAAACGCCATCGTCTTCGCTGTATCTCTTTATCCACTGGTATGTGACTGGTACATTTCCATAATTCTATGTTAGTGATTTTGTCCTGTCATTTCCATCCTTTTATTTTGCACATTCATCCATTAATGAAAGTCTGTATCTTCATGATTGTCATTTTAGTTGTTCTCCATGTTTCACAGCCATATAATAAGACTGACCTAACATTGGAGTTTAAAATTTTTATTTTAGTATTTAACCTAATTTCTTTGGACTTCCATATGTTTCCCAGTGCAACATATGCTCCTCTTGCTTTTGATATCATTATTTTGGAATTATTTTCTGTTCCTCCCTCTTTGTCTATATTACTGTCCAGATATATGTAAGATTGTAATTTTATCGTTATGCATTTAATAAACTCTACTTCGAGTGTACGGGTGGTTCAATACTTGAAATGAAATGGTACATAATAATCTCCAAATATTCCGGATATACCAATAGAAACCAACAAAATATGTCAGTGATAGTTACAAGAAATGAAGGCCGGTTAGGGAAAGTAATTAGAAAAAGAAAACTAACATTTCTGGTCACATCATTATGGATCTGGAGCCGCGATAGCTCAGTGGTTAGTGAACTGGACTACAAAGGACAATGGGTAGGGTTCCATCCCAACCGACGGTTTCCGGGTTCACCCAGCCTTAAATGGGTACAGGATATTTTTATGGGAAAGTAAAGCAGCACGGGCGTAATAAAGAATACATTACCCCAAAAATCATATGCCGAAGGTATGTAAAATATAGGGACACTAACACCATATTCCCTATACGCCACTTGGCGTGACGTACTTTACTTTTTTTACATTATGGATTTGAAGTAATACTCTAAAAAGTAAATAGTTTCCTGCACGACGTAAATCGTATGGCGAATAAAAATAGTTATCCATTTAAGTCTGGGTAAACCTAGAAGGTAAACCTAGAAACAATCAACCACTAATATCTTCAGTAATAAAGAAAAGACGATGGTCATACGTTGGACATGTGATGAGAAGAGATAATAACCGAATAGCAAAGCAAGCCCTCATATGGGAAACAACAGGTAAAAGAAAAAGAGGAAGACCCAGGGAGACACTGAGAAGAACATTGATGAGAGAGGCAAGAGCAGCAGGAGTCGGCTCCCTCAATGAGATAGAACTGCTTGCACAGAACAGAGACAGATGGCGAGATTTGATAAAATATCTTTAAAAGAAAACTGCTAGAACAAAAAAATCCATATAGGAGAAGGTGTATCTTGGTCTACGCCCTATGGGCCGGTTACGGCTCGAAAGGTCAATAGATAGATAGAAACCTAGAAGGCGCGGACAGAGATCGAACTCGACCACTCGCTCTTTAATAGCCCAGTTCTCTAACAACTGACCCACGTCGGCTGCGAAACAACAATAAATTAGAGTATATTTCCTTGTGTCGAAGGGAGAGGGACAACCTATAGCTTTAAGTTACCAAATCACTAAGTACTCCTTTATATCTAGTTAGCTGAGTTGGCTGTCTTCCCTAGCGTTTGGCTTCTTGTGGCAACTCGCTGTGCCAAGGAGTACGGGTTCGATCCTGCTTCGGACCATATATTGTTCTTTGATTTTTTCTGTTGTTGTTTATTCGTCATTTTTTCAGAGTGCTGTAAACATATCTCTTTCTCTGAAATGATTCGCTGAATTATCGCATCGGACATTTACCTGAATAATAATATTAATTTATTATTATTTGACTCCTTTATATGACCATGTGAACAAGTACCCCTTTAGATGACCATACTCATATCTTGGTGGGCGTATGTGCTGGCCATGGCTCATATCTTGGTGTGTGTCTGGGCTGGCCATGATTCATATCTTGGTGTGTGTCTGGGCTGGCCATGATTCATATCTTGGTGTGTGTCTGGGCTGGCCATAATTCATATCTTGGTGTATATCTGTGCTAGCCATGGCTCATATCTTGGTGTTTGTCTGGGTTGGCCATGATTCATATCTTAGTGTGTGTCTGTGCTGGCCATGGTTCATATCTTGGTGGGTGTCTGTGCAGGCCAAGGTTCATACCTTGGTGTGTGTCTGTGCAAGCCATGGTTCATATCTTAGTCTATTCCCGCGCTAGCCATGGCTCATATCTTAATGTGTTTCAGTGCTTGTCATGGTTCATATCTTGGTGTGTTTCTGTGCGAGCCATGGTGCATATCATAGCGAGTGTGTGTGTGCTAGCTATGGCTCATATCTTGGTGTGTGTCATGTTAGTCATATCGTATATCTTGGTGTGTGTCCGTGTTTATCATGTCTCATATTTTGTGTGTGTCTGTGTTTAGTCATATCTCATATCTTTGTGTGTATCTGTGTTAGCCATGTGTCATATCTTTGTGCGTGCATGTCTGTGTTAGTCATATCTCATATCTTTGTGTGCATGTCTATGTTAGTTACATCTCCTATCTTTGTGAGTGCATGTTTATGTTAGTCATGTCTCATATCTTTGTGTGTGCATGATTGTGTTTTGTCGTATCTCATATCTTAGTGTGTGTATCTGTGTGTGTCTGTGTTAGTCACATCTCATATCTTAGTGTGTGTGTGTGTGTCTGTGTTAGTCATATCTCATATCTTGGTGTGTGTCAGTGTAAGTCATGCATCATATCGCTGTGTGCATGTCAGTGTTAGTTACATGTCATATCTTTGTGTGTGCATGTATGTGTTAGTCACCTCTAGTGACTCGGGAGATGGTGCTCGTAAACCTGGGAGGGCCGACCATCTAAGGGCAGAATCCCCCTTCAGAAAAGACAATCTGCTGCCTTGCAGGAAGATTGGGGACAATCAAAGGATAAGGAAAGCAAACCTGAATAAAATGCGGGCTGAAATCTGATGCACTGGGCCACTGGCGCAGAACACAGTGCAACGTTTTAACAGGTATTCAATCAGAGTGGATCTAACAGACTCTAACTATGATGTTCTGTCTGTGGGGTCGATCAATTCACTTAAACTGACAGCTGTCTTCAGGTGAGAGTCTGGAATCCTACTCTGATTGAGTCTTGATCACATTGAGAGAGAGAGAGAGAGAGAGAGAGAGAGAGAGAGAGAGAGAGAGAGAGATATGACCAAGTCATACTTCTTTATATGACCAAACCACCAAGTACTCCTTTATATGACCAAATAACCAAGTACTCTTTTATATGACCACGTCACCAAGTACTTCTTTAGATGACCAAGTCAACAAGTACTCCTTTATATAACCAGGTCAATAAGTACTCCGTTAGATGACCAAGTCAACAAGTACTCCTTTATATAACCAGGCCAATAAGTACTCCGTTAGATGACCAAGTCAACAAGTACTCCTTTATATAACCAGGTCAATAAGTACTCCGTTAGATGACCAAGTCAACAAGTACTCCTTTATATAACCAGGTCAATAAGTACTCCGTTAGATGACCAAGTCAACAAGTACTCCTTTATATAACCAGGTCAATAAGTACTCCATTAGATGACCAAGTCAACAAGTACTCCTTTATATAACCAGGTCAATAAGTACTCCGTTAGATGACCAAGTCAACAAGTACTCCTTTATATAACCAGGTCAATAAGTACTCCGTTAGATGACCAAGTCAACAAGTACTCCTTTATATAACCAGGTCAATAAGTACTCCGTTAGATGACCAAGTCAACAAGTACTCCTTTATATAACCAGTTCAATAAGTACTCCGTTAGATGACCAAGTCAACAAGTACTCCTTTATATAACCAGATCAATAAGTACTCCGTTAGATGGCCAAGTCAACAAGTACTCCTTTATATAACCAGTTCAATAAGTACTCCGTTAGATGGCCAAGTCAACAAGTACTCCTTTATATAACCAGGTCAATAAGTACTTCGCTAGATGACCAAGTCAACAAGTACTTCTTTATATAACCAGTTCAATAAGTACTCCTTTAGATGACCAAGTCAACAAGTACTCCTTTAGATGACCAAGTCACCAAGAACTTCTTTAGATAGCAAAGTCGATAAGTACTCCGTTAGATGACCAAGTCAACAAGTACTACTTTAGATGGCCAAGTCAACAAGTACTACTTTAGATGGCCAAGTCAACAAGTACTACTTTAGATGACCAAGTCAACAAGTACTACTTTAGATGGCCAAGTCAACAAGTACTACTTTAGATGACCAAGTCAACAAGTACTACTTTAGATGACCAAGTCACCAAGAACTTCTTTAGATAGCAAAGTCGATAAGTACTCCGTTAGATGACCAAGTCAACAAGTACTCCGTTAGATGGCCAAGTCAACAAGTACTACTTTAGATGGCCAAGTCAACAAGTACTCCTTTATATGATGAAAGTAACAAGTATTCCTATATATGATTAAAGCAACAAGTATTCCTTAATATGACTAAATCAACAAGTATTCCTTTATATTGACCAGGTCAACAAGTATCCCTTCAAATTACCAAGTAATCATTTATTCCTTTACATGACCAAGTCAACAAGTATTCATTTATATTACCAAGTCATCAAGTATTTCTTTATATTACCAAGTCATCGAGTATTCCTTTATATGACCAAATCAACAAGTATTCATTTATATGACCAAATCAACAAGTATTCATTTATATGACCAAATCAACAAGTATTCATTTATATGACCAAATCAACAAGTATTCATTTATATGACCAAATCAACAAGTATTCATTTATATGACCAAATCAACAAGTATTCATTTATATGACCAAATCAACAAGTATTCCTTTATATGACCAAATCAACAAGTATTCATTTATATGACCAAATCAACAAGTATTCATTTATATGACCAAATCAACAAGTATTCATTTATATGACCAAATCAACAAGTATTCATTTATATGACCAAATCAACAAGTATTCCTTTATATTGACCAGGTCAACAAGTATCCCTTCAAATTACCAAGTAATCATTTATTCCTTTACATGACCAAGTCAACAAGTATTCATTTATATTACCAAGTCATCAAGTATTTCTTTATATTACCAAGTCATCGAGTATTCCTTTATATGACCAAATCAACAAGTATTCCTTTATATGACCAAATCAACAAGTATTCATTTATATGACCAAATCAACAAGTATTCCTTTATATGACCAAATCAACAAGTATTCATTTATATGACCAAATCAACAAGTATTCCTTTATATGACCAAGCAGCGATTTCATTGAATATAAACTGAAGATACTGTCATTGTCTATCTATCGTTTGACAATAAACATAAAAATAATTTTGCGCCCTAACGTAAAATGTCGCAAGAGAATGTGACACGTTAAACTTCACACTAGTGTAGGTCTCAGAAGTCTCAACGGTACGTGTGCCATTGTTCTTCCTCCTCACCAACTCGGTCAGTCAAGATCCCATTGCTTTTATTTTATATTAGAGTCGATGGTCATCCGTAAGAGCATTTCATCTAATGGAAAGTGGATCCAAGCTCAAAACTATGCCTACCTTTTAGAAGACTAAAGGAAGAAAAGTTCTATGAAAAGCAAGCCTGTATATTTTAAATTGTTTATTAGTTCATCAGTGCTATTTAGAACCAATTTTTACCTATGGAAGCGACAGTAAACAAACGAATGAAATGATGATTAGAGGCCACAGAGATGGGATTTCTCAGAAGAATGTTGAAAGTTTCATGGGCAGCTAACAATACCAACGAGGAAATTCACAAAGAGGCCAATGAAAAATGAAACTCTAAAGAAACATGTTCTTCCTCTTCTTCTTCTATCCTTCCTCTGTTGCCGTTGGCGTCGAGGGGAGAAACAATCTGCGATTCTTTGCTCTTCTGTTGGCCTCTTCTGATGTTATTCCTCTTAGTGACTCTAGTATTCCCTTTATCCATCTCTTTCTCGGTCTTCCTCTTAATCTGACGTTTTCGTAGCGTTTGTTTATGGCTCTTTGATTCATTGTTAGTTCTTTCTGTCTTGTTATGTGGCCGAACCAATTTATCTGTTGTTTCTTTATGTATTCGATGGCTGGTTCAATTTCGAGTTTCTTCCTCAGGTCAGTGTTTCTTACTCTGTCCCTTAAGCTGTTTCCTGTCATTCTTCTGGCACATTTCATTTCGGTGGTCGTTATCTTTCTTATTGTTCTAGAGTCCAGAGTCCAATTCTGGCACTGATAGCACAGAGTTGGTAGAAAAATTGATTTGTATATTGCCCTTTTTGCTTCCGTAGTTATTGCTTTGTTTTTCAATAGTGTTGATACTTGGCCTATAACTTGGCATGCTTTGTTACACCTTATATCTATCTCTGTTTCTTGGTTATTGTCTTGTGTTAGCGTGCTACCCAGATATTTAAAATTGTCAACTTGCTTCAAAGATGTATTATCTATAATGATGTTTAGTTTTTCTTTCTTTCTCGCTATTGCCATTACTTCGGTTTTGCTTATGTTGATCTTCATGTTGTATTGTTTACAAGTGTTGTTTAGCCTGTTAATATGTTCTTGTAGGTCCTCAGTTGTTTCATGTATCAGAACTTGGTCGTCTGCAAATAGTATTTCATTTATTTCTTCCTCTCTTCTGTTGTTTTATGGTACGCATATTTCGTTCTCTTCTGTGTTATCGTTTGTTGTCATCCGTGTTGGTATGTTTCCAAAATAACATCAGAAAGAAAAAATCAACATTTCTCGAGCACATCATGGGAAGAGGAAAGTTAGAATACTTGGTTACAACTGGCAAAATACAGGGAAAGAAAGATCGCGGACGACAAGGAGAGAAAATACTAGATAGCTTGGTGTCATGTCATGGAAAACAGTCAACAACATAATTGATACGATGTACGGTGGATAGAAGATTGTGGAAGGACATGATCACCCACACCAACCGGTATGATACATGATGATGATGATATTGAAGCCAGATGTGTCAGTCCGGAAGGTGTTGATACTGCAGCCACTCTGAACAAATCGTGTACATTTTAATTTACACTCAACAAAAGAACACTAAAAAATAAGGCATGGAATATAAAATATTCAGGATTATTTCAATAAAATAACTGTAATATTTAAAACAAGAACTAATAATTATACTTAAAAGCTAAAACCAGAAGCTGTGATAAAGATAGAACAATTTATGTCAAGTGGAAAGTGATTGTCCGAAGCTTGTCTACGTCATAAATTTGTTTACAGGGAAAATTGCCAGACGACAGGAACCCCATGAGAATTTCCGGAAACATTAATGGTTTCTGGTCTTGTCCTTGAACGACATTACATTCTCATTTAAAGACAAAACGCATTTTAAAAATAACCCAACGTTAACGATACAGTATGTTAAACAGCAACAAATGTAGCATTAAACTACATTTAACAGTGCGCTCAACTACAATAAATGGTGTATTTAAACTACAATTAACGTTGAATTTAACTACAACACAATGTGAACTAGAAGTACCAGGCAATGTTATGTGCTTGTGACATGAGAGACCAGGAAAGTGGGACAGTCAACGGGAGAAGTTGTTTAATATGTACGGACAATTCTTTGAAGAAAGCATTTGTTTTCGCTAGTCCACAATGTACCTCTTGTGAAAATGGATACCAACCTTGCTTTACGCAACAATTTTTTAAAATCGTGTGCTGGAGGAGAAAATGATGCAATGGGAGATGAAGAAATAGTGGGGGAACTTAGAGAAAGTGAAGGAACCGCTGTGAAACAGTGGAAAGTAAATTGGTTTATTGACGACCAGAGGCCAGATTCAATCCTGATCGATGGCTTCCAGGTTCGTCCAATCTTGAGTACAAGATGTTTTTTTGGTTCAATCCTGGAAAGAAAGGCTGTACTTGCGTAATGACATACCACCTTATCCAATAATGTTGATGGTAAAAAATAGATGGGCACTAACACAATATTCCCTATACACCGAACTCATTTACAGACAGGCGTGTTTTATGACTCACAGGCCACAGCGAAGGTTTTACTTTATTAGATCAAACCATATGTTAACATATGTCGTTCGCATTTGGCGTCTTTACATGCGGTTGGTAATAAGCAATCATGATTTCTCAGTAGTTCGATAATACATTAGTGTCTTAGCTGTTTTACTAAGCACCCTCTCTCGTGACTGAATCTTCCCTTCCTCATTTGCCTTTCAGTATCGAGGTGAGATATAATTTGTGGTCTTTTGATATTCTATTAGCCTCTGTTGCTATGTCTTCTAGTGTCTCTCTCATGACTGAATCTTTCCTTCCTCATTTGCCTTTCAGTATCGAGGTGAGATATAATTTGTGGTCTTTTGATATTCTATTAGCCTCTGTTGCTATGTCTTCTAGTGTCTCTCTCATGACTGAATCTTCCCTTCCTCATTTGCCTTTCAGTATCGAGGTGAGATATAATTTGTGGTCTTTTGATATTCTATTAGCCTCTGCTACTGTGCCTCCCTCGTGGCTGAATCTTCAAATATTGGATGGATAGATCCAACCGCAGAATGAACAAGATGCATGCGTAGTACCCAGCCTCATTAACTTTCTCCTGCGCCTTTTGTATTCTGATTTTAACAGCATCTCTTCCTCGACTGTTGCTGTGCCGTTTCTATTTTTTTTCTCTATGTGCTACAATCTGACGCCAGATTTTCCAAATTCTTTCGCTGATAGAGAATTCAGTCAAGAAAGCTCTGCCAATTTCATATATCTCAGCACTGGTCTGTCATTTAGTCCCTTTCCGTCCCAAAGTTCTTTACACATTTATTGTTTGGGAATACTAATGGTGTCTAATCTTTACACACGACCCCACCAACCACCTTAGTCTCCGACTCCTGTGTTGCCTGGATGGATAGAAGTTTGGCCCGCTGCAAGACTTTAGACAAGGTTACTTTGTCCTGTAGTTAAGAAAACTTTTAATGGTAGAATGAAGGATTATTTTAAATACATCGGTGCTGGTTTTGTTACACTCAGGGGTGTGCCAGGATTTTTTTAAAGAGAATGCAGAATAAAGTCACATGCTTAGTGTAGTTGCCACGAGGTTTTCCATTCAGAGTTTTTAATTTCAAATCTAACAGGAAAAAAATCTGTATTTTTTTTTAACCATACCGTGACCCGTTCAGATGCTCATCTTATATAGAAAACTATACCAAAAAAAAGACATTACCTCAGTGCAAAATAAAGGCAAGTGAACAATATTAAAACAGGTAAATGAATGTAAATATTTGGAAACTTTGTTAACCTCAGACGGAAGATGTACAAAAGAGGTGAGATGCAGAATGACTCAGGTAAAAGCAGCTTTCCAAAAAATGAGGAAGATACTATGCAATCCATTTTTGACAATAGAAACAAGAAAAAGAGTTATTAAATGTTATGTAGAGCCAGTCTTAATATAAGGATGTTAATCATGGACAATAGGACAACAGAAAAAAATCACTGGAGTCTGTAAAAATGTGGTTTTACAGAAGAATGTTGAGAATACCATGGACAGCTAAGAAAGTAATGAAAACATTCTGAAAGAGGTCAAAGCAAAATGAGAGCTAATTTCCAATATTAGGAAGAAACAATCATCATTTTTTGGCCATGTAATGAGAAGAGAACAACTGGAATATATTGTAACAACTGAAAAAATTAAAGGACGAAGAGATAGAGGGAAGCAAAGAGAAAAGATACCAGACAGCTTAAGAGTAATGGCTTGGCAGAAGGTCAACAACAGAAATGATAAATAACTGTGGAGATAGAAAGTCTTGGAAAGACATGATCACCTACGCCAGCAGGCCCAGTACTTGATGATGATGATGATGATGATGATGATGATGATGATGATACAAAACATCATATCATCATGTGCCATACCGGTTGGCGTAGGCGATCATGTCCCTCCACAATCTTCTATCTACAGTGCATCGTATCAGTTCTGTTGTTGACTGTTTTCCATGCCATGACACCAAGCTATCCAGTATTTTCTCTCTTTACCGTCCGCGATCTCTCTTTCCTTTTATTTTGCCAGTTGTAACCAAGTATTCCAACTTTCCTCTTCTCATGATATGCCCGAAAAATGTAGATTGCTTCTTTCTGATGTTTTTTTAAGAGCTCCCTTTTTGTGTTGGCCTCTTTGAGAACTTCCTGATTGGTCTTTTTAGCTGTCCAGGGAATTTTCAACATCCTTCTGAGAAATCCCATCTCTGTGGCCTCTAATCGTCTTTTCATTTGTTTGTCTACTGTCCATGATTCGCTTCCATAGGTCAGAATTGGTTCTATATAGCACCGATGAACTCTCTTTCTCATTTTCATTGACATAGATTTGTTGCATAAGATATTTTTCATATTCTGAAATGCTATTTTGGCCTGAGCTATTCTGCTTTTTATTTCTGTGGTGCATCTCCCATCTGATGTTATTATTGTGCCCAAGTATTACCATATACCAGGTTGAAATGATCTGGACAGAATTCTAATTACATCAATAATGGTAGGAATAACAGCAATAATAACCCTGTTATACTTTTATAGAGTCTGGCTTAAAACTAGCCATCACTCTAACAGATTTAATGATATAAGAAAACATCTCTGGCTTAAAACTAGCCATCACTCTAAAAGATTTCATGATATAAGAAAACATCATTTCTACTTCAGGAGCCTGAGAGTATATGGGTCAGCATACCCACACACTCCCATTGGAAATATTCATGCATAACTGCTAGCCAGTTGTCTAACTAGTTATTCCTATCAGAACGTCTACGTTCTTTTAAAACTGTCAAGTGTGGACCAGTTTTACTATGTCAATCTATCTCTAACTCATGTTAACTAATTGTCTCTCTCTCTCTCTCTCTCTCTCTCTCTCTCTCTCTCTCTGCGATCAAGACTCAGTCAGAGTGGGATTCCAGACTCTCTCATAAAGACAGCTGTCTGTTTAAGTGAGTCGATTGCCCCGTATAGTTTTTCTTCCAGGGAGGTGGGACCACATTGCTCTTTTCAGGTCTATGTACTGGGAGCAGTCCTGTAGAACATGTTTTGTAGTCATATTGTCCAGTGTACAGTGGCATAGGCTGGTTGTACCTATTTTGAATTTGGTGAACATGTGATATCTCATTCTACTGTGGCCAGTGCGTAGGCGATGTATGATGACTTGATCCCTCTTTGATAGTCGGATGTATCCGTCCCTCTCGTTATACGTTGGGTGTTCTCGTTTCCATTTTTCATGGTACTGGCCTTTGATGATGGATTTGGCTTCACCATAACTAATCGGATGGTAACTAATTGACTGATCTATTTCATTTCTATTAATTTATAAGTACTTCATTTTTTTTTTTTTTTTTTTTGCGTTCGCCAGCTTTCACCTCTGACAAAGTCCCTAGAGACTAGGAACTGAATTTTGCGTGTTAATCCGTTTTTCCCTGACAGCCGTGTGCACAGGGGTCTCTCGCCGCACAGGCAGATAACTCCGTCTTCAGATGTACTCATATATTTTTTTCTTCCATGAGTAATTGACATTTTAAGCCGGGACCTCGCTGCTGAGATCAGGGGTGGTTGTCGCAGAGAGAAATCACAGATAAAAATCCCAACTGGACCAAACGGGATTTGAACCCACAACCTCTCTGTCTCGAGGTACACGAGGCCGGCGTCTTGCCTCGAGACCAACCAGTCCCCAAGTACTTCATATGACAAGTGAAATCTTTCCATTTGGTAGCCTGTCTCATTGGTGCCATCCAGGTCTAATCTATGTTACTGGCTCGTCGTACCAAAGAGAATTGAAACAACTCAGCTCTCTCGCCTGCCCATCAAGTTTGGTCATGTGACCACGATCATACCATTCATGGGATGACCTTCGAAATAAACAGTCATCCGCGTGGCTGACTGACTTAATTCCTTCTCGAACAATTATCAGTGTTAACTCTACTCACCCCTTCTTCTAGTACACCGTTTTTAAACCTCTAAAACCGAGGATCTGGTACAATCAAAGGTTAATTTATCACCATTTACTCGGCAGTAACCTAGTACTTAGATTTCTATCCTGAACGCGAAGCTGAAATCTCAGGAGAGTGCACAAACTCCGTAGCATCGGTATGGATCCCCGGCGAAATCTTGGAACGTTGTTTAATTTTACCTTCAGAATTTGTGATTTATACATTTGCTTTCTTGCACGAAACGCGGCTTTAAGCCAGAGATGTTCATTCTTTTTATTATTAAAGGCAATTTCAGGTGACCAAGTACAACACAGACAGCCTGGCAGCGTTGTGGTCAGCGCACTCGTCCTTTCAACACGAAGGTTGTGGGACCTCTCTTCTTCTTCTTCTCTTCTTCTTCTTCTTTCTTCTTCTTCTTCTTTCTTTCTTTCTTCTTCTCTTTCTTTCTTCTTCTTCTTCTTTCTTTCTTCTTTTTCTTTCTTCTTCTTCTTTCTTTCTTCTTCTTCTTTCCTTGTTCTTCTTATTCTTTCTTTCTTCTTCTTTATCTCTTCTTCATCTTTTTTCTTTCCTCTTCTTCTTCTTCCTCTTTCTTCTTCTTTCTTCTGCTTCTTCTTCTTCTTTCTACTTCTTTCCTCTTCTTCTTTCTTTCTTTCTTCTTCTTCTTCTTCTTTCTTTCTTCTTCTTCTTCTTTTTTTTTCTTCTTCTTCTTCTTCTTTCTTTCTTCTTCTTTCTTTCTTCTTCTTTTCTTTCTTTCTTCTTCTTCTTTCTTTCTTCTTCTTCTTTCTTCTTCTTCTTTCTTCTTCTTTCTCTTTCTTCTTCTTCTTCTTTCTTTTCTTCTTCTTTCTTCTTCTTCTTTCTTTCTTTCTTCTTTCTTTCTTCTTCTTCTTTCTTCTTCTTCTTCTTTCTTCTCTTTCTTTCTTTTCTTCTTCTTCTTTTCTTTCTTCTTCTTCTTCCTCTTCTTCTTCTTCTTCCTCTTCTTCTTCTTCTTCTTCTTAGCTTTTATTAGTTCAATGGCGTAGATCTGTTGTGTCGGTAGCCAACGACAACACTAGGATATTTGCGCTTTACGCCCGTAAAATCCGACTTCAGCATAGGTAGATTTACTTAACAACTCTTGGCAACAGACATTTTCTGTCTACTCTTCTCGACGTTTAATTGCCAATAGTTCTTTAACGTGCGCGAGTGCACATGGGGGCCTCCTGTTTTTTCAATAATTAATTTCAGGAGGAAAGTACGTTTACAACACTCTGAGAAATTCACAAACAATCAACAACAACAAATACAAATTATTATTTATTTTTTTTTGTATTTTCTGTTGTTAACTGTTAGTGGACTTTTCCCAGTGTTGTAAGTTGTAAACATACCTTCCTCCTTTTGGTTCTTTCCCATTGATCTGTCGCCTCGAAAGTTTCCGGTCATTCAGTTATTATTATTTATCTTCTGTTTTTTCGCAGTTTTCCCAGAAGACAAGTAGACATCGGATTACAAAAATAAAATTTAAAAAAACGCGTAAAGCCACAAAGAATTACCCAATTAAAAATTCCCTCCGTCGATTCGAACCCAGGGTCTTCCTCCCCCCCCCCCCCCAGACGTCGGTGTCTTACCCTACCCCTAGACCACCCAGTCTCACGATGGAGGTTCAAATACCATTTGAGGAGGAAAATTGATATGAACGTTGAAACGTTGACGAAAAAGTTTATTTCTTTTAAGTCGCTGTAGATTCCATGTTGATAGTGAGTTAAGTTCGTAGGTTCTTCGTAATTTATATTGACAATTGACATAGCACCAGTTTTATTATATGGAATTTAACTTTGAGAATTGTTTTATCGAATTGACCGGCTATCACCTTCACTCGATTACACTATTCTGAAAGTTTCTTTCTTTCTTTTTTTTTAAATGATAATGAAACACTTTATATATCTTCTTCTTTTTCTTTCCTTCCTCATTTGCCTTTCAGCGTCGAAGGGAGATATAATTTGCGGTCTTTTGCTCTTGTGTTCGCCTAAGTGTGCTGTTATGTTTACTAGATTTCTAATATTTCGTCAATCCATTTTTTTCGTGATCGTCCTTTGGGTCTGGTGTTCTCGCAACTTTTATTAAAGGCTAGTTGTGTTGTATTTTTATTTTTTCTGCCTTGTCACGTGGCCAAACCATTTTACCTGTTGTTTCTTTATATATTTTATGGTGGGGACTACTCTTAGTTTTTTTCTCTCAGTTCTTCATTCCTCCCAGACTGTTTCCTGTCATTCGTCTAACACATTTAATCTCAGTAGAAGTTATTTTTCTTATTGTTCTTGCATCTAGGGTCCAGGTCTGGCATTGGTAGCACAACGTTGGGATGAAGATTATATTGTAGAGTGCCCATTTTGCCTCTAGAGTTATTTCCTTGTTGGACAATAGAGGTGATAACTGTCCAATGAACTGACAAGCTTTGATGCATCTTGAGTCTATCTCTGCCGTTTGTGAATTTTCGTTTGTCACTAAACTTCCTAGGTATTTGAATTCCTCTACTTGTTTTAGTTGTCTGCCGTCTATAGTTATGTTGATGTTCTATTTTATTTTTGGCGACATTCATGACTTCTGTTTTGCTGATGTTGATTTTCATGTTGTATTTTGTGCCTGTGCTGTTTAGTCCTTTTAAGTATTCTTGTAGGTCTTATATTTTTCCACGCCTGATCGTCTGCAAATAGAAGCTCGTTGATTTGCTCTGTCCCTGACGGGTTGGCTAACTTCTATATATAGTTCGTGTAACGCAACCTTGTCTTGCACCCAATCTAACCTCTATATATCACATTCACGACATTGGATCCAAAAAAATTGCCATCAAACATATTTGAATGTAATTATATTTATAATAAATAAGATATGCTTTCACAATTTTTATTACAGTTTTGATTTACTTCCGTAATCATCGGCGGGGTGTTGTTAGTGTATATACGGGAGATTAGAGGAGTCATACTCCTATCGGTGAATGCATTCATCTAGGTCTTAATCCGGCACTGCGCGTGTCACGTGATTTAGATAATGTAAAATAAATGACACAGTAATTTTGACCGACCATAAAGGAGTTGAATACAACTGAAACCTGGTTCTATAGATCTGATCGCGGTGTCTAAAGATCGATACGGCCGTGTCAAATAAAACGTAACGTCATTTGGTGTTTAGAGTCAACATTCCTCGCTTGAATGATTGCTGGAGATCGCTGGGAGATGAAAGTTGAACAAGTTCAATTTAAACATGAATTTTACAGGGAAACAAAAGTCACGTGTCTCTGTGGACTTACTTGGAAACTTGGCATCGAAGTGGGTTTTCCCTGTTGACATCACCCACACCAATAATTTAGATTTACCAATCAATTCTTTACTCGTGATATTATTTCATGAAGAGAAGACGAGGTGCATAGGCTGAAAACGATCAGCAAGATCCTTCTTCTTCTTCTGTCTCCTCTTTTTCCTCCTCCTCTTCTTCTACCTCTTCTTCTTCGTCTTCTTCAAGATCCTTCTTCTTTCTCCTCTTCTTCTTCTTCTTTTCCCTCCTCTTCTTCTTCTTCCTCTTCTTCTATTCTTCTTCTTTTCCCTCCTCTTCTTCTTCCTCTTCTTCCTATTCTTCTTCTTTTTCCTCCTCTTCTTCTTCCCCTTCTACTTTGTCTTCTTCTTCATCTTCTTCTAGAATAGAAAACAGCCGTGTATCACTGGCACTTTAGTTGATTTGCTCATTTGTGACTTTCTTGGTTGGTAAAAAAAACCACTTTCTTCTTCTATAAAACAAAGTGATTAGAAAAAGCTCTTAATTGCAATTATAAAAAACAATTTTTGTAGTTAAAAATTAAATATTGTGACCTGGAAACTCTCAGATTTGCCGATCAATGATCTTTTAGTCACGAACATTATTCTATTGAAATCTTCTTCTTCTACCTTTCAGCTCCCTGTGGAGCAAAGGTCTTAAACAAACATTTTCCATGTCGTTCTGTTTCTTGCCATTCTTGTATGTTTATTGCTTGAATTTTACCACTGAAATACCATTCATAAATATTGACTTTAGCTCAAATACGTTACGGTTTGTGTGTCTGAAGCCACAATTTGAAGCTACTGTCGTAAAATAGCAATTTTATTTTTTTTATGGGGGGAATGTGCTAAGCTCCGGACATGTTCATTAATAAAAGAAACATTTTCAAGAGTAGAACAAAAATGCCACTTTTAGGTTAAAACAAACAACTGTGATTCTTCTTCTTTGTCACACATCAGCGATTGCTATTGATATGTATCGGCAAGGTTCATGAAAAGAGCTGACCAAATGAGATCTTCTTCCTTGGTCATCCGTGGTTAGTAGTGTAGCTTTCCTTCTTTAAGTCAGACATTTAATCAGTCGCAGAATTCTGAAGATGTAGGCTCGCGTGAATTAAAGGGCACATCTACTGAAATTAATACATGCTTTACAACATATACCCTAGGTCAAGATTATTCTCTATAAAACACGCTTTACGTTATGTTTAACGTAAACTTAGATCCATTTCTATAATATATGCTTTACAACACACAATAGACCACGAATCTGCTCTATAATATATGCTATACAACACACAATAGAGCGAGATTCTCCTCTATAATATATGCCAAACAACACACAATAGACCACGATCCTTCTCAACAATACATGATAAACAACATGATCTAGACCAAGACCCTTCTTTATAATGCATTCTATACAACATACCCTAGATAAAGATCCTTCTCTATAGTACATTCTATACAATATACACTAGATAAAGATCCTTCTCTATAGTACATTCTATACAATATACACTAGATAAAGATCCTTCTCTATAGTACATTCTATACAATATACAGTAGATAAAGATCCTTCTCTATAGTACATTATATACAATATACACTATATAAAGATCCTTCTCTATAGTACATTCTATACAATATACACTAGATAAAGATCCTTCTCTATAGTACATTCTATACAATATACACTAGATAAAGATCCTTCTCTATAGTACATTCTATACAATATACACTAGATAAAGATTCTTCTCTATAGTACATTCTATACAATATACATTAGATAAAGATCCTTCTCTATAGTACATTCTATACAATATACACTATATTAAGATCGTTCTCTATAGTACATTCTATACAATATACCCTAGATAAAGATCCTTCTCTATAGTACATTCTATACAATATACACTAGATAAAGATCCTTCTCTATATTACATTCTATATAATATACCCTAGATAAAGATCCTTCTCTATAGTACATTCTATACAACATACCCTAGATAAAGATCCTTCTCTATAGTACATTCTATACAACATACACTAGATAAAGATCCTTCTCTATATTACATTCTATATAATATACCCTAGATAAAGATCCTTCTCTATAGTACATTCTATACAACATACCCTAGATAAAGATCCTTCTCTATAGTACATTCTATACAACATACACTAGATAAAGATCCTTCTCTATAGTACATTCTATACAACATACACTAGATAAAGATCCTTCTCTATAGTACATTCTATACAACATACACTAAGATAAAGATCCTTCTCTATAGTACATTCTATACAACATACACTAGATAAAGATCCTTCTCTATAGTACATTCTATACAACATACTCAAGACCAAAATCCATGTCCGTCACCTCATCGTCTGACCAAGCGAGCAGGGATCAAAGAAGGAAGATGCCTGTTTTATAACGAAGTCATGCTGATGCTGGGTATGTTGAGTCTATAGTCAAAGACATCACAGTCTGCTTGCTACCCGACAACTCAGCACAACTACGTCATGTTAACGCCCTTTTAAAGACTGTCGACCTAAGAGTAGTAATCGTTGAACAAGCATATACAACATACTTTTTAAAAAACTATCTATCGTGTATGTGTGCGCGCCTTGTGTGTCTGTATGACCAATCATGTATACCCTCCGTTATGAGTTTATATGAATTAGGCATATATATATCAATCTTCAGATAAGGATAAGCGTGCTATGTTTGTACGACATTTGTATGTACTTGGTGATCGTTTTATTTTAATGGCATTACCTTGTGTAGAAGTTTGTAACATGGAGTAATTGTTTGTAACATGGAGTAATTGTTTGTAACATGGAGTAATTGTTTGTAACATGGAGTAATTGTTTGTAACATGGAGTAATTGTTTGTAACATGGAGTAATTGTTTGTAAGGTGGACCTAATGTCTGTAAGGTGGAGCAATTGTCTGCAAAATGGAGCAAATGCTTGTAAGGTGGAGTAATTGTCTGTAAGGTGGAGTAAACGCCTATAAGGTGGAGTAAACATCTGTAAGGTGGAACAAATGTCTGTAAGGTGGAGTAATTGTCTGTAACATGTAGTAATTGTCTGTAAGGTTGAGCAAATGTCTGTAAGGTGGAGCAAAGGTTGGTAAGGTGGAGTAAACGTCTGTAAGGTGGAGTAAACGTCTGTAAGGTGGAGTAAACGTCTGTAAGGTGGAGTAAACGTCTGTAAGGTGGAGTAAACGTCTGTAAGGTGGAGCAAACGTCGGTAAGTTGGAGCAAATGTCTGTAAGGTGGAGCAAATGTATGTTATTGAGTTATTGAGTTATTTGCGGGTCATCATCATTGCACTCCGAACATGTCCATAGGTGCTCAGATCCCCTCCTCAGCAATTCCCTCAGTGTCCAGCGACTGACGACTCCAGTTCTATGTTGGTTGATAAGTCTTCTTACACGGCCACCAAGTTTCTCATTTCTGGCTGTGCCCAACTTAACTCCCATTTCCATCATCCGAAGAAGTGACGTTGATCTGTGTTTGTCGAAGTCCTGTGCTCTTCCATCATCTCGAAGGGCATTGATGATGTCCGCCCGATCCATCGGTTGCCCGTCCTCAACGACAGCGCAGCTAGCCAACCTGTCCGCTCTCTCATTTCCCCGTACTCCCGCATGTCCAGGGACATAGACAAAGGTGACCTTACGTATTTTGGATTTCTGCAAACGACTCTACCCATTGCATGCGTACATAGCCCGCCTCCACTTTTTTTTATCATGCTCATCGAATCACTCAGTATACATGCGTGGGTGTAGTCTTGTGACTCTAACCATTTGAATGCCTTGGTCACTGCCATCACCTCCATTGTCATGCTACTCGTGGTCTTGGCATATGCACCACTGTCTTCCTTGGCTATTCTGCCTGCTGAGCGTGCTGTAAATGCCCATGCACTTCTTTCGTGTCGTCTTACAGATCCGTCTGTATAGATGACTGCATCTTTCTCATCGGTATTATCGCAGATGAGACCGTTGACCTCAGCATTAACCACGACCGGGTTCTGTTCCCTACTTTTCCTGTCGAGTGTGACAATACATGAGAAAGTTCCCTTGAATGACGTAGGCACCGGTATCCACTCCTCACCAACGCAAAATGTATGTAAGGTGGAGCAAACGTCTGTAAGGTGGAGCAAATGTCTGTAAGGTGGAGCAAATGTCTGTAAGGTGAAGTAAACGTCTGTAAGGTGAAACAAATGTCTGTAAAGTGGAGCAAATGTCTGTAAGGTGGAGTAAACGTCTGTCACGTGGAAGAAATCTCAGTAGTGTGGAGTATATGTCTGTAACGTGGTCTAAATGTCCGTAAGGTGGAGTAAATGCCAGTAACGTCGAGTAAATACCAGTAACGTTGAGTAAATGCCAGTAACGTGGAGTAAATGTAAGTAAAGTGGAGTAAATGCCAGTAACGTGCAGTAAATGCCAGTAACGTGGTGTAAATGCCAGTAACGTGGAGTAAATGCCAGTCAAGTGGAGTAAATGTCAGTAAAGTAGAGTAAATGTCAGTAATGTGCTGTAAATGGCAGTAACGTGGAGTAAATGTAAGTAACGTGCAGTAAATGCCAGTAACGTGGAGTAAATGTCAGTAACGTGCAGTAAATGTCAGTAACGTGGAGTAAATGCCACTAACGTGGAGTAAATGTCACTAACGTGGAGCAAATGTCAGTAACGTGGAGTAAATGTCATTAACGTGGAGTATATGCCAGTGACGTGGAGTAAATGTCAGTAACGTGGAGTAAATGTCAGTAATGTGGAGTAAATGCCAGTAACGTGGATTAAATGTCAGTAACGTATAGTAAATGTCAGTAACGTGCAGTTAATGTCAGTAACGTGGAGTAAATGTCAGTAACGTGGAGTAAATGCCAGTAACGTGGAGTAAATGTCAGTAACGTGGAGTAAATGTCAGTAACGTGGAGTAAACGCCAGTAACGTGGATTAAATGTCAGTAACGTGCAGTTAATGTCTGTAACGTGATGTAAAAGTCTTTAAATCCGCAGTCTTATTTTTCACTTCACTGACACTTGGAACAGACTTTACAACAATAAACAATATACTTATTTCAAGTTAGCAGAAACTATCTGTGCCCATGTATAGTATGATTTGGCCACGTGATCAGACAGGAAGCTCTAAACACAATGAGCTTTCAATAAATATTTTGAGAACACTAGAACCAATGGGCATAAAACGAAAAAGATGGATTGATAGGATATTTGAAACACTAGGAAGGCAGCTCCTAAAAAAACATCAGAAAGAAACAATCAACATTTTTCGGGCACATCATGAGAAGAGGAAAGTTGGAATACTTGGTTACAACTGGCAAAATAAAAGGAAAGAGAGATCGCGGACGACAAAGAGAGAAAATACTGGATAGCTTGGTGTCATGGCATGGAAAGCAGTCAACAACAGAACTGATACGATGCACTGTAGATAGAAGATTGTGGAAGGACATGATCGCCTACGCCAGCCGGTATGGTACATGATGATGATGAGGAAACATAACAGCAGGATAAACTAAGAGAAAAGAAGATCGAAGACTACATCTTCCTTAGACATCGAAGAGAGAAATATGGGAAAAATAGTTAGTAAGTGAGTGAGTTAGTGAGTTGATGTGCGAGTGAGTGAGTGAGTTAGTGAGTGAGTGAGTGAGTGAGTGAGTGAGTGAGTTGATGGATGGGTGAGTGAGTCGATGGATGGGTGAGTGAGTGAGCGAGTGAGTGAGTGAGTGAGTGAGTGAGTGAGTTGATGGATGGGTGAGTGAGTCGATGGATGGGTGAGTGAGTGATTGAGTGAAGTGAGTGAGTGAAGTGAGTGAGTGAAGTGAGTGATGAGTGAGTTGATGGATGGGTGAGTGAGTAGGTGGATGGGTGAGTGAGTGAGTGAGTTGATGGATGGGTGATTGAGTTGATGGATGGATGAGTGAGTTGATGGATGAGTGAGTGAGTGAGTGAGTGAGTGAGTGAGTTAATAGGTATGTCAGTGAGTGAGTTAATGGATTGGTGAGTGAGTTTATGGATGTGTGAGTGAGTTGATATTTGGGTGCGTAAGTTGTTGGGTGAGTGAGTGAGTGAGTGAGTGAGTGAGTGAGTGAGTGAGTGAGTGAGTGAGTGAGTGAGTGAGTGAGTGAGTGAGTGAGTGAGTGAGTGAGTGAGTGAGTGAGTGAGTGAGTGAGTGAGTGAGTGAGTGAGTGAGTGAGTAGGTGAGCGAGTAAGTGAATGAGTGAGTGAATGAATGAGTGAATGAGTGAGTAACCCAGTCCAGTCAGTAAACCAGTTAGTGAGTCAGTCAATCACGCACTCACTCATTCAATCAATGAATGAATCTGTCAGTCATCCAATCAATCAGTTTAAAAGTCCGTGAGTCAGCCAGTGGTTGAGTACGTGATTGGACGTATCAGAAATTTGATGAATGGTTTAGTTTGTTGGTGAAGGTGTTGGTGAGTCAGTAAATGAGCGAATAATTAACGAATCTGGACTATCTTCATGGACAACAACACCAGCAACGCAGCAATTTTGACACAACTTTGCTCATAGTAAGTTCAATTAGTTGATACAAGGCGACATCTGACAATACTTCTAACTGTTTTTTAATGAAAGCACTATGTCTCTAGCCTAAAGAAAAGGACTTCACCGCAATGCACATTAAAGACAAGTTGAATAATATTAAAACCGGTAAATGAATTTAAATATCTGGGAACAATGTTAACCTCAGATAGTAGATGTATAACAGAGGTGAAATGCAGAATGGCTCAGGCAAAAGCAGCTTTAAAAAAATGAGGAAGATTTTCAATTCATTTTTAACAATAGAAACAAGAAAAAACGTTTTTAGATGTTATGTAGGGACAGTGTTAACATATGGATGTAAATCATGGACAATAGGACAACAGACTAGAAAATCACTGAAGGCTGTAGAAATGAGGTTTTACGGAAGAATGTTGAGAACACCATGGGCAGCTAAGAAGAGTAATGAAAATGTTCTGAAAGAGGCCAAAGCAAAAATAGAGCTAATATCCAATATTAGGAAGAAACAATCATAATATTTTTGGCCATGTAATGAGAAGAGAACAACTGGAATATATTGTAACAACTTGGAAAATTGGGGGACGACGAGATAGAGGGAAGCAAAGAGAAAAAAATACCAGACAGCTTAAGAGATTGGCTTGGCAGAAGGTCAACAATAGAAATGATAAATAACTGTCGAGATCGAAAGTTGTGGAGAGACATGATCACCTACGCCAGCAGACTTTGTACTTGATGATGATGTATCTAACCTGGTATATCAACTCTTTAATGGCCTACTAGCGATTTATCAACAAGCAAAACATTTCCCTATCAACACACAGTTGTCACAGAGTGATTGAACATTACAATCAAGCTGCCACTTATGGCGGTGTTGATCAACTATAATCCAAACACCAGATACACTTATTTGTGCATTGAAATGGATTTCTTTTTTTATTTTGATTTTTTTTTCTGTTGGTTTTTTTTTAAATTATTATTTTTAAAAACTAGATCGGAAAGAACACAGTAATGCGGCCTGAAACGGGGCTACTCTTATTATAACATTAATTAGATTCCCCCCCCCCCCACCCAATGTGATTTATTGTAAAGTATAATCAGATTCTTAAAAAATCGTATACTTGGATGGATGTTAGATACAGGAATGGAATAATCGATTGTGCACAACGATGTCGAATGTAATTAGTCTGCTAGGTAGGGGAGATAATGCATTCTAATGAAAAGATGGCCGTGGACGGTAGAGGACGCGGCATAAAACAGAGTGGAGATTTTCTGCCAAAAACTCCTGGGAGAGGAAGGAGAATTAAACACACACACAGAGGGAAAGAGAGAGAGAGAGAGAGAGACGGAAGAGTGGGTCCGACACAAAGAGGGAGAAATAAAAAAAAAGGGTCAGTGAAAAAAGAGGTGTCAGATTGAGACAGATATGTGAGAAAGTGATGAAATGAACGTTGAAAAAAAAAAAAAAAACGAGGGAGCAAAGGCGACTGACAGCAACAGGGCTGAAAGTTGTTAGCAACACATAGCTGATGGTTTTCCCTACGATCGGTGAACCAGAACTATCCAGACCTCATTCCAAATCTTCGTGGTGCCACTAGAAACAGACCACCCAGTCTAATTTGTTCAAGTGATTAGGGATCCAAAAGGAAGGCAACTGAGCACTCAAAAATGCCGCGCTGAAGTCGGATGTGTTGGACCGAAAGGCGGAAATATCAGAGTTCTACTGCAAACCACAACACAACGCATTTACGTGATACAGATGACGAAGAAATCTAACTATTCCTTTATTCATTGGATGAAGATAAACTAAGGAACTTCTTCTTCTTCTTCTTTCCTTCCTCCGTTGCCGTTGGCGTCGAGGAGAGATACAATCTGCGATTCTTTGCTCTTCTGTTGGCCTCTTCTGGTGTTATCCATCCTAGTGACTCTAGTATTCCCTTTGTCCATCTCTTTCTCGTCTTCCTCTTAATCTGGCGTTTTCGTAGAGTTTGTTTATGGCTTTTTGATTCATTGTTAGTTCTTTTTGTCTTGTTATGTGGCCGAACCAATTTATCTGTTGTTTCTTTATGATTTCGATGGCTGGTTCAATTTCGAGTTTCTTCCTCAGGTCGGTGTTTCTTACTCTGTCCCTGAAGCTGTTTCCTGTCATTCTTCTGACACATTTCATTTCGGTGGCCGTATTGTTCTAGAGTCCAGCGTCCAATGCTGGTACTGATAGCACAGAACTAAGGAACGGAAAGTAGAAAAAAGACGAATTCCCACGGGGAGAAAATAATGGGGAAAGGAGAAGAGAGATTGCGAGGGGAAAGTCGATACAAATGGTAAGATAATGTGGTGGTTGGTTGGTTGCGTTCGCCCGACGACTAAAGTATTCTAGAGTATCGTGGTAAAAAAAGTAAAGTAAAGTACCCCCGTCACGCCAAGTGGCGTATAGGGAAATATGGTGTTAGTGACCCTATATTTTACAGGCCTTCAGCACATGATTTTTGGGGTAATGTGGTCGGTATTACGCCCGTGCTGCTTTACTTTCCCAGAAAAATCCGGTACCCATTTAAGGCTGGGTGAACCCGGAGCCGTCGGTTGGGATCGAACCCTACCCCTTGTCCGTAGTAGTCCAGTTCACTAACCACTGAGCTATCGCGGCTCCCACTAATTTTTAGGGAATTAGTAAAACCCAGGTGTCCTCGCCAGGGAACGAACCCCGGCTGTTGCCGTGGTAAGCCAACCGCCTATCGATTGCGCTAACCGGACACCCCGTTGTGTTGTGGTTTGCAGTATAACTGTTACATTTGCGCATTTTGGCCCAACTCATCCGACTTCAGCACGATATTTTTGAGTACCGGGTTGTCTTCCCTCTTCGATCCCTGCACGTTTGGCCAGACTAGACAGGTTAGTCTGTTACTGGAGGCACCACGGAGAGGTGGAGCAGGGTCTGGATGGTTTTCGTTCACCGATCCTGGCGCAAGCCATCAGCTGTGGGTCGCTGACAACTTCCAGCTCTAAGATAATGTTATTATTGCTTGTGGTGTGTGGGGAGGGAGATTGGGAGTGTAAGAGAAATAGAAATATGCCTTGTGCCTTGTTGCAGGCAACAAAAGAATCTTTAAATTGATGGATATTGCCAGGCACCCTGTAAGGGCATTCACTAATTCGTTCTCCACACCAAAGCGCGTTATTATGTCCCTCAATAACCCTCGGTCTTGTAACAGTCCCATCTTTTCCTGTGAACGTCATCAAACAAGCCAGCAATGTTTCCATTGTCTACCTCTGAACGTCATCAAACAAGCCAGCAATGTTTCCATTGTCTACCTCTGAACGTCATCAAACAAGCCAGCAATGTTTCCATTGTCTACCTCTAACTCTGGTTTTTTTTTTTTTTGGTTTTTTTTCTCCTGCTGCTACTAATTATACCGACCCCATCTTCTCCACACATGCCATTGTGTTTTCCTAATTTATTTCATAATATTCTTCTCTTCATCTACCTCTTTCACTACATCTTCAGTTGATTGATTAGCTGCCCACGGTAACTTGCTCTTTCTAAGAAAGTTGCAGAAATATTTTTACTGTACAACGAGAAGAGGCTAAGCAATAAGACGTACCCCTGTCGTACGCCCCTTTTAGTTGTATACTCCAAGGTAGTTATCTACTTTGCCTGTTGCTAATTATTCCCATTACATTTTCTTGATCATCATCATCATTGAGTGCCACCTCCGCAACGAAGGTTGGCTACCATGGATCGCCATTCTACTCTGTTTCTTGCTTTGATGGTGCAGGCTGATTTCATTGACATAGATTTTCTTGATACTCCTTAGATATTTCACATCAATGTTTATGTCTTTTAACATTCATATTACATTTGCGTGTTATAAGTTTGTCGAACACTTAATATAGTCGAAACATAGGTCTGTATTATCTTTTATAGCTCTTTCCATCAATGTTATTATGACATACGCATATATGATGTTCGCTACACCTTTCTTCATTACGAAACGACATTGTTATTCACAAAATTCATGCTTGATTCTATTCCTGACTTTTTCAATTAAAATATGGTAACTGACTCATGAGGTTAATAGTTCAATGATAATCACATTTAGCAGCAACTTCTTGTTAGTCAAGATGTATATAAAGAATAGTCCAATGAGATAAGCTTGCAAATATATAATATATCATCATCATCATGTGCCATAACGGTTGGCGTAGGCGATCATGTCCCTCCACAATCTTCTATCTACAGTGCATCGTATCAGATCTGTTGTTGACTGTTTTCCATGCCATGACACCAAGCTATCAAGTATTTTCTCTCTTTGTCGTCCGCGATCTCTCTTTCCTTTTATTTTGCCAGTTGTAACCAAGTATTCCAACTTTCCTCTTCTCATGATGTGCCCGAAAAATGTTTATTGCTTCTTTCTGATTTTTTAAAGAGCTCCCTTTTTGTGTTGGCCTCTTTGAGAACTTCCTCATTGACCTTTTTAGCTGTCCAGGGGATTTTCAACATCCTTCTGAGAAATCCCATCTTTGTGGCCTCTAATCGTCTTTTCATTTGTTTGTCTACTGTCCATGATTCGCATCCATAGGTCAGAATTGGTTCTATATAGCACCGATGAACTCTCTTTCTCATTTTCATTGACATAGATTTGCTGCATAAGATATTTTTCATTTTCTGAAATGCTATTTTGGCCTGAGCTATTCTGCTTTTTATTTCTGTGGTGCATCTCCCATCTGATGTTATTATTGTGCCCAAGTATTTCAAACGTTGCACTTGTTTCAGATTTGTCTCGTTTATTTGTATGCTGCATGATGGTGATGATTGTTTCTTCGATATAACCATTACTTCTGTTTTCTTACTATTCAGACTGAGACCTTTCTTGTTGCTTTCTTTCACTATTATGTCCATCATTTCTTGTAGTTCGTTCTCTGTCTCTGCTATTAAGACTGTGTCATCCGCATATCGCAAATTATTTATGTTGTGACCGTTGACTTCAATTCCTTTTTTGTTTACTATTGATCTCATAATATATTCGCTGTAAAGTGAAAACAAATCCGGTGACAGAACACAGCCTTGTCTGACTCCTTGTTTTATAAATTGGAATTGGATAATATATGGAGATGCATAAAACCTAATAGAAAATATAAGCTGAGAAAGACCACATAAGCGACATTGATAGACATGTAAAGACGTTTCTGATGATTCCTGTAAGGACAGATAAGAATTGATCGACCTTGGAATGAAAGATAAACTTTGATAGACCTTGGAACGAGAGATACGTCTTCAAAGATCTTGTACGGAGAAATAAACCTTGAAAGATATTGTCATCATCATCATGTGCCATACCATAGCGTAGACGATCATGTCCTTCCACAATCTTCTATCTACAGTGCATCGTATCAGTTCTGTTGTTGACTGTTTTACATGCCATGACACGAAGCTATCCAGTATTTTTCTCTCTTGTCGTCCATGATCTCTCTTTCCTTTTATTTTGCCAGTTGTAACAAAGTATTCCAATTTTCCTCTTCTCATGATTTGCCAGAAAAATATTGATTGTTTCTTTCTGATGTTTTTTAGGAGTTCCCTTTTTTTTGGCCTCTTTGAGAATTTCTTCATTGTATTTTTAGCTGTCCGGGCACTTTCAATATTCTTCTGAAAAATCCCATCTCTGTGGCCTCTAATCGTCTTTTCATTTGTTTGTTTACTGTCTGCGCTACATTTTGGCCTCAGCTACATTCGCAGGGTTAGCGGGATAGAGTTCTGCCCTACCAAAGGAGGAGTAAGACGTCGTCTTTCCTCCGTCAGTCTTCGGGACACCATTGGGCAAGATGGAGTTCCCGTTTAGCCCCCCTATCAGGGTTATGTGAAGCCAATACAACAGGTGGTAGATGGTGATGTGGGAGCAGCCGACAAGTAGTGCCGGTTATGAGTCCTATTCCGCGATGTCAGGCAGAGGAATCTCATGTATAGAGACAATGGTTGCGATCTCCGACTAGTGCAGTCACTGCCAAGAAGGAAAGGAATGGCAAACTACCTTCTTAAATTGCCTAGAATAATCATGTTAAAACACAACGTAATATCTACAGCTAACGATGTTAATGGGAAAGATATTATACGGAGAGATAAACTTTGAAATATCTTGTAAGGAGAGATAAAACTTGAAAGATCTTGTAAGGAGAGATAAGACATGAAAGATTTTGTAAGGAGAGATAAGCCTTGAAAGCCCTTGTACGGAAAGATAAGCTTTAAAGGACCTTGTAAGGAGAGATAAACGCTATTAGATCTTACAAGGAGAAATAAACGCTAATAGCTTATGTCAAAAAAGGGAGGGGGGATAAGATAAGTAATGATAGATCTTGTAAAGAGGGATAAGAGTTGACAAATCGTATAGATAGAGATAAGTGTCGACAGACCATGCAAGGCAAGATAGATAAGCCTGATATAAGTGAAAGAAGAAATAAGCACTGATAAACGCTGTAAAGAGAGACAGTGTTGATAGACCCAGTAAGGGGGGATACAGGGTATCAACAATGACATCAGAGAAGTGCATGGAGTACAAGAAATCAGAGAAGTGCGTGGAGTACAAGAAATCAGAGAAGTGCATGGAGTACAAGAAATCAGAGAAGTGCATGGAGTACAAGAAATCAGAGAAGTGCATGGAATAGAAGAAATCAGAAAAGTGTATGGAGTACAAGAAATCAGAGAAGTGCACGGAGAACAAGAAATCAGAAAAGTGCATGGAGTACAAGAAATCAGAGAAGTGCATGGAATAGAAGAAATCAGAAAAGTGTATGGAGCACAAGAAATCAGAGAAGCGCACGGAGTACAAGAAATCAGAGAAGTGTATGGAGCACAAGAAATCAGAGAACTGTATGGAGTACCAGAAATAAGAGAAGTGTATGGAGTACAAGAAATCAGAAAAGTGCATGGAGAACAAGAACTCAGAAAAGTGCATGGAGTACAACAAATTAGAGAAGTGCATGGAGTAGAAGAAATCAGAGAAGTGCATGGAGGATAAGAAATCAGAGAAGTGTCTGGAGTACAAGAAATCAGAGAAGTGCATGGAATAGAAGAAATCAGAAAAGTGTATGGAGCACAAGAAATCAGAGAAGCGCACGGAGTACAAGAAATCAGAGACGTGTATGGAGCACAAGAAATCAGAGAACTGTATGGAGTACCAGAAATAAGAGAAGTGTATGGAGTACAAGAAATCAGAAAAGTGCATGGAGAACAAGAACTCAGACAAGTGCATGGAGTACAAGAAATTAGAGAAGTGCATTGAGAGGAAGAAATCAGAGAAGTGCATGGAGGATAAGAAATCAGAGAAGTGTCTGGAGTACAAGAAATCAGAGAAATGCATGGAAGACAAGAAATCATAGAAGTGCATATGGTACAATATGTACATCTTTTTCAAGACGATTCGGTCATCTTCCATCCACAACAAATTTCATGAAATAAAAATATAGCTGACCGCACTAGAAATAATTACAATTATTGATATTTCTTGTCTCGCCATGTAAGTACTTGTGAAATGTTGGTTATATAAACAACCACGAATCTGCACAACTTTCTCTCAAAATTTTTCCTTATAATTAATAGCGAGACATACTTAAGATTAAAGAACAAGAGGTAGAGTTCGATCCCAACCGACGGCTTCCGGTTCACTCAGCCTTTAATGGGTACCAGATTTTTTTTCTTGGAAAGTAAAGCGGCACGGGCGTAATACCGACCACATTACTCCAAAAATCATGTGCCGAAGGTCTGTAAAATTTATGGTCACTAACACCATACTCTCTAAACGCCCCTTGACGTGACGGGGCTCTTTACTTTATTTTTTTTTTCACATACTTAAGATTGTCTTCTATTCTTTTTTCAAATACCACCATCCCACCTCCCAAGCTTCTCTTTTCAACCCACATGCGGATTTGTCTGTTTTCACACACCGACATTTTTATTCCATTTTTGCTTACAACTTTTCTCTCTTTCTCAAACACGGCCCATTTGCACACAAAAATATGCATTCTTTACCTCTTTCGACCCATCTGAAGAAGAAAAAAAAATATGCATTCTTTACCTCTTTAGACCCATCTGAAAAAAATATGTATTCTTTACTTCTTTAGACCCATCTGAAAAAAAAAAATCATTCTTTACCTCTTTAGACCCATCTGAAAAAAAATATGTATTCTTTACTTCTTTCGACCCATCTGAAAAAAAAAATGTGGGGCATAAACTGACTGCGTTGGTAGAAGTATTAACAGCAAGGACGAATACTGTATCCCTTCTGCCTAGTTATACGACGTTTATAGATCACTTCCCTGTAACATATAATAATAACATAATATGAGCATTTTGTAATCTTCACCTGTAACATAAATAAAGAAGAGAGCATATTTCTGGCGAATATAAAAAAAATATTCATCTAAAACAAAACTGAGAGTAAAACAACCATAAAAATAAACAAATAAACTACACAAAGAGACATAAAATAAAACATCTGACAATAATTGTGTCAGACAAAACAGAACTAAACCAGATTCCGTAATATAAATAAATAATGAGAAACATGTAATGGCCCGCCGTTGATAGGGTGCGCTTTATATTACCAGCATGGACTGATAAGTGTTGTATAGAGACGTTGTAAAGAGGTGAAATTGAAAGAGGTAATGAGACAGAGCTGGTGTAAAGAGCAAATATTGATCACGTTAAGAATAGATTTCTGATAAGGAATTATAAGAAAAATACAATCTATATTTATTTGGTACAAATAAACAGCGGCCATAAGAACTGGAAGCCAATTGGGAATGTTTCAACAAATAAAACAGGGTGTTAGACAAGGTTGTGTGCTGTCACACAGATTTGTTTAATATTTATAGTGAGATTATTTTAAGATCCATAAGGGACATGCCTGGAATAACAATTGGAGGCCATAATATAAATAATCTAAGGTATGCTGATGATACAGTCTTAATCGCTAAGAGTGAAAATGAGTTACAAGAAATGTTGGACATTATAGTGAAAGAAAGCAAATAATAAAGGGCTCAGCCTTAATAGCAAAAAGACAGAGGTAATGGTAACAACAAAGAAAAAGACATCACCTCAGTGCAAAATAAAGACAGGTGGAACAATATTAAAACAGGTAAATGAATTTAAATATTTGGGAACTTTGTTAACCTCAGACGGAAGATGTACAAAAGAGGTGAGATGCAGAATGGCTCAGGCAAAAGCAGCTTTCCAAAAAATGAGGAAGATACCATGCAATCCATTTTTGACAATAGAAACAAGAAAAAGAGTTCTTAAATGTTACGTAGAGTCAGTCTTAACATATGGATGCGAATCATGGACAATAGGACAACAGACAAGAAAATCACTGGAGTCTGTAGAAATGTGGTTTTACAGAAGAATGTTGAGAGTACCATGGACAGCTAAGAAGAGTAATGAAGATGTTCTGAGAGAGGTCAAAGCAAAAAGAGAGCTAATTTCCAATATTAGGAAGAAACAATCATTATTTTTGGCCATGTAATGAGAAGAGAACAACTGGAATATATTGTAACAACTGGAAAAATTGAGGGACGAAGAGATAGAGGGAAGCAAAGAGAAAAAAAATAACAGACAGCTTAAGAGAATGACTTGGCAGAAGGTCAACAACAGAAATGATAAATAGCTGCAGAGATCGAAAGTTGTGGAGAGAAATTATCACCTACGCCAGTAGGCCCGGTACTTGATGATGATGATGATGATGCGAAAAGGCGTTATTGAGAATACTTATAACAATATGGTGAATGACAAGAATGAGAAGCACAGGAATACCAAGAGAAAAAATAATATTGAACAGCTTATCCGAAAGGCGTACAAATGATCTTCTTCTTCTACTTTTCCCTTCTCACTGGTACCTAAAAGGTGTCGTGGTTATATCATTTGTCGTTCTTGAGCTGTTCCAGCTGTTTGAATTAGTGATTTTCCTTTGTTGTTACATGTCTCTGTCACTGCATCTATCCATCATCATCAGGGTCTCTTGGTCTTTTCCCATGCATTCTTCAGAAGAACACCCTTGATGGTGATTGGTGAGGATTCATTCTGACCAGGTGGCCAAACCATTTAAGTTTTTGTTGTTCTATATGTTCTTGGCAGGGTTTTGTTCCTACCATATTTTCACAAATTATCACGGACTGAAATTATGCCATGCATGAAAGACCGAGAGATATGGAGAGAGATGATCGTTTATGCCGCACAGCGTGGCACAACCTACGGCCCCGGGCCACTTCTGGCCAGCCAGGCTCATATGTGTGGCCCGAAAGAATTTTCAGGCATTTTCATAAAGAGAAGATAAACCATGGCTATAATTTTCAAATTTTGGATATTTGGAAATTAATCTAATCTTTTCAACAGGTTCTATAGATCCCGCGGTAAATAATTCTCTGGATTCGAGTACTTCCTGAAATATCATCATCATCATTGAGTACCGTCTCCGCATCGAAGGTAGACTACCATGGAGCGCCATTCCGCTCTGTCTCTTGCTTCGATAGTTCAGATTGTCATAGGTTGCCTTGTCCAGCTTTTGATGAAACTCGTCCATGTTAGTCTTGGTCTGCCTCTGCTTCTTTTACTTTGTATTTTCCATTCCAATATTACTTTTAGTAGGCTGTTGTGTATTTTAACATGCGCCAAAAATCTCATGTGTCTTGTTTGAATTATGTTTAGTTGTTTTCTTTTCATTTTAGTTGTTTTAAGACTTCATCATTTGTTTTCTTTTCTTTCCATCGAATTCTTCCTATTCTTCTCTAATCCACATTTCAAAGGCTTCAATTTTCTTTTGTTTTCTTGTTGAATGCCCATATTTCTTGTTGAATGTCCATATTTCTGCACCATACAGGAATGTTGAAAATATTTTGCTATTCTTAGTTTTAGCCTTAGTGTTATTTGTTTTGATGTTAGTATATTTTTCATGGCATTAAAATTACTTTTTCTATTCTTTTGTTCATTTCAGTTTTACATTTTCCGTCACTGGTTATAGTATGTCCTAGATAAACTGTAGCTCTAAACAGTCTCCATGTCTATTCCTTCAACTTTGATATCTATCACTATAAATTGTGCATCTTTTTCTTTTGAGTTTGGAGTTAGAGACTTTGCAAACAAAAACTGAGTTGGAGCCAGCGGATTTATTTAAAGTTTTAGTTTGTAAGTTCACAGGCAGTTTTAAAGTTCAGAGCTGATGGAGTTTGGGAGAACGGTGAGTACACTCTTTGTGACGTGCTCATTTATTACTAATAAATTATTTATCTGTTTGTTAACGTTTTATTAATGCTTATCTTTATCTGTACACACACACAAATATATGAAGATAACGTGTTAAACAGATCGGTGTGTCTGACCCTCGCTTAAGCAAAGCTTGACCAACCTGGTCTATGTCAACCGGTATGGCATCTGATGATGATGATGATGATGATGATGATGAGTGATGCTCTTTTAATAACAGGAATGACGAGATGACCATGAGGGAAGGTGGAGGTAGAGAACAAGGCAAATATGGTGTTCGCATGTGGTTGATGACAAGTATCATATTCTTGAATCAGATGTACTCCAAACATTTCTCTCGTTTTACTACTATCATTCCGTATCCCCTCTTACTGGGTCTATAAAATAGCGAGAGAGGAAAATTGTTGAGGAAATCTGGAAAGTAGAGGACGGAGTGAAGAGATAAATAGCGAAATGCGAAAGCGAGAGGGAAACAGAACGAGCAATATGGAGAAATTGTGTTTTTCCAACAGGAAACCACAAGGTCACTGAATACTATTTATATCAGTATTCCCAATAATCATTTGTCATACCGACTGGCGCAGGCGATCATGGCCTTCATAGATCTATGTCCACGGCGCATTAGTTCTGTTGTTCATTGTTTCCCCTGCAATGACAACAAGCTAATTAGTAGCTTCTCTCTTTGCTGTCCGAGATCTCTCTTTCCGTGAGTTGGGCCAGTTGTAACCAAGATTCAAATTTTCCTCTTCTCATAATGGCCGAAAAATGTTTATTGCTTCTTTCTAATTTTGTTTTATGGACTGTTTTTTTTTTTCTGTTGGCACTCTGAGAATTTCCTAGTTGGTCTTTTTAACTGTATAGGAAACTTTCAACATTCTTCTGAGAAATCCCATCTCTGTGGTCTCTAGTCGTCTCTTCCTTTGTGTTGTCTACCGTCCATGATTACCATTCATAAGACGGAACCAGCTATACATATGTAGACGGGGACTGGGACATTATTAAAGTCAAGGTCAGAGCAATGTATTTTTAGATGGTTACTGAGAGACCAGAGAAGAATGGTTTAAAAATGGATCATGTGTCAAGGTCACGAGTGAGTGTATGAATTATTATAGATATAGGCCAGACACTACGTCACCAACAAAAGCGCGGGAAAATGAGATATTTAAACCCGTGACTGAGTGGACCACGACACTTAGCAAAGAACAACCAGAGACAAGAAGCGCTCTCTCTCTCTCTCTCTCTCTCTCTCTCTCTCAAAGAAGCGGAACGCTTCAAGACTGAGTCTCTCAGTAAGATGAGAGAGAAATCTGCCAGAATGGCAACAGGAAGCTAAGTCGATCAGAGACCAGAGCTTAGATAAGCAATGGACACAAGATGAGTAGCGTAACAAGCCGGAATGGCGATAACTAAGTCGACCAGAAACAAAGAAACGCTCTCTCAAGCACACGGAGAGAAAGACAGAAACCATGAGCTAGAGTAAGAATATTCACGTGAACAGACTCACCGATCACAAGACTACATATCAGATTCCGAGATGTGAACTATTTGAGTTATGTACATATATATATATATATATACTGTATATATATATATATATATATATTTATGATTAGCGTTGGCACAGACTCACTAGGAGTGTGAGCTGTGAACTATTTTGAGTTTGTATACATTTGCGATTAGTGATTATGTGGCTGTTTAGACCGACAAGGATCTGTGACTTGTGAATTCCAGATGGACTTTTTAATAAACATAAGTTAGGTGTTATTACACTTTACGACTTGTTAACTATACATATATATATATATATATATATATATATATATATATATATATATATATATATAGTAGACATTATGTTTACATAAAGAAGAGTTCACAAGGGCAAGAGTGCCTAACAATAATAGTCTGAACACTACAAAAACACAACGCGAAACAATTCATCAAAGCCACTATACGAACCCAAGAAATAATAATAAAGAGAGACATCGCCATCGGTATCATCAACAATAATCATTCTTTTCAAATGGGACCCACCGGTACTCAGAATAAAACCAGTTTTCACATATAGTGTCGATGAATATGATTATATATCATTGTCCGCTGCTGGAGCTTTCCTATGTATACCATCATCATGATCATCATCAAGTACCGTGCCTACTGGCGTAGGTGATCATGTCTCTCCACAATTTTCGATCTCAGCAGCTATTTATCATTTCTGTTGTTGACCTTCTGCCAAGCCATTCTCTTAAGCTGTCTGTTATTTTTTATCTTTGCTTCCCTCTATCTCTTCGTCCCTCAATGTTTCCAGTTGTTACAATATATTCCAGTTGTTCTCTTCTCATTACATGGCCAAAAAATGATGATTGTCTCTTCCTAATATTGGAAATTAGTTCTCTTTTTGCTTTGACCTCTTTCAGAACTTTTTCATTACTCTTCTTAGCTGTCCATGGTACGCTCAACATTCTTCTGTAAAACCACATTTCTACAGACTCCAGTGATTTTCTTGTCTGTTGTCCTATTGTCCATGATTCGCATCCATATGTTAGACTGGCTCTATATAACATTTAAGAACTCTTTTTCTTGTTTCTATTGTCAAAAATGGATTGCATAGTATCTTCCTCATTTTTTGGAAAGCTGCTTTTGCCTGAGCCATTCTGCATCAATGTCCTATGTATACAGCAATGGTATAAAGTCGTCGACATCATCATTTCGTTTACCCGTGCTGCAAGTCTACTTATACCCAGACATTAAGACTAACTAGTACCTCAATAGAGTAGTTGCAGTGTGCTGTCTTGGCGATACGAGCTGGTTGAGTGAAAGAGAGTTTAAACTCAGCTTGGTGATCTCAAGTCTATCCAGATGAAAAAGGAATGAGTACCTGACTCACATAGTGGGGAGGTGAGAAGTAGTGATAGCCAGGATGAGAACTGCCCCTCTCACTGTCAAACACTGCGGCTTAGAACGGTCATATTTTATTATTTCTTCCCCATAAGACATGATACTATTCTATTCTATCCTGGGAACTATTTTCATTGCGGTTAGGAATTCCACATATTCTCTCCACCACGTGTCACGGCATTTCCCAAATGCATCAGTAAATTTCGTCCACAAGGTCCTATTCGACCGCACAGGCGACGATTCCAAACCTCCTTAGTCGCCTCTTACGACATGCGTAGCAGGTAACAGTGGCTTTATTCTTGTTTCCCTTCACCTTTGGGGTCCCGGCAGTCACAAGGAGGAAAGATACGATACACGTTATAGGACTACCTTCACTTTTAGTGTCACGGCTGTACTAATTCCATCTCATATCAACTAACTGAGATAAACAAGACTAGAAGAGATAAGATTAGAAATAAGGCCATGAGGAAATTCCGGGAGGAACACCAACTCTTGACTATACTGAATAACAAAGACTAAAACGGTTTGAATAATTTGACCCACAATGAAATCAAACCAACCAGCAGCACGAGTATTTTACATGAAAACATCCGTCTGCAAGCAAAACGGAAATCCAGAATGGGGCGTGGATTGATGGAATCAAAAAGACATTAAGTAAATGCGACATGATAACAGCTCAGGCTAAACAGCCTGCCAAGGCCAGAAAATAACGCGTCCCTTCTCTCCGCGACACAAACAGTAGGATAAAATTAAGAATAAGAAAATGACGTCGGATGCTACAAACACAATTAAATCTGCAAAATACTTCATCAACAAGGCGTTGATAAGGGGGTCTTTTTTTTTTTTATCACTACCGTGATTATATAGCACGGTCGCTTTGTTGATATCTGTACGGTCGCTTTGTTGATATCTGTACGGTCGCTTTGTTGATATCTGTACGGTCGCTTTGTTGATATATGTACGGTCGCTCAGCTGCAAAGACAATAAAAAAAACATGCACAACTCTTGCTCTCTCTCTTTCTCTCTGCTGCTCTCTCTCCCTTTCTCACTCTGATAACTGCTCTGTGATGCTGACCAACAAGCACCATCGGATCCTAACTTCAATTACTGTAATGAAGAATGTTCGCTGCTTTCTGGTTGATCAATGTAGCAACCATTATGTTTCAACAGCAAAAAATTATAAGTCCTTCAGCTATTGTGTGCGTTTTTCCGGTCCTCTTATCAGATGAAAAGTTCTTATGATATCCTCGCTGCATTTAAAACTTGCTGAAGTTGCTTTTTTTTTTTTTTAACTACCCATTTCTATACTTGTAGAATCTTCTGTTCGTTACTTTTCGTTGAAAAAAAAAATCTATGCTTTTAATGGGATGCTATTTATAATCTAGATGTCTTCACAATTATGACGGTTTCATATCCTGTTAGACAATGTATCGTAAAATAACAGAAATATCGTGGAGGAAAATAATTCCGGATACGTTGTAGTAGTGTAGCATTCGAAATAGTAGTGCTAGTAGCAGCAGTAGTTGTAGTAGTAGCAGTAGTAGTAGTAGTAGCAGTAGTAGTAGTAGTAGGTGTAGTAGTAGCAGTAGTAGTAGTAGTAGGTGTAGTAGTAGCAGTAGTAGTAGTAGTAGTAGCAGTAGTAGTAGTAGTAGGTGTAGTAGTAGCAGTAGTAGTAGTAGTAGTAGTAGGTGTAGTAGTAGCAGTAGTAGTAGTAGTAGGTGTAGTAGTAGCAGTAGTAGTAGTAGTAGGTGTAGTAGTAGCAGTAGTAGTAGTAGTAGGTGTAGTAGTAGCAGTAGTAGTAGCAGTAGTAGTAGTAGTAGTAGTAGGTGTAGTAGTAGCAGTAGTAGTAGTAGTAGTAGTAGGTGTAGTAGTAGCAGTAGTAGTAGTAGTAGGTGTAGTAGTAGCAGTAGTAGTAGTCGTAGCACTAGTCGTAGTACTAGTAGGTGTAGTAGCAGTAGTAGGAGTAGTAGTACGTGTAGTAGCAGTAGTAGTAACAGTAGTAATAGTAGTAGTAGGTATAGTAGTAGTAGTAGTAGTAGGTGTAGCAGCAGTAGTAGGAGTAGTAGTAGTATTAGGAGTAGTAGTAGTAGGTATAGTAGTAGTAGTAGTAGTAGTAGTAGTAGTAGTAGGTATAGTAGTAGTAGTAGTAGTAGTAGGTATAGTATTAGCAGTAGTAGTAGTCGTAGTACTAGTCGTAGTACTAGTAGGTGTAGTAGCAGTAGTAGTAGTCGTAGTACTAGTCGTAGTACTAGTAGGTGTAGTAGCAGTAGTAGGAGTAGTAGTAGTACGTGTAGTAGCAGTAGTAGTAGCAGTAGTAATAGTAGTAGTAGGTATAGTAGTAGTAGTAGTAGTAGGTGTAGCAGCAGTTGTAGGAGTAGTAGTAGTATTAGGAGTAGTAGTAGTAGGTATAGTAGTAGTAGTAGTAATAGTTTAGTAGGTGTAGAAGTAGGTGTAGTAGTAATAGTAGTAGTAGTAGTAGGTGTAGCAGCAGTAGTAGGAGTAGTAGTAGTAGTAGGTGTAGTAGTAGTAGTAGTAGTAGTAGGTGTAGTAGTAGTAGTAGTAGTAGGTATAGTAGTAGTAGCAGTAGTAGTAGGTATAGTAGTAGTAGTAGTAGTAAGTGTAGCAGCAGTAGTAGGAGTAGTAGTAGGTATAGTAGTAGTAGTAGTAATAGTTTAGTAGGTGTAGAAGTAGTAGTAAGTGTAGTAATAATAATAGTAGTAGTCGTAGTAGTAGGTGTAGTAGTAATAGTAGAAGTAGTAGTAGTAGTAGTCGGTCTAGGAGTAGTAGTAGTAGTAGGAGTCGGTGTAGGAGTAGTAGTAGTAGTCGGTGTAGTAGTAGGCGTAGTAGTAGTAGTAGGTGTAGTAGTGGTAAAAGTAGTAGGAGTAGCAGTAGTAAAAGTAGCAGCAGTAGTAACAAACAGAGAGATAATTATAAAATAATAACTATTATTTTTATTAAATTGAAGCCTGTGATACGTGGATTTGTGGAGAAATTGGGAGAATTTGGTGGAAGGAAAAGAAGGCAAGCAGTGATGTTCAGAAACCGCTGAAAACGAAAAAAAAAAATCACATAAAACAGTTCGAATAATACAACTGAAATTTTCGGGGCTAAAATATTCTATTTAGTAACTATAGTGAATTTCAAGGAGACAGAAAATCACACGGCGGGGATAAATACACGGTTCAAATACGCACCGAATAAATCGCTAAAATACTGTAGGACACTTGATTATTGGTACATCATTGCTGATTGGGGACGTCCAGTGAATGGAAGCAAAACGCACCCCCAGGCAAATACTGTATGGTGAACTAACACACGGGAAAAGACAAATCGGCAGACCTCAACTACGATTTAGAGATATCTGTAAATCATCTCTGAATGACTTCTCCATCTGTAAAAATGACTGGGAACATCTGGCAAGTGATCGCACATCATGCAGAGCATGTATAAGGAATGGTATAACATCATTTGAGACTGTGCTAAGGCAACACTTACAAGAGAAAAGTCTCATGAAAAAGGATGAAAACCCTGTGGATCAGTGGGCCTGACTTGTTCATTCTGTGGCCGTGTGTGTTTGTCAAGCATTGGTAGAATTAGCCACGAGAGAAGCTGCTAGTAACAAAAACAAAACCTCAAAAACAAAAAATATACACAATAGCCCCCACTAGACCGTCTGACAAGGCGAAAAGGGCCACACAATTGCTGATAATCGCTTCACATGACGAAGCGAGACTGATGTGAGAACGAAAATCTATTAGATGAAAAATTTTAAAATGGTGCCATCCTGAAGTGATCACTTCGCAAAGTCAATTTCATTACACAACAATCCACCACTGAGCACATAACTCCGTCCTCACTGCAGCAGAGCTCGTCACTGAGAGTGGGAACAACAGGAGGACTCGCTGAAATTAAAACATGGACAACCGTCGTTTGATAAGGAGAGTGTGCATTGTACCAAGAACTTTGTGTAAGGTGACCATATTTTTGAAATCCCATTCCGGGACGGAATAATTTTACTTCAATTTTCCACCAATAAAATTACATTTCTTCTTGCTGTCATTTTCAAGTGAATAATACATACATTTTAAAACATCTAATAATATAGACCTACAATACGCTATCAGGATAATCAGGAGATTAAAAAAAAAGCAGTGATACTCACTTAAATTGAAGGTGAAACAGAGATGCTGTACTTTTCAGATGAGTGAATTTTCTGTAAAATGTCCTTCTTTGTATGCAGCATCTTATAAAATTCGACACATGTTCCCTCATAGTTCACTTTGGTGATCAACATGGCTTTTAAAGTTTCAACACCTAGTTGTGTTTTATCATTTGTCCACAAACTGTTCATCAGAGAAAACACTCGTTCTGTTGCAGCATTTGTTCCAGGTAGACACAAAAAGAACTCTGCCAACTTCAGAATATGTGAAACGGGCACATGATTGTTTCTGAAGTGGGAAGCTAGTTAAACCCAACGCTGCCCTGGTAATGTTTTATTAAGACTCCACTCACTAATTTTTTGTGAAGTAACGAACTGTTTCATGTAGACATATTCGTCATACATTTCATTTTCTGGAAAGTCGACTGAAGGCACTGTTTGACTCACTAATGATGAAGACTTCTCAATATCTTCCCAATTTGGTGTTCTGTTCAGCATTACCCAGCTGTAAGACTCTAGGTTTTGAAAATTATTTGCAGCCAATTTCTTCAAATAACTTAAAGCTGTTTCATAAAATGAAGAAATACTGGCGTTAAACTTTTTCACATCATCACGTGGAAATCCTTCCATTTCCAGCTTTTAAGGATTATCTGAACTCTTGATGGCAAGAAGCCGTCTTCCAGCTTGGACTCCAAGATAGCTTTCAACCTATTGATGTTGTCAATGACTTCAAATACAGTGACCATCTGTCCCTCTACTTTCTGCACTGCTTCGTGGAAAGAGGATGCCTGACTGTGAACCAAAATAAGCCATGCCTCAGACAGTGGGTTTTCAAAGAATTCCTGTTTAAAAACTGGGCATCTGTCTTGAGATTGAAAATATGATTTTAGAGGCAGGAACATGTAAAGAACCCTTTCAACAGCAGGCAAGAGCGCAAGCCACCTAGTTTGTGCATAACCTAAAATCCTCTGGAAGTCTGTGTCGACAAACTGACAAAACTGCTTGAGACTTTCAACTCTAACTGTGTATGATTTGAAGTACAGATACATTTTTGCAATAGTCATTTCAACATCAACAGGCAATACGTCTGCAGCTGCTCGAACAGTGTTGTGGAAAATATGGCAAGCACACCCAACACCTATCAAACTATGTCCAAGGTTTCTTTCAGTTTTGTGAAAACATTGTTCTGTCCTTTTCTTTCAGCGCCCCCAAAATTAGAATTTGAGGTTGTCTGCACATAATCCAACTACTTTCAGTTCTAAACCATTTTCAGTTAGACAGTCAATAAGAAAACTACTTACTATATCAGATGTTTCACCCGGCAATGACTTCAACTCTAATATTTTAACTTTCAGTCCCTTATTGCGATCAAAGTATCTGACAAGCAAAGGAAAAATCTTGATTTCTTTGTGGTTGGAGGCATCTGTCAGTATGGAGATAAATGTTACGTGTTCTAGGTCACATCTCAACTCGTTTAGAGCATGGGGTGTGAACACATTCCGAATAATAGCTTCTGTTTTCGTACGTTCACAAGCAAATTTTGGTTCTAAAGTTATCTGAAGCAATTTTGATGTGCAGTCCATAGATCTAAACGTGTGATTGTGCATCACTGTATGATATGCAAAGGCACCTTCTGTAGCAGCTAACTGTTCTTCTTTGTCACCAACCTGTTCAGCTCGAAAAAAATTTGTCAACAACGAGCTTGATGCAGCAGTAGCGACGGCTCTCTTATGTTTATCACTATTTATGTGGCTCTTAATATCACCACGTCCACTATGGTTAATAGTAAACCCGGATGAACATATATTACATCTTACAGTGAAGTCTGATGACGATGTAGACTTTTTTATAAAAGGGTATTCCTTTTGTAAATCTTGATTAAAACTACAATTACGCTTCGGTGCCATTTTTTACGAAAGTGAAAGTGAAAGTTAGTAACATAACGAATATATACGAGATTTAAAACTAGGAGCGCATTCTACTGTTTTGATATTAAACAAAATTGTCTACACAGCAACGGAATAATATTTTTTTAATTGAAGAAATGTACGCCGTATACCAAAATGGCAAAATTGGTAAACGTTTGTGTCCCAAATTATTTTTTATCAAATCCGGGACAAAAGCTAAAAAATATGCCAAAATCGAGACAAAACCGGTACGGCAGCTAATCCGGGACAAAGGTTCAAAAAATGTCAAATTCCGGGACTGTCCCGGACAATCCGGGACGAATGGTCACCTTAACTTTGTGTGATCGAACGATTTACACGAATTCAAAAATTAATCAGCACTAATAATACAAATAAAAAAATTAATTAGCACCTATAATACAAATTTAAAAAATTAATTAGCACGAACAATACAAATAAAAAAATTAATTAGCACGAACAATACAAATTTTAAAAAATTAATTAGCACGAACAATACAAATAAAAAAAATTAATTAGCACGAATAATACAAATAAAAAATTAATGAGCACGAACGATACAAATAAAAAAAAGTTAATTAGCATCAATAATACAAATAAAAAAATTAATGAGCACGAAAGATACAAATAAAAAAAGTAATTAGCACCAATAATACAAATAAAAAAATTCATGAGCACGAACGATACAAATAAAATTTATTTAGCACGAACAATACAAATTTTAAAAAATTAATTTACACGAATAATACAAAGAAACAATTAGTACATTACGAATAGTGAATTGTACAAAACTGAAAGCATCTTTAATATGTATATTAAAAGGAACACTGACACTGTATATTATCATGATTAAAGTAAAGTAAAGAGCCCCCGTCACGCCAAATGGTGTATGTGGAATATGGTGTTAGTGACCATAAATTTAACAGACCTTCCGCACATGATTTTTGGGTAATGTGGTCGGTATTACGCCCTTGCCGCTTTACTTTCCCAGAAAAAAATCCGGTACCCATTTAAGGCAGGATTATCATGACTACCCATATTAGAAAAGTTAGATCCTTCGTTATGTTATTCCCAAAAGGCCAGCTCTTCCCCCCCCCCATTTGCTCCCCCCCCCCATTTGCTCCCCCCCCCCCCCCCCAAAAAAAAAAAAAAAAATTAAACAAACGAAATATAAATAGCGCTGCGCAAAAATTCACTTAATAAATACGACACCGACTTTTCGCAAAAACAAATTTTTTTATGACAAAGCGGCTAACAGCATTATGTGCTGGTATCTGGTAGTCCCTAACAGCTGAATGTTTGCATACACTTAGAGAACTTTTCATTAGTTACACATGAATAATATGCAGAAATGGTTTCTTTCATGTCATGTTAAATTATAGTGACACTGTGACCTTCCAGGCATGTCGTAAGAGGCGACTAAGGAGGTTGATCGATGGCTTGACAAGCTGTCATTGTAAAAAGTATTGTTATGGAAACAGCGCCATATATTTTAGAGCAGTGATCTCTGCAATATGTGCCATTTTGGCACGCAAAGTTTCTGTTTTTAGGATTGTGGTTCTGCCCTATGTGCCGTCTTCGGCTCGAAAGGACAATAGATAGAAAGATAGAATGTTAAATTATCAACTACTCTTATTAAAAAAAAAAAAACAATTATTATATCAACATGAACTGAAAGCGAAAGCTGACTTATGGTTGAATGTTGACATATATCAGGGTCGGTTAACAAGAAGTGATCACAATACGACACCCTACCCCAAACTGGCAGCACTGGAAATTAGCTAAATAATCTGGCCACGCGATTTGGGGATCAGAAGAGAAGTAGATCACGTACCTATATAATGTGGTGTCCATGTCCAACGTGTTTGGCCAACACAAAAAAAGAGAGTAAATATCATCGAGATTTGCAATAAATCATGAAACAGGATAATTTAAGTCAAATTAACGACTTGAGAATAGCAAAATGTTATGTCTTCTCAACATTCCTATATGGTGCAGACACATGGACATTAGACACGAAAGCAGAACAGAGAATTGAAGCCTTTGAAATATGGATATATAGACGAATAGGTAGAATTGGATGGAAGGAAAAGAAAACAAACGATGAAGTCTAAAAATGAAAAGAGAACTACTAAACAGAATTAAAACAAGGCAAATGCGATTTTTGGATCATGTTAAAAGACACAACAGCCTACTAAAAGTAATCCTGGAGGGGAAAATACAAGGTAAAATGGGCAGAGGCAGACCAGGACTAACATGGACGAGTAACATCAAAAGATGGACAGACTTTGACAATCTGCACCATCAAAGCAAGAGACAGAGCAGAATGGCGCTCCACGGTAGCCAACCTTCGTTGCGGAGATGGCACTCGATGATGACGATGATGAACGACTTGAGCATCTTCGAGAAAGTGATCAGATTGTTGGTTACATACACTCATACAACCTAAAGAATATCTTTTAATTTGCATTTCTCTTACTCTGTGTTCTTTGAATTATTCCTACTAAGCTGGTTTATTTTTATTTTCGTATTGAACTATTTCTTTTTTTTTTTAAATTATATATATTAAATTATTTGTTTCAATGTATTATATGTATAAATATTTATTTCTAAATATTACTTGTATTAAACTACATATGATATATGACGTCATGGGACGCACCAAGATGGACGCTTGTTTGCATTCGAGCCATGATGTAAACAATGTTGACTTTGCTTGTCTCCAACGGTTTGTCTCATTCTATTAGAGAACATCACGCTATATGTTATCCCAGCGAGTTGGGGGATTTTTAGAAATGTAATCACGGGTTTGATAATAAATGTTTGTACACAGTTCGTTAACCATCGCTGTAGATCAAGTCTTTATTCTGCTGGCTTCGTTCGCGGCCCTTCGAAGCTAATGACCTAACTTGTGCAGACGGTTGGTTTGGGGCAAATTGTACGTTACAATGTCACTGCTATAATGACTCAGTTTGTGACAAAACTACACGGACATGCCCAAACAATGACAGTTGTCAGCACGAATATTTCGGACCCCAGTGTCAGTACTTGGATCTCGTGTACAAGTGTGCCCAAAAATCTGAACCTAATTTCCTGTTTGATAACAACGACACCACATGTAATCCGGATACAAATTGTACATCAGTTGAGGCAACTCTCAATCAATCTTTGCCGTTCTCCTGGTTTAGGATTTATGTGAATGACTTAACATATCCTGACAGTTTCAGGGTAAAACCAAATGGTTCTGCCTCATGTAACAATGAATCACGGTTTGTAGTTAGTCAGCACGAGATTGATGTCTTTTGCACTGGTGCTGGTCTAATCAACAAGTTACGGATTGAAGGGGCGATAGTTGCAAATATCTGCTCCATCTACATTGGCGGAGGTCTGTATGTGGCTCTCAAACAGAACACAAACCAGACCGACACATTTAATGCTTGTTATACAGGAGACGGATGTGGACCAGATGCCACAGTTAATAGCAAAACAAAGACCAATCTCTATGACAATGACTGCACACACAAAATTGATACGTGGAACCAATCCTGTTTACTGGTATCTGAACTTTGCCACGCCCCAGAAGATTCACACCATTCGAATCTATCATCGAGCTAGCACTATGATTCGGGTAAAGAATCCCACTCTAAAGGCTTTCTCTGACAGTGGCGGCGTAGTGTTCCAGTATAATGATATATTATACCCTAATGTTTCTGTGAACACTATTGTAGTCACCATACAAACGCCAATGCCACACATTAAGATTGCGTTCTCACCGACCATTTCGCAGGCCGACAGTGCACTGACGGTGTGTGAGGTGCAACCATTTACAGACACCTATTGTCTGGACGGGCATTCTGGGTCGTTTTGTGAAGTGTGTAGTGGGTGTAGCAAAGGCTACAACGTCATCATCGGTACGTCTCACGGCAACTGTTCACATGGGATCTATGGACACGACTGCTCCAGGTCTTGTCTCAGTGTCTGTCCTTTATGTGAGAAAAAATCCGGAAAATGCCTACAATGTAAACATCCTGGCTACACCTGTAATGACACTTGTCCCGATGGTAATTTTGGGCTACAGTGCAAACAGACGTGTTCGGATGACTGTGACATCATATGTGACCCGAAAAGTGCAGACTGTACGTACAAGGAAACGTACTACGGGTCAGACTGCACTCTCAAATGTCCGGACAACTGTTTCAACGACACCTGTGAACAGTCAACCGGGAACTGTACATGCAAGGGAACGTTCTACGGGTCAGACTGCACTCTCAAATCACCGGACAACTGTTTGAACGGAACCTGTGAACAGTTAACCGGGGCTGCGTCTCGTATGTCGATGATTCACACGTTAAGAAGAGTCTGCCGACCACAACAAACCCAAGCATATGGATACCTTTCGCGATCGCTGCTCTTCTACCTCCTCTTCTGCTTCTCTTGAATTGAGCCATGGCTCAATTCTCAGTGTATATCCGTGCTAGTCGTAGCTCATATCTTAGCGGGTGTCTGCGATAGTCATGGCTGATATCTTAGTGTGTGTCTGTGCTGGCCACGGTTGATATCTTAGTGTATATCCGTGCTAGCCATGGCTAATATCTTGGTGGGTGTCTGTGCTGGCCAGGGTTCATATCTTAGTGTATTTCCATGCTAGCCATGGCTCATATCTTAATGTGTTTCTGTGCTAGACATGGTTCATATCTTGGTGTGTTTCCGTGAAGCCATGGCTCATATCTTAATGTGTTTCTGTGCTAGACATGGTTCATATCTTGGTGTGTTTCTGTGCTAGCCATGGCTCATATCTTAGTGTGTTCTGTGCTAGCAATGGCTCATATCTTAGCTTGTGTGTGTGTGCGTGCTAGCCATGGCTCATATCTTGGTGTGTGACATGTTAGTCATATCACATATCTTGGTGTGTCCGTGTTAACCATGTCTCATATCTTTATGTGTGTCTGTGTTTAGTCATATCTCATATATTAGTGTGTATATGTGTTAGTCATGTGTCATATCTTTGTGTGTGCATGTCCGGGTTAGTGATATCTCATATCTTTGTGTGCATGTTTATGTTAGTCATATCTCATATCTTTGTGTGTGCATGTCTGTGTTTGTCACATCTCATATCCTTGTGTGTGCATGACTATGTTAGTCACATCTCATATCTTTGTGTGTGCATGTCTATGTTAGTCATATGTCATATCTGTGTGTGCATGTCCTTGTTAGACATGTGTCATATCTTTGTGTGTGCATGTATATGTCAGTCATATCTCATATCTTTGTGTGCATGTCTATGTTAGGCATGTGTTATATCTTTGTGTGTGCATATCTATGTTAGTCATATCTCATATCTTTGTGTGCATGTCTATGTTAGTCATGTGTCATATCTTTGCGTGTATGTCTGTGTTAGTCATATCTCATAACTTGATGTGTGTCAGTGTTAGTCATGCCTCGTATCGCTGTGTGCATGTCTGTGTTAGTCACATCTCATATCTTTGTGTGTGCATGTCTGTGTTAGTCACCTCTAGTGACTCGGGCAGATGGTGCTCGTAAACCTGGGAGGGCCGACCATCTACGGGCAGAATCCCCATACAGAAAAGACAATCTGCTGCCTTGCAGGAAGATTGGGGACAATCAAAGGCTAAGGAAAACAAACCTGAATAAAATGCTGGCTGAAATTGGATGCTCTGGGCCACTGGCGCAGAACACAGTGCAACGTTTTAAAGGGTGTTCAATCAGAGTGGATCTGGCAGACTATAATTATGATGTTCTGTTTGTGGGAGCGATCAACACACTTAACCTGACAGCTGACTTCATTTTATAGTCTGGAATCCTACTCTGATTGAGTCCTGATCGCAGAGAGAGAGAGAGAGAGAAAAAGAGAGAGACCACATATCTTTGTATTATTAGTATTACACTATTTATTTCTTTGTATTACTCGTATGTATATATGTTGGAACTATTTGTTCCTATATATTATTTATATTAAATTATGTGTTTCTTTGTATTATTCATATAAATTTAGCTACTTGTGTACTATTCACTCACTATTCGTATTGAACTAGTTTCTTAGTACTCGTATTATTCGTGTTAAGCTATTTGGGTTTTTTTTATTCTCTCTATTATGCGTATTAATTTTTTTGTATTCTATTCTTATTCGTATTAATTACTTCTTTTTTTCAAATTAATATTAAAACCTTTGCTTCTTTGTTATATTAGCATTAAACTATTTGTTTCTTTGCATTATTCATACAAAACTATATGTTTATTTGTATTATGCATATTTTCGACATTTAGTTTATATTATTTGCATTAACATTTGGCTTTTCCTTGCAGTATTTACACTTCTTATTTACTCATTAATTTAGAATTAATATCTTTTTCTATTTTTACTTATTTCATCACACGAAAAAACATGTACTGCATAACACTGATATTGATGTTACTAACATATGTTAATTATGTGTTAATGGTGAAAATGTATACTTGTGCATTACAGCTCTTGAAGTGGCGTTTTGTATAGATTCTACGATTTTGACTGACAATGTTCTTCTACGTGCTCGATTTGAACGCGAAACCCTACGTTTAATTGTCAACCGCCGATATACTTTGCATGACAGATGACAATTGTATCCTTACTTGGTGCTCGACCATCTTTCGTGTAAGTAGAAAAAAAGTAAAAAGCCCCGTCACATCAAGTAGCGTTTAGGGAACCTAAACGTTCGTTAGCGTTTATGGTTAGTGACCATAATTGTTATAGACCTTCAGCACATAATTTTTGAGGTAATGTGGACAGTATTACGCCCATGCCGCTTTACGTTCCCCAAAAAAATCCAGTACCAATTTAAGGCTGGGTGAACCCTCAAGCCGTCGATCAGGATCGAACTCGACAGTTCACTAACCACTGAGCTATCGCGGCTTCCCAACTTTCGTATGACAAACAATCTATAACACAGCAAGAAACACGTATTTCACATAAATATGAACATCTATATTATTCCTATCTTTTCGCTATTCACATTTCCGTTATATATATACGTTTTAACATAGGCCTCTCCTGGAACTGGTTGGTCTCGAGGCATGACGTCGGCCTCGAGACAGAGAAGTTGTGGGTTCAAATCCCGGGTAGTTGGGATTGCTATTTATGATTTCTTTCTGGTTCAACCGCCCTGGTCTCAGCAGCGAGGCCCGGCTTGAAACGTCAATTACTCATGGACGGAAAAAATATGAGTACTTCTGAAGTCGCAGTTATTTGCCTATGCGTCGAGGGACCCCTGTGCACACGGCTGCCAGGGAAAAAAACGGATTAACACTCAAAATTCAGTCTAACCTAGTCTCTAGGGACTTCGTCAGAGGTGAAAGCAAGCGAACGCAAAAAAAAGCCTCCGAGAACTTGTTTTATCTCAACTTCAAAGCCCTGTATATTCTTAACGTTCTTGTACACGGTATAATAATTAACCCACATCAAAAGTGTCCATTACTATACTTCGATCGCTTTCTCGATCACATCAAACCTATGCGCTGTGAACACATTATGTAGCATAGGAAAACAACCGGCCGGATAGATTATTTAAGAAGTTTCATACAAATTGATGATATCGCTTCAAAGATAGTAAGAATTTTACTTGTGTAAATTATTTACATCAGAAGCGGCATATATGCAATGTTCAACTGACACATTTTCTTCATTATGTTCAATTTAAACACGTGTTATATCAGTTGGCATCAAAATTGAAGGAAAAGACCTGGAGACAGTTCAGAGCTACAGCTACCTGGGCACATTATAACCAGTGATGGAAAATGTAAAACTGAAATAATCAAAGGAATAGGTATGGCAAAAAGTTATTTTAATGTCATGAAAAATATACTAACATCAAAACAAATAACACCAGGGCTAAAACTAAGAATAGCCAAAACATTATATCTTCTCAACATTCCTGTATGGTGCAGAAACATTCGACAAGAAAACAGAACAGAAAATTAAAGCCTTTGAAATGTGGATATATAAAAGAATAGGTAGAATTGGGTGAAAAGAAAAGAAAACAAACGATGGAGTCTTAAAACTACTAAAAATTAAATGAGAACAACTAAATATAATTCAAAAAAGACAAATGCAATTTTTGGGGCATGTTAAAAGTCACAACAGCCTACTAAAAGTAATATTGGAAGGGAAAATACAAGGTAAAAGAGGCAGAGGCAGACCAAGACTAATATGGACAAGCAACATCAAAAGACGGACAAGTCAGCCTATAACAACCTGCATCATCAAAGCAAGAGACAGAACGAAATGGCGTTCCATGGTAGCCAACCATCGATGCGGAGACGGTACTCAATGATGATGATGATGATGTTATATCATCCGCCTTCGACAGAATTAATTATTCTATCCCACTCGAATAGTAAGAGCCATGGACACGTCCGATCATTCCACTGAAAATTGAAATAGAGTTCCTTTGTTTTATTTGGCGTCCACCCGATGACTACTAAATGAATTGATAGCCTTCATCGTCATCCGTCCTTAAAAGTTCGTTAATTTGGCGTAGATGCGTTGTGTTGTGGCTTAATTGCGCCTTTCGACCAGTGTTAATGACAGACCTTCGGCACATGATTTTTGGGGTAATGTGGTCGGTATTACGCCTGTGACGCTTTACTTCACATGACTCATCTGACTTCAGCACGTTATTTGAGTACCGGCCTGCCTTTTCTCTTCTATCCATCCTTGATTGATCATATTGGATTCTGTTTCCAGGAACAATACTAGAAGGTGGAGTTGGGTCTTGATCAACTCTGTCATCCCCCAATCATGACGCATACAGTCAGCGACCCAATGTCTGCAGTCAGAGGCCCAACGTGTCTGCAGTCAGCGGCTCACAGTGTTTGCAGTCAGCGACCCACAGTGTCTGCAGTCAGAGACCCACAATGTCTGTAGTCAGCGACCCATAATGTCTGCAGTCAGAGACCCACAGTGTCTGCAGTCAGCGACCCACAGTGTCTGCAGTCTGCGACCCACAGTGTCTGCAGTAAGCGATTCACAATGTCTGCAGTCTGCGACCCACAGTGTCTGCAGTCAGCGATCCACAATGTCTGCAGTCTGCGACCCACAGTGTCTGCACTCACCTTATCTGTTGGATGGTGCCTTGGATCACAGAGTTCTTTTGAACACAACAGTAGCTAAATGTGGCCAAACCATTTCATCTGTTCTCAATTTATGTTTTCAGAGGCGAGCTTTATTCCTAGCTTTTTCCTCATTAAATATTAATTTGTAATCTTTCCTTTCAGGTTATTTCAAGTAATTCATCTAAAACATTTCATTTAAGTGGTTTTATGGACTTGTCAGATGTGCAGAGACGATGACCTGTCAACTAAACTAAACTAAACTAAACTAAACTAAACTAAACTAAACTAAACTAAACTAAACTAAACTAAACTAAACTAAACTAAACTAAACTAAACTAAACTAAACTAAACCAAACTAAACTAAACTAAACTGTTAAAAGACACTAAACTAAACTAAACTAAACTAAACTAAACTAAACTAAACTAAACTAAACTAAACTAAACTAAACTAAACTAAACTAAACTTAAACTTAAACTAAAATAAACTAAACTAAACTAAACTAAACTAAACTAAACTAAACTAAACTTAAACTAAACTAAATTAAACTAAACTAAGCTAAGCTAAGCTAAACTGATCTAAGTTAAACTAAACTAACCTAAAACTAAACTAACCTTAAACTAAACTGAACTGAACTGAACTATTTCGGGTGTTACTATAGTTCTGATCGTTAAGTTTAGCGCCAAATTAGCACAAAATTAAACTAAACTAAACTAACCTAAAACTAAACTGAACTGACCTGAACTATTTCGGGTGTTACTATAGTTTTGATCGTTAGGTTTAGCGGCAAGTTAGCACAAAGAAAACAAAGCTGTGTTGAAGATTGTGTTCGACAGTGATCGTTTTGTCTGTAGGGCAATCTCCTGGTTGCACAATACTGGTGACATATGTCCGATAATTTGTACATTTATTTTTTTTTTAAATTGAAATGAAGACATCGAATGGCATTTTTTTTCTATCGGAGATTAAATAAAAACTCAGACTCGCAGCGACTGTGCTGGTCAAGCTGCATTTATTTTCCGATCCTATAAGTCCCTTCCGACAGTCCCCAGAAATGGAATAATGCCGCAAAGATAAATTCTTTTTTAATTGAGAGAAAAAAAAAATGTTACAAACATTTCTAGTGGAAAATGTCTGTACACAAATTGTAATAATAAGTAACATCGGCGACTCTAGGGTGGAAACTAATGAGCCTAGAGACATTATGGATTGCCAAATGCCCACGCAGGGACTATAAAGTTGTCGCAGTTTTCATTGCACGCAATTAAATTCACCAATCTAATTTAGTTTGCATCAACTCTAAAGTAGAACAAACATAAGCCTCGGAAATGCGGTTTTGATGTAAAATTGCCTGCATCTCATGAGGAGACTGAAAACAAATTGCGTAAAGTCACCACCAATAGCATTAGTTTGCATGAAGGGCTTTTTACAGTGGCACAGGGAAAGATAATGCACCAGTAGGAGGTAAGGCTTCCCTCCATGTCTTGCTAAACCGTATGGAGAATATGGTGCTAAACTGGGGGCCTCGGTAGCCTTGTTGGGAAAACCACCCGACTGAGCTACCGAGCCCGTGTTCGATTCCCGCTGTGAGCAGTGTGAGTTGTCCCCGTGGTTGGAAAGAGAATACCCCTACGGTCGACACAGTCGTTGACAGAAATGGGTACCAACCAGGGTATTACCCTGGGAAGGTGAGGAATGTCGCCTCGCATCGTGAGTTTCGATGCTTGAAGCAACTCTATCCAGAAGTCTCCGAACACTTCTGGATAGGCGGTCGAGTACATATGGGTGGAAACTCGCGTGCTAAGACGCCGATTTAAGTCTCGTACTTTACCTTGACCACTATAGTGGTAATGAAAATATTGTTTCCATGATCAAGGCATATTTTTTTGGTGATGTGATCGGTATCACGCCAGACCGTCTTTCTAGAAAAATGTATGGTACCCAATTTTTTAGCGGCTGGGAGAATTCCAAAGCCTTCTCGGGTCGAAAAAAATTCGTCACTTCTAACTACTCAGCCACCGAGGGTCCAGTATGCTGGTATGAGCATGTTATGAAACTTACAATATGAAAACGATCACCTTTCTTCTTTTCTGTATTTGCTCGAAGGCTATTTTTTCTACCTCCTAACTGGACAATAAGCGAGGTTGGATGTGATGTGCTTCGTGTATAGTAACATTGTAGCCTTTCAGTCCAAACACATCAGATGAAATCATAACATCTCTGGATACCTGGTTGCCTTCCATTTCGACCCTTACTCAACTGTTACTGAAATGAGATGATACGGATCTTGATTATCTGTTACTACAGGGAGATGGTGTAGGATCTTGATTATCTGTTACTGCAGGGAGATGGTGTAGGATCTTGAGTATCTGTTACTGCAGGGAGATGGTGTAGGATCTTGATTATCTGTTACCGCAGGGAGATGGTGTAGGATCTTGATTATCTGTTACCGCGGGGAGATGGTGTAGGATCTTGATTATCTGTTACTGTAGGGAGATGGTGTAGGATCTTGATTATCTGTTACTGCAGGGAGATGTGTAGGATCTTGATTATCTGTTACTGCAGGGAGATGGTGTAGGATCTTGATTATCTGTTACTGCAGGGAGATGGTGTAGGATCTTGATTATCTGTTACCGCAGGGAGATGCTGTAGGATCTTGATTATCTGTTACCGAAGTGAGATGATGTAGGATCTTGATTATCTGTTACCGCAGGGAGATGAAGTAGGATTTTGATTATCTGTTACTGCAGGGAGATGGTGTAGGATCTTGATTATCTGTTACTGTAGAAGATGGTGTAGGATCTTGATTATCTGTTAATGTAGAAGATGGTGTATGATCTTGATTATCTGTTACTGTAGAAGATGGTGTATGATCTTGATTATCTGTTACTGCAGGGAGATGGTGTAGGATCTTGATTATCTGTTACTGTAGAAGATGGTGTATGATCTTGATTATCTGTTACTGTAGAAGATGGTGTATGATCTTGATTATCTGTTACTGAATGGAAATGGTGTAGGATCTTGATTATCTGTTACTGTAGAAGATGGTGTAGGATCTTGATTATCTGTTACCGCAGGGAGATGGTGTAGGATCCTGATTGTCTTTTACTGCCGATCTTTAAAAAATAAGCCAACATTCGACCACTGACCCCTTTCAGTCTAAACCCTGTTGGGTGTCTTGATCTCATTAAGACCATTAAACAAGTAACAGTGAATAGAGGAACATGTTTCAGTAATTTCCGTTCGCCAGCTTTATATCTCTAGCAAAGTCCCGAGTGACTGAATTTTGCACAGATATCGCCTTTTCTCTATTTCCCACACTAACCTCCGCGTGTTCATGTGTCCCTCGCTATACAGGCAGATATTCTCCGACTTCAGAGGTACTTTTATTTCTTATCGTCGAGAGTTTTCACGTCTTTTGTGTACATTTGTTTCGTATCAACTGTCGAAATTTTAGCCTATTCTTTTACATTTCCAATTACTGATTAATTGTGTGTGTGTGTGTGTGTGTGTGTGTGTGTGTGTGTGTGTGTGTGGTGTGTGTGTGTGTGTGTGTGTGTGTGTGTGTGTGTGTGTGTGTGTGTGTGTGTGTGTGTGTGTGTGTGTGTGTGTGTGTGTGTGTGTGTGTGTGTGTGTGTGTGTGTGTGTGTGTGTGTGTGTGTGTGTGTGTGTGTGTGTGTGTGTGTGTGTGTGTGTGTGTGTGTGTGTGTGTGTGTGTGTGTGTGTGTGTGTGTGTGTGTGTGTGTGTGTGTGTGTGTGTTGTGTGTGTGTGTGTGTGTGTGTGTGTGTGTGTGTGTGTGTGTGTGTGTGTGTGTGTGTGTGTGTGTGTGTGTGTGTGGTGTGTGTGTGTGTGTGTGTGTGTGTGTGTGTGTGTTGTGTGTGTGTGTGTGTGTGTGTGTGTGTGTGTGTGTGTGTGTGTGTGTGTGTGTGTGTGTGTGTGTGTGTGTGTGTGTGTGTGTGTGTTGTGTGTGTGTGTGTGTGTGTGTGTGTGTGTGTGTGGTGTGTGTGTGTGTGTGTGTGTGTGTGTGTGTGTGTGTGTGTGTGTGTGTGTGTGTGTGTGTGTGTGTGTGTGTGTGTGGGTGTGTGTGTGTGTGTGTGTGTGTGTGTGTGTGTGTGTGTGTGTGTGTGTGTGTGTGTGTGTGTGTGTGTGTGTGTGTGTGTGTGTGTGTGTGTGTGTGTGTGTGTGTGTGTGTGTGTGTGTGTGTGTGTGTGTGTGTGTGTGTGTGTGTGTGTGTGTGTGTGTGTGTGTGTGTGTGTGTGTGTGTGTGTGTGTGTGTGTGTGTGTGTGTGTGTGTGTGTGTGTGTGTGTGTGGTGTGTGTGTGTGTGTGTGGTGTGTGTGTGTGTGTGTGTGTGTGTGTGTGTGTGTGTGCAGAATGCACACGAGACCTCCTGTTTTTGTTGTTTTCGAGAAGACTAGACATCAAATCTCACTACTCTGAGACTAGGAGAGGGTAAAGCCACGAAGAAAACACGGATTCTATTTTTGACAAATTTCCTACAAACCTGTGGGTGGGATTCGGAAACGGGAACATCTTATCGATCGGCGATTTATCTCTAAACCACCAATTCTTCTAAACACGGAGAAAGATATGAAAGACTTGACAGGGAAAACTCCCATACACATAGGAGGAAACAATGGAGAAAGATATGAAAGACTTGACAGGGAGAACTTCCATGCACATAGGAGGAAACAATGGAGAAAGATATGAAAGACTTGACAGGGAGAACTTCCATGCACATAGGAGGAAACAATGGAGAAAGATATGAAAGACTTGACAGGGAGAACTTCCATGCACATAGGAGAAACAATGGAGAAAGATATGAAAGACTTGACAGGGAGAACTTCCATGCACATAGGAGGAAACAATGGAGAAAGATATGAAAGACTTGACAGGGAGAACTTCCATGCACATAGGAGGAAACAATGGAGAAAGATATGAAAGACTTGACAGGGAGAACTTCCATGCACATAGGAGGAAACAATGGAGAAAGATATGAAAGACTTGACAGGGAGAACTTCCATGCACATAGGAGGAAACAATGGAGAAAGATATGAAAGACTTGACAGGGAGAACTTCCATGCACATAGGAGGAAACAAGGGAGAAAGATATGAAAGACTTGACAGGGAGAACTTCCATGCACATAGGAGGAAACAATGGAGAAAGATATGAAAGACTTGAGGGGGAGAACTTCCATGCACATAGGAGGAAACAATGGAGAAAAATATGAAAGACTTGACAGGGAGAACTTCCATGCACATAGGAGGAAACAATGGAGAAAGATATGAAAGACTTGACAGGGAGAACTTCCATGCACATAGGAGGAAACAATGGAGAAAGATATGAAAGACTTGACAGGGAGAACTTCCATGCACATAGGAGGAAACAATGGAGAAAGATATGAAAGACTTGAGGGGGGAGAACTTCCATGCACACAGGAGGAGAACAATGGAGTAAGATATCAAAGACTTGAGGGGGAGAACTTCCATGCACACAGGAGGAGAACAATAGAGAAATATATCAAAGACTTGAGGGGGAGAACTTCCATTCACACAGGAGGAGAACAATGGAGAAAGATATCAAAGACTTGAGGGGGAGAACTTCCTTGCACACAGGAGGAGAACAATAGAGAAAGATATCAAAGACTTGAGGGGGAGAACTTCCATTCACACAGGAGGAGAACAATGGAGAAAGATATCAAAGACTTGAGGGGGAGAACTTCCATTCACACAGGAGGAGAACAATGGAGAAAGATATCAAAGACTTGAGGGGGAGAACTTCCTTGCACACAGGAGGAGAACAATAGAGAAAGATATCAAAGACTTGAGGGGGAGAACTTCCATTCACACAGGAGGAGAACAATGGAGAAAGATATCAAAGACTTGAGGGGGAGAACTTCCATTCACACAGGAGGAGAACAATAGAGAAAGATATCAAAGACTTGAGGTGGAGAACTTCCATACACACAGAAGGAGAGGAATAGAGAAAGATATCAAAGACTTGAGGGGGGGGGGGGACTTCCATTCACACAGGAGGAGAACAATGGAGAAAGATATCAAAGACTTGAGGGGGGGGGGGGGGGGGAGGAGAACAATAGAGAAAGATGGACAACGCAATGTGTTGACGATCCAGATATCCCTATGTTTGGAACACATGCAGTTCCCTCGCCGGTGTATTTGCGTTGTCTTCTTCCTGTACGAAATATGGAAACTGCCGATAACAAACGTATGTGACGAGAACACTGATATAAATGACATTATTGATATCCGCCAGATTTTGGACTTTATCCGTTAGAAGACAAAAATGTAAAGACAACCCAAAGTATATCATGTCACAGTATCAATTTGAAAAATATAGATTGATACGGAGTTGTGATTATGATTGAATTGGGAGAATAAAAAGTAATAATATCAAAAAAGAACATGATGACTACAGTTTAATGTCAAACAAAGACGACACAAAATGACTCGACGTTGCAGCCAGAAGACGCTTTTCATGTTTTGTTTTTCTTAAACATCATTATCCCCATTGAAGGCCTTCCCTGACTGTTCTATAGGGACACTGCAACTGCATTGTGGTTGTAAATATGTTTTCGCGTATAAGCTACTTTAATGAAAGCCGACATGAAAAATCGACTCCAGAAACATGAAAATTAAAACTCGGATATTACAATAAGCAACACAATTTGTTGATCTGCAAGGAAATAAAAATTCAAGTTTTAAACACAAGGAGAATATAATATTCCATGCTTAAACAAATGAAGGAATAATGGCACAGTGCAATAAATGAGGGAGATATGAGATATTCTGAACACAAACTTCAAGATGCCATCTCAGATATGAGATTCGAAAACCGCACTGTTTGTTGAGTTTATAGCGGTCGATAGGATATCATTCATAGCTAAAGTGATTTAGTGTGGAGATTATAATAATGTCGGAGAGTGGTATAGCAAACGACAACGAATAAAATGTAAAACATACGACGGATAGATAAAGGTAAAATAAATGGGTTCAGTACAATACTATAATTAATTATATATATGGAGTGTGTGAAAGGCTGTAGGCATCACAACAGAAAAGCACACAGAAACACAAAGAGAGAGAGAGAGAGATGACTGCAAATCCTATGACGCTATAATTAATAGGAAAATTACCATGGAAATTATCAGTTTCATTACAAGACTCGGTAATAATCCTTAAATTAAATCGTAATGCTTGTTATACTTATCATTTTCATCTCTATAATGCTAAACAATAAACTGGTCTACGTGCATCAGTACACAGTGTCTGAATTAAAGAGTTCATTTTGATAAACAGAAAATACATCCATAAACAAAACTTCCTTCTGTATGTTACGTTATTTTTTAAGGACATATATATTTTTTTTTATATTTTACATTTTCTAATGTATTTAGTTGGAAAAGTGAAATAAACGCAGCATGGGACACAACCGACTCTTCATATTTAAATTATATGGCAGCTATTTCTTTGCGCATTATATCTTTTTTGATGTTTGTTCTTTCTCAGATCCCATATTAAATACTTACTGTTGCTTCCTGTTCAACGTATTATTTAAAAAAAACAAGTTAATAACACAATTAAATATTGTGCAGAAACACGGGAGGATAGAATCAGAAAGATGTTGCCTCTATAAGGATGAGGGATGGGTGGTCTAGAAGTAGTACGTCGGCCTCTGGGCACAGAGGATTTTGGGTTCGAGGGGCAGTAGGAACTTTCCACCTCGAATCTGTGGTTTTTTCGTGGCTTTACCCTTCCTTCATCTCTGGATAATGAGATCTTATGTCTAGTCCTCTTTGGATAGTGAGATGATATGTTCAGTCCTTTCTGGATAGTGAGATCTTATGTCTAACCCTCTCTGGATAGTGAGATCCTATGCCTAGCCCTCTACGGATTGTGAGATCCTGTATCTAGCCCTTTCTGGATAGTGAGATCCTATATCTAGCCCTCTCTGGATAGTGAGATCCTATATCTAGCCCTCTCTGGATAGTGAGATCATATATCTAGCCCTCTCTGGATAGTGAGATCCTGTATCTAGCCCTTTCTGGATAGTGAGATCCTATATCTAGCCCTTTCTGGATAGTGAGATCCTATGTCTAGCCCTCTTTGGATAGTGAGATCCTATGTCTAGCCCTCTCTGGATAGTGAGATCCTATGTCTAGCCCTCTCTGGATAGTGAGATCCTATGTCTAGCCGACTCTGGATAGTGAGATCCTATGTCTAGCCGACTCTGGATAGTGAGATCCTATGTCTAGCCCTCTCTGGATAGTAAGATCCTATGTCTAGCCCTCTCTGGATAGTGAGATTCTATGTCTAGCCGACTCTGGATAGTGAGATCCTATGTCTCGCCGACTCTGGATAGTGAGATCCTATGTCTCGCCGACTTTGGATAGTGAGATCCTATGTCTAGCCGACTCTGGATAGTGAGATCCTATGTCTAGCCGACTCTGGATAGTGAGATCCTATGTCTAGCGGACTCTGGATAGTGAGATCCTATGTCTGGCCGACTCTGGATAGTGAGATCCTATGTCTAGCCCTCTCTGGATAGTGATATCCTATGTCTAGCCGACTCTTGGTAGTGAGTTCCTATGTCTAGTCCTCTCTGGATAGTGAGATCCTATGTCTAGCCCTCTCTGGGTAGTGAGATCCTATGTCTAGCCGACTCTGGATAGTGATTTGAACTGAAAAAGTTAAAAATAGTAGGCTATAATAGCCACTGTCCTGGCAAAATTGATAAGTAATTTAATCCACCGGAAATGGATCCCAGTTCGCGCAAAGGTCTTCAAGCACATGTGTTAGGCATCTCCTTAGTGGTTCTCAGTATTTTAATGAGAATGTTGGAGAACCTACGGATGTGTCCTGTGTGCAGTGATGGTGATGATCCAAACGTAACATAATATTTTACTCAAACGCATTATTTTGTATTATAAAGGTGAAGTACGAGACTTGAATCGGCGTTTTATTACGCGAGTTTTCACCCATATGTGCTCGGCCGCCTATCCAGAGTGATCGGAGACTTCTGGATAGTGTCGCTTCAAGCATCGAAACTCACGATGTGATGCGGCATTCCTCACCTACTCAGAGCAATACCCTGGTACCCATTTCTGCCAGCGGCTGGGTCGACCGCGGGGGTATTTTTTTTTTTAACAACGAGTAGAATTCACACATCTTCCAGCAGGAATCGAACACGTGTTGTCCGAAAGTTGATAGCCCAGTCGAGTGGTTTTCCTATCTAGGCTACCGAAGCTCCCTTATTTTTTGTCCTTATCTATTATTACAGTATCTGCCTGTTTATATACCAAGCGAACTTTATTGATTCAGTTTTGGTCATTGAAGTGGGAAGATGGCTACTACAGTTCAAATGTTTGTATTTTGTGTTTGTATATAGGAAAGAAATATATCAAACAGTTTAAAAGAAATCTAGTAGAGGTAAAGGCATCAAAATGCACCAAGATGCGTAGAGATGCGAAGCTGCTGTAAAGCTGATGATAATGGCGATACTAAAAAAAGAAAGAAAAAAAGTGGTATGCTGTCAGCTTTACGTGGTGATGGACGAAACAAAGTCGACGTTTCGGCCAAGTAGGCCTTCATCTGGACGAACAACAAAGACAAAAATTATATATAACGATATATTAACAAATATAACTACATGGCGATAAAATGCTAAATACTAAAGAGAGGAAAAATTAAAAAATGGTCACTTCCCTGTGTTCCTGATCTGGGTCAGTCTCGAAATGGACTGAATTGATACGACAGGGCTGATTATAAGAAATCTACCACGAAGTGGATAAGCAACCGTAGAGATATAAAGTTGAGGTGCGACATGATCATGTGTCGAAGGTCTATAAAAATGATAACTAACAACGTATTCCCTTGACGCCCGCGTGATGGAGTTATTTAGATTTTTTCTTTTTTAAGAGACGATGTGATGATTAGATGATGCTGGTGATAATGGTGAAGATAATAACAACGATGATGATGGTGGTTGTTGTGGTTACGATAATGAAGATAGTGATGGCGTGTACGACAATGATGAAATAGAATCAACAACAGTACAATCCAACAATGGCCCATTGCACTCCGACCTCGTCTTATCAAACACCATAATCATTTCAGAGTCGACACACACCGTACACAGATGAGGACGTGGCACTGGTGAGGACGTGGCACAGGTGAGGACGTGGCACGGGTGAGGACGTGGCACAGGTGAGGACGTGCACAGGTGAGGACGTGGCAAGGTGAATACGCGGCACAGGTGAGGACGCAGCACAGGTGAAGATGTGGCACAGGTGAGAACGCGGAACAGGTGAGCACGTAGCACAGGTGAGTACGCAGAACAGGTGAGGACGCGGCACAGGTGAGGACGTGGCACAGGTGAGGACACGGCATAGATGGGGACGCGGCACAGGTGAATCCGCGGCACAGGTGAGGACACGCACAGGTGAGGACACGGCACAGGTGAGGACGCAGCATAGGTGAGGACGTGGCACAGGTGAGAACGCGGAAGAGGCGTGGACGTGGCACAGGTAAGGACGCGGAAAAGGTTAGGCGTAGCACAGGTGATGACGTGGCACATGTCAAGGCACCACAATTAATTTGAGAGAGGAAGTTACAATTGTTTCAGTGTTTAAAACCGTAGACATTTTACTTTCTCCTTTAGTCCAGACAGGAGCAATCTACAGATTAATAAAAATGCTCAATTTTCAAACAGTTCGTTTACAGTCTATTCTATTAATAGAATCAGTTTTTTTGCAGTCAGGGTATCCATATCCACTTCACCGCCCGTTCCAGCATTTCTAAAAACGTCTGCAGACTGCATGTTCCTGAGCTGATTGTAGTTACATCTACTTTCCCAACTACTCACTCCGGATCGACCCCTCTTCCGCCTTTAGACCCACTGGTCCCTTAATATATACATTCTTGATCTACCCACTTCCTCCACTTCCCTTACGTAATGAAGAACAACCTCAGCGATTTCCTCTTTGCTGATAGTCAGAGTACGATCAGCGTCGGAACTGGCAGCGAACTTGTCAAATTAACAAGGAAATGGAATCACTGAAAACCAGCACAATGCGAAGAGCATACTGAAGGCACTTGATATTGACCACAGAACATGTATGTTCTTGTCCGTCATAAAAGTATGATACAATCTTGTGTCCAAGTATCATTTGAAAAACCCGACCACTTTACATAGAAATAGTACCGGATACTTTCATCCACAAAGCGAGAACTGTGCCTAGAACCCTTGCGCCCTGTGCTTGAGTATCTCAAAAGATTTATTTCTCTTTGTTTCATTGTGTCCACACAACTCTTGTATAATCCATCTCAGATATTGATCACGACTAGCGATGAGTGTTCATACTGATTGATTCAGTTTGATCAGCAGATTTTCCGATTGATTTCATAAGTTATAATCGAAACAAGGGTGAAGGTTGATTAGAATCGATCAGTTTGCACGCAGTATATAACACTGCCTTCTGGACTCGTCAGCAATTTTATCATCACCATCATCTAGCACCGTGCCTGCTGGCATAGGTGATCATGTCTTTTCTAACACTTAGCGTTCAGTAGCTGGCCGCTTTCAGATTGTGTAACACACAGCGGTTTAAATACCGTTTCTTTCATTGTTGTTGCTAAATCCTGTTATACTGAACTAAACCTGTTTCGTTTCGACATTTCGCAGTTCATATTCTGCTACCAGTTCTTCTATTCATACCTTTTTCATAAACATTTTTACATGTTTGTTGTTTTCACTGACGAAGGCTTTCCGTCCGACATGTAGGATCTATTTTTTGTGGTATTGCATAATCTAGTAAAGCTGAATTAATGTTTATTTCTATTTTAATTAAACAGAAACACACACACACACACAAATAAAGAAAAAGAAACGAAACGTTATTCCAAACACCAGTAACGCAAATTAAACCACACTCAACATGTGGAGATAATTGGAAAGTGTTTTTGTATTGCCAGATGACATGAAAGTAATAAAAAAAAAGTAAAGTACCCCCGTCACGCCAAGTGGCGTATTGGGAATATGGTGTTAGTGACCATACATTTTACAGACCTTCGGCACATGATTTTTGGGGTAATGTGGTCAATATTACGCCCGTGCCGCTTCACTTTCCCAGAAAAAATCCGGTACCCATTAAAGGCTGGGTGAACCCGGAAGCCGTCGGTTGGGATCGAACCCTACCCTTTGTCCTTTGTAGTCCAGTTCACTAACCACTGAGCTATCGCGGCTCCCATACATGAAAGTAATGCCTTGTGGCAAATTATTTCTGTCTGAAACTGATACAAAGGTTTGATATCTTTATACCTTATTATTATGTTTTTTACACCTCCATGAGCCAATATACTTGCTTGAAAATTTAAAGCGTGCAAAATATTTAACGTAAAGAAAACAATACACAACCTATAGTGATGTTGGTCACGTTAGCAAAAAACGTTTTCATTGTAGTGTAAAAATATGAACACAAATACAATATGTTTTTTTCCAAACGGCTATTGATATGGAATGATTTTTTTTCTTCTCACAATTACAAGAACACTTTTTTTCTGTTTTCTGTGTGGAGAGATAGATAGATAGAGAGAGAGAGATAGAGTTGTATATCTGTATATGTATCCGCTGCGGGAGCCAAAATCCAGGGTACTGTTCATATTTTAGACCTCTACTCTAAAACATAATAAATGCAAAATGTAATAAACACTTGGATTCCATCAGACGTATAATTACAGTATCCATTAATATAACGTCAGAGATTATGGTACACATTGCACTAGATTAAAAATGGCTTCAACAAGCTGACGAATATCAGGAGATTCAAAGTACTCAATAAAGGTAATTAAAAAAAAACTTCATTTGTTCAACTCTTAAATGATACCAGTGCTAACATATGGATGCGAAAGCGGGAAATCCACACAGATACGATCGTCATCATCATCATCAAGTACCGGGCCAGCTGGCGTAGGTGATCATGTTCGATCTCGACAGTTATTTATCATTTCTGTTGTTGACCCCCTGCCAAGCCATTCTCTTAAGCTGTCTGATATCTTCTCTCTTTGTTTTCCTCTATCTCTTCGTCCCTCAACTTTCCCAGTTGTTACAATATATTCCAGCTGTTGCCTAATTAGATGACCAAAAAACTGTAATTGTTTCTTTCTATTGGAAATTAGCTTTATTTGCTTTGGCCTATTTCAGAACGGTTTCATTACTTTTCATAGCTGTCCATGGTATTCTCAACATTCTTCTGTAAAATCACATTTCTACAGCCTCCAGTGATTTTCTTGTCTGTTGTCTTATTGTCCACGATTCACATGTATATGTTAAGACTGGCTCTACATAACATTTAAGAATTCATTTCTTAGACTTCAGATAGGTTGTTGACGGAATGCCACGAGTTGATGCGGGCAGGTTGCCCTTTGACTCATTAGATGTGGCGGGTCGTAATGGCTTTCTTGACATTCCCGGCTCTTACTGGAAAGGTTGGAGTTCGTATATCCCAGGCTATGTTGGGAAACTACAGGTCCAGCCCAGAGGTACTGCAATACTGGGTCTTCTATATCAGTAACAGCCACCACTACAGGGAACACGGCGATCCTAGCTTCTGTTAGCCAGTCCGTTTTGGCGCAGACTGTTACCAGGGGAGACCACGAGGAGGTAGAACTGCTAGGTCTTGGTCAGCTGATGGTGCGCCGACCCTGCTATTGTGACCGCAAGTCGCAGGCGCTTCTGCTCCCCCAGACTTCAGATAGGAAATTAAATGCCTTTGAATGCAAATGTATAAGTAGGATTTCAAACGTAACCTCGAAAGAAAACATTTCAAATGAAGAGATAAGAGACGGAATCAAAACAAGAATACGTGTCGAGCTTTATAAGAGGGAGCCCCGATAGCTCATTAGTTAGTGAACTGGACTACAAAGGACAAGAGGTCGAGTTCGATCTTAATCAACGGCTTCAGGTTCACTCAGTCTTAAATGGGTACCGGATTTTTTTCTGGGAAAGTAAAGCGGCACGGGCGTAATACAGACCACATTACCCCAAAAATCAAGTGCCGAAAGTCTGTAAAAAATTATAGTCACTAACACCATATTCCCTATACTCCACTTGGCGTGATATGGCTCTTTACTTTGTTCTTTTTGTTTTTTTACTTTTATCAGAAGAAGGCACTTGAAATATATCATCTGTCCTGTCCTGAGAATGAATAAAGAAAGGCTTCCCTATCAGACACTCATGTGGAAACTTGCTCCAGGATCCATGCTAATTTTTCCTTGATCCATGCAAATAACTACCCGATCTATGCCACTAACTGTCCGATCCATGCTACTAGCAACACGATCGATGCTTCTAGCCCCTCGATCCATGCTACTAGCTTCCCGATCCATGGTAAACACGATCCATGCTTCTAGACCCTCGATCCATGCTACTAGCGACACGATCAATGCTTCTAGCAACAAGATCCATGCTTCTAGCAACACGATCCATGCTTCTAGCCCCTCGACCCATGCTACCAGCTTCCCGCTCCATGGTAAATACAATCACTGCTTTTGGCAACACGATCCATGCTTCTAGCCCCTCGATCCGTGCTACTAGCTTCCCGATCCATGGTAAACACGATCCATGCTTCTAGCCTCTCGGTCCATGCTACTAGCAGCATGATCCATGGTAAACATCATCCATGCTACTCGCTTTCCGATCCATGGTAAATACGACCCATGCTACTAGCAACACGATCCATGCTACTAGCCCCACAATGCATGCTTCTAGCCCCACGATCTATGCTACTAGCTTCCCGATCCATGTAAAACACGATTCATGCTTCTAGCCCCTCGATCCATGCTACTAGCAACACGATCCATGCTTCTAGCCCCTCGATCCACACTACTAGCTCCTCGACCTATGCTACTAGTTCCCCGATCCACGCTACTAGCTCCCCAACACATATTACTACTAGTTCCCCGATCCATGCTACCTGCTCCCCGACCCATTCTACTAGCTCCCCGATCTTTGCTATTAAGGCCTCAATCCATGCTACTGGCTCTCCGACCCATGATACTAGCTCCCAAACCAATACTACTAGCCCCCCCCCCCCCGATTCATGCTACTAGCTTATAAACCCATACTACTAGCTCACCGACCCATGATACTAGCCTCACCCCTCCCCCACCCCACCCACCCCGACTCAAGCTACTAGCTCCAAAACAACAACAAGAACAACAACAGCGAGAAGAACAAATACACGAAAAACAACAGCAAGAAGAAGAACAACAACAACAACAGAAAGAACAACAGCAACTGGTCACACAAAAGTTGGAGCAATAGTTGTGATATTATTAATGAATTGAGCAGCGCCTAATTAAAATTTATAGTAAAAGGGCGCAACCAAGAAGGAATCTCTCCAACAATAGCGCTAAAGTTGGATAGTTCATCTTCAATAAAGAGATCCATCATCCATCAGTGTGGATGCAATATATGTTTACAGCACTCGGAAAAATTGACAAATAATCAACAACAGAGAAAAATATGGACCAAAGCAGGATCGAACCCATACTCAGTGGCACAGCGTCTTGCCACGAAAAGCCAAACGCCAGGAACACCCTCTTCCTCTGAATTGATTCGCTGATTATCGCCTCGGAAGTTTCCTTCTATATTAATATTCATTTATTATTATTTGTCTCTGGATGCAATATACTCGGCTACGGCGAAGATGAGGTAGACCGAGGAAAATCGGATGAATAAAGAAGGTAGTTGCAGAGATTAATAGTGTGCAGAGGTGTAGCTAAGGATTTCAGCGCCCCGGGAACAAAGTCAGTTTTCGAGCCCTTCTAGCCCCTCGTGACAAGGTGTGAGCCAGAAGGAGATCCGCTATGCTCTCCCGAAAACTGTTGAGTTTTAAAACATGAAAATCTGCATTTTGTGGCGTATTTTTATGGTATGAAGAGGATGAACAAGTAAAATAATGAAGGCGATAATGGTCGATTCGGCGCCCCCAGATGGGGAGCCGCGATAGCTCAGTGGTTAGTGAGCTGGACTACAAAGGACAAGAGGCCGGGTTCGATCCTGACCGACGGCTTCCGGGTTCACCCAGCCTTAAATGGGTACCGGATTTTTTCTGGGAAAGTAGAGCGGCACGGGCGTAATACCGACCACATTACCCCAAAAATCATGTGCCGGATATCTAAAATTGATGGTCACTAACACCATATTCCCTATACGCTACTTGGCGTGACGGTGGCTTTTTTTTTTTACTGTGCCCCCAGATGCTGCGTACGGGGGACAGATGTTCCGCAAATCATAGGAGGAAGAGGTATGTTTTACAGCGCTCAGAAAACATGACAAATAAACAACAGAAAAAAAACAAAGAACAATATATGGTCCGAAGCAGGATAGAACCCGTACTACTAGGCACTGCGCCTTGACACGATAAGCCGAACGCAAGGGAACACTGCCACTCAGCAAACTAAAAAATCAGCTATCGTGGACGATGTCTTTCACGCAGGTGTTCTCATAACTATAGCATAGGGTTACTGTCACAGCTCGGGAATAAATTGTATTTCTGTACTTTCCTATTAAGACAAGTATCTCCCGGTAGGGCTGAATACTTGTGTTGCAGACAAACATTTATAGGACGAAACTGCAAGAATTGTAGTTTTCAGTTGTTTTTGACAGATATTCCCCCATGCCCTTTTCTAGCTACGCCACTGATAGTATGGGGCTAGACTTGAAGCACCGTGTGAACAATAACTTTTGGCCGTCCAAAGTGGAAAATGTTGCTTTGAACAAAGACGACCGACCGAAACCGTGTCGGCCCCTAACTGTCGGTCAAGCAAATGAAGTTCGTTTTGGATCACTAAGTTATAGCTCTTGTGGTTTAGACTATTTTGCTACCTACCCCCCCCCCCCCCCCAATTCAACTGCTGACGGTTGAGCTCTCCGTACAAACTGCCTACTTTCTCCTATGGTTTAGTGTACGTCTGCTTCTTACGAGCTATCATTAGACAAGGAGATATGAAAAAAAAATTTTTTTTTTATTGTATGGATAAAGCTGTACGTAATTAATGGATGACACAAATTTCAACGATGTTTCGGCTCAATAGGCTTTCAGCAGGAACAACAAACACACATATATGTAAGTGAATAAATTTAGCCCTGCATAGCTAACTAATAATGAAGTATCTAAAACAAAACAATTTCCAACTAGAATGAGAAATACAAATGAAAATATCCCCCTACGTATTGCGCTGTGGCCAGAGGGAAAATGATCGAGGGCTAGTCCGCGCAGGATACCCGGTTTTAGCTGTAACCATACAATTTTTAAACATTTTTTTTTCAATAAATTACAATCAGCTTTAATGCAGTTTCACATTTTTATGCAATAAATACATTTTTTTGCCTTGTCCACTATTATTAGACAAACCATTTTTTTTTTTAAATGAACAGAAATGTTTTGTTCCCCCTAAAAGAAAATACTGTCTACAAATCATAGACAGTTATAAGAAATCATGAAAATCTGGAAAAGGGTGGTAGAGAAAGTATTATTCATCATCATTTAGTCTCGGCATCGAAGGTTGGCTGGCTACCATGGATCGCCATCCCGCTCTGACTCTTGCTTTGATGGTGCAGGTTGTCATAGGCTGACTTGTCCATATTTTGATGTTACTCGTCCTTGTTAGAAATCATTATTAATAAAAGAATTACAACTATAAAGCCACAACAGACACATTTTCATTGGACATATACTATCAAAGAAGACCTGGAGAACAAGTAACAAAAGTGAAGGTTCGAGACCAAGAGAATGCAAAGAATGTAGATAGATAAGACTTGAGAGACAGAAAGATCAAGCGATAAGAGAACAAAGGCCATGAGAATAATAAAATATTCAAACAGATAATAGTAGTTGATGGAGCTGAGTCTCACTACCACAGGGCATATCACGTGACAGTGATAAATTATTCGTAATGCTTCCTCTACATATAGATTCGCTGTCTTAACGTTTATTTGATAATCCCACGGTGTTTTTTTTTATATTATATTTACATTTTAAATCCGCACTTTATTGCGTTAATTTGCTGGTATTCTACCTTTGTCATCTGTCATATCATTCGTTTTTTGATCGTTTTTTTTTTTTTTCATTGTGCTCAAACGCATTTATAGAATGCAAATTTCACAATGCCTTAATTAAATTATTGAATTTTCTTTAGCTAAAATTAAATTCAATAGATTTTAAAAATCATTTTTTTACAACAATTAATGACAATAAAACTTACATCAAAAATAAAATTAAGCATTCCTCGTAATTAAAAAAAAATTCATCTTCCCTACCTTTTACTTTTATTGTTCGTTCCACATAGTGCAAGCAAAGCTGTCATTTATCTTCTGATTGAGTTGGGTGGACAAATATAGAACAGACTGACATAGATACCACTTCCTAGGCTCCCATTATCGCTCACCAGGGAACCATTACGACCATAACATGAGCAATACAATCACACAAACTGTAGGGGTATATCTTTTTTGTTTTCTCATATAGAAAATCAATAACTAATCGTGAAATGAAACGCTAAGAATGGCCATATAACAGAATTAACCCAGCATCACATAACATCACCCATTAGTTTCCATTCACTTGCGTTTTTTTTTTTTCAATATTTATATTGATTTTTTTTTTTGGTTGATATATTAACACGTTTCATCAGCTCTGTATTATTGTGCCCATTCACGACTCGTGTATAATTCATTCATTCATTATCCATCGGGCTTTGTTTTCCCATCTCCCTACACAAATAATGACACTTCCTTTGACACTTCCTCTTTGCTCGTAAACTGCTCCCACCACATCCCCCCCTCTCCCCGTCAATACACGCATTACCAAAGTATCGATTGGTTGATCGTGTTTATTACTGGTTGACCGGCGTCATTGGCAACGAACTGAAGGAGAAGGAGTCGTCAGCAGAAATACTACTTTTCTTTTTTCCTGTGCACAATATTTGGCAAAGAGGATTTAGAAAATATGACACCTTATAATGGAGAGGATATATGCAGGACATGACAAACGATACGCGGGAGTCGGTATAAAGTAAATGGAAGTATTGAATTGAGAACACGGATCCTATATACCGGAAGAAAACATATTTCCATAACCTCGAGAGTCATTGGGGCACTACCGGCAGATTTCGTGAACTTTTTTCCGTATCTTTCTAGCTTCAACAATTCGTTTGGATTCTACAAAGTCGAGGCCTATCCATTCTTTCGTGCTATATTTTCATCTTCTTCTCTGCCTAGCTGTCCTTTTCGCTCTTTTCACAGTTCCTCGCAGACTGGTCTTAGAGAATAAACTTACAACAATTAGAACATAATATGCATGCAAAAGTGGAAATTATCGATCGGGCGTGATCTTACATTGGCTAATGGTACAGCCAATGAAAAAAGAGGAGGAGGTTTTTAAATGTATACATATCGTACGTCGCCCTAAATCCTATTTTTTTTTTTTTTATGTTGAATACAACACAACGAAATTCGTTATTTAAATAAACTCCTTAGAAACAAAACAGCAAATGTAACAAAATAATAAATGCTATATAAATAAGTAACTTTATTGTTTTTTTCGTCGTTATAAAAAATAGGTACAAAATGTACTAACTACCTTCTAATACAAATTTTCACCAGCAGACGTCCTTAACATTAACAGTCTCAACTAGGGACGATGTTAACTATAGAGGTGTCCTGAGCAGCTGGATGATAGTAAGGGCGCTGACAATTCCTAAAGCGTAAAGCGTCGCTACAAAATATAAGCGACCCTGCTCTTTGGAAGTGCCAATGCTAGAAAGTAATTGTTGCAACGTATGGGTTTAGTCTGTCCATTTGAGAACGTTGTCTGTTTTATTTTAAGTGCCAAACTGAATATCTGAGGGTACAGACATATAACAAGGGAGCCGCGGCAGCTCAGTGGTTAGTAAACTGAACTACAAAGGACAAGGGGTAGGGTTCGATCCCAACCGATGGCTTCCGGTTTACCCAGCCTTAAATGGGTACCGGATTTTTTGCTGGGAAAGTGAAGCGGCACGGGCGTAATACCGACCACATTACCCCAAAAATCATGTGCTGAAGGTCTGTAAAATGTATGGTCAAATACACCATATTCCCCATACGCCACTTGGCGTGACGGGGTACTTTACTTTACACAGACATATATATATATAACACGATCTACAGGCCTTATTTAGACAGCTCTATAAGACATAGTATCAGGCAAAAGAAGATAACGTAGACAGAAGAAGAGACGGGAAGATAACAGGCGAGAATAGACAAGATTAACCTTCATCACATCTCAGAAAGTAGTTTTTTAATCGTGAATATTGGGAGAATGATATTTTTAATTTTAATGCCATGAAAAATATACTAACATCACAACAAATAACACCAGGGCTAAAACTAAGAATAGCAAAATGTTACATCTTCTCAATGTTCCTGTATGGTGCAGAAACATGGAAATTAGACCAGAAAACAGAACAGAACATAGAAGCCTTTGAAATGTGGATTTATAGAAGAATAGGTAGAATTGAATGGAAAGAAAAGAAAACAAACGATGAAGTTTTAAAACAACATAAAATGAAAAGAGAACTACTAAACACAATTGGAACAAGACAAATGAAATTTTTGGGGCATGTTAAAAGACACAACAGCCTAATTTATTGGAAATAAAATATATAAAATATAAAATAATATAAAATATTGGAAAGGAAAATACAAGGTAAAAGAGGCAGACCAAGACTAACATGGACGAGTAACATCAAAAGATGGACACGGCAACCTATGACAATCTGCACCATCAAACCAAGAGACAGTGGAATGGCGCTCCATGGTAGCCAACATTCGATGCGGAGACGGCACTCAATGATGATGATGATTGGGAGAAAATTGTGACGACGTGGCCAAGAGAGCTCCAATTGCCGTCAGAGTGCCGTGACTATTGAAACAAATGGTTGTGTCTACTTCAGTGAGATTAGCATGTAAGGAAACTTTAATGTTGTCATGCGCTCATCGTCTTATATAATATATCATCTCTCTTTTTCGTCTCTCAGTTAATATACTCTCAATTATTGATCTCTCAAAGTCATCATAACGGTTTATATTATGTGGATAAGAAAAAATACTAAACTGCCATGTACTCATCATCATCATGTGCCATACCGGTTGGCGTAAGCGATCATGTCCTTGCACTATCTTATATCCACCGTGTATGGTTATCAATTCTGTTGTTGACTGTTTTCCATGCCATGACACCAAGCTATCTAGTATCTTCTCTCTTTGTCGTCCGCGATCTTTCTTTCCATGCATTTTGCCAATTGTAACAGAGTTTTCCAACTTTCCACTTCTCCAGATGTGCCCGAAAAAATGCTGATTGTTTCTTTGTGATGTTTTTTAGGAGCTCCCTTCTGTGTTGGCCTCTTTCAGAATTCCCTTGTTGGCCTTTTTAGCTGTCCAGGAAAATTTCAACATTCTTCTGAGAAATCCCATTAGATAAATCTGAAACAATACAACGCGTCAAATACCTGGGCACACTAACAACATCAGATGGAAGATGCCCATAGAAATAAAAATCAGAATAGTGGAGGCCAAAATTGCATTTCAGAAAATGAAAAACGTCTTATGCAACAAGTCTATGTCAATAAATATGAGAAAGAGAGTTCATGAGTGTTACATAGAGCCCGTTCTGACTTATGGAAGCGAAGCATAGTCAGTAAACAAACAAATGAAAAGACGATTAGAGGAATTAATATAGGAAATGTTATAAAATTATTATAGGAATTGTTTTAAAATTATTATAGGAATTGTTTTAAATTATTAATATAGGAATTGTTATAAAATTATTATAAGAATTGTTTTAAAATTATTATAGGAATTGTTTTAAAATTATTAATATAGGAAATGTTATACAATTATTATAGGAATTGTTTTAAAATTATTAATATAGGAAATATTATAAAATTATTATAGGAATTGTTTTAAATTATTATAGTTGTTTTAAATTAATATAGGAATTGTTATAATATTATTATAGGAATTGTTTTAAATTATTATAGGAATTACACTATTACTGTTATATGAATTGTTATAGAATTAATGTAGGGATTGTTATAGAATTCTGCGAAGCTGCAGTAAAGTGGGCGATTGGTGAATACAGTGGGGATATAAAACATGTTTGCTGACATTTAGTTGTAATTTAAAAAAAAAACAATTTGTTAATGTTTTAGCACCAGGATAACGTTGTTGGTTTTTGGATGGAGTTATCGCACTTACAATTGTAAACTGCTTAATAAGTGCACCTAGTTCAGACTTCTTCATACATTTTTATCTTAATTCAATTGTTTTCTAATATAAATCAAAACTACGAATGACATGGAAATTAAATTAACTTTTAATGAAGCATGCGTGCTCAATGCTTAGGAACCGTCAGGTAAGTTAGACCGTGCAAAGTTAACACAATTTTTCTCTACTTTATTTTATAAATGGAACCGCAATAGCTCAGTGGTTAGTGAACGGGATTACAAAGGACAAGAGGTAGGGTTCGATCCCAACCGACGGCTTGCGGTTCACCCAGCCTATATGGGTTCCTGATTTTTTTCTGGGAAAGTAAAGCAGCACGGGCGTAATACCGACCACATTACCCCAAAAATCATGTGCCGAAGGTCTGTAACATTTATGGTCACTACACCATATTCCCTATACGCCACTTGGCGTGACGGGGGCATTTTACTTTTTTTTAAATTTTATTTTATAAAATGGAGCCGCTTTAGCTCAGTGGTTAGTGAACTAAACTATAGAGGACCAGTGGTTGGGTTCGATCCAGTTCACGGTCTCATAGTATAATACAGCCGTAAATGGGTACAGATTTTTTTTCTTGGAAAGTAGAGCGGCCTGATATGATATCGAACACATTAATTCATAAAATGTGCCGTTGGTCGTTGAAAAATATTGACACAGCCACCACATTCCCTATACAACCTGAACGGGTGAAGAGAACCTTTTACTTTTCTTATTATTACTGTGTAAAAGGGGGGGGGGAACGTTAACTGTAGCTTTTCGATTCTATGAGGAGCCAGTCCTGTCTTAGAGAGGTGAAACATGGACAATCGAATAGCAGACAATAAAAAAATTTAGATAACACTGAGATGTTTTACGGAAGAAACTTGAGAATATTATATGCAGCTAAAATGAGCAAACAGACAGTTCTTTTGAATTTGAAATCACAAAGAGGGCTTATGACCAACATCAGGAAATAATAGTTGTACTCTTTCTGGCCTTTCATCAGGTGCCCTACTGGTTGGCATAGGCGATCATGTCCTTTCACAACTCTTTGTCCACAGTACGTCTGATCAATTATGTTGTTGACTGTTTACCGTGTCATAACACCAAGCTATTTAGTATCTTCTCTCTTTGTCGTCCGCGATATCTCTTTCTTTGTAATTTGTAGCAAGTATTTTAACTTTCCTCTTCTCAAGATGTATCCATAAATTGTCGTTTGTCACTAGACTTCCTATATATTTAAATTCCTCTTGTTATTTTAGTTGTCTGCCGTCCATCGTTATGTTGATATTTTATTTCTTTTTTTGCGATATTCATGACTTCTGTTTGATTGATGTTCGTTTTCATGTTTTATTTAGTGCCGTTAAGTCTATTTAAGTGTTCTTGTAGGGCTTCTATTTGTCCATGTATTAGTGCCTGATCGTCCGCAAATAGAAGCTCGTTAATCTCCTCTACCTTCGATAGGTCGGTTAACTTACATATGTAGTCCATGCAAGTAATAAACAATAGGGGAGACAGTACACACCCGTGTCTTATCTTTCTGATCTAACTTCAAAGTAATCTGCGTAGCCTGCTGCTGTTCTGACTGTGCAGCGGCTGTTGATGTAAGTAAAAAGTAAAGAGCCCCCGTAACGCCAAGTGGCGTATAGGGAATATGGTGTTAGTGACCATAAATTTTACAGACCTTCAGCACATGATTTTTGGAGTAATGTAGTCGGTATTACGTCCGTGCCGCTTTACATTCCCAGAAAAAATCTGGTACCCATTTAAGGCTGGGTGAACTCGGAAGCCGTCGGTTGGGATCGAACCCTACCTCTTGTCCTTTGTAGTCCAGCGGTTGTTGATGTAGAGATTTTTAATTCGGTTGGTTAGTTGTTGGCTTACTCGGAATGTTGTTAGTATCCCCCATAGTTGTTCTCTCTTTTCTCAGGCAAATATTTTTACTTGGTCAATGAAAGTTATGTATGGTGAATAGTGCGTCAATACATCCTATATGTTTTTTCGGAATCCCATTTGAGAATAGCTAAACTGTAGTTCTATTATTGGCCTGAGCTTTTTTCCCCATAATTTTGACGTATAACTTTCCCCACGTGGCAGAGAAGGGAGATACCTCTATATTGATTTCTGAATTTCTTTTTCCATATTGGTACGATGAATGCCTCTTGCCAGTATTCTGAGGTTGTCTAAATACTAGGAAAATACAGGGAAAGAGATATCGCGGAATTCAAAGAGAGAAGATACCATATAGCCTGATGTCATGGTATGGGAAACATTCAAAAACGAAACTGATACGACGTTCTGTGAATAGAAAATTGTGGAAGGACATAATCGCCTACGCCAACCGGTATGGCACATGATCATGATGATGAGCTAACAACTAGAAAAGCTAGAAAATAATAAACTACCACATTGCCATTAGACGACAAAAATGGCTACGCCTACATCTACATCACTCTGCGCTACTAATTCTGTCTCGGCATGAATCATTGCTGTCGCCGATAGATTTATCATCTGCGTCCAATTCTGTGATGTTCTTGGAGGTCATTTATATTTCCCTTCAGGGGACGTAACTGCATACACTAATCACTTTCCACATAAATGCACGTGACAGATCGCTCATTATCATTGTTGGAAATTCTTCGCAGAACACAGGATTTGAATAAACCAATTCACGATTTATTTACGTTTCCTTGGCTTTTGTTTCTTACAGACTGTAACCCAACACAATGTCAAATTCCTCTTATCGCTTTTTACGTACGACATTCTTACCTGGCTGATATTACAATAACGTGCTCAAATGATGAGCTATGGCAATACACATCAAAATGACATAGCACATATAAACATGAACATTTGCACAACAAATGTTAAATAATAAGTCCTCACAAAACTGACGCTTTGTCTAAGACTTCATCATCATCATCGTGTGCCATACAGGTTGGGGTAGGCGATCATGTCCTTGCACAATCGTCTATCCACCGTGCATCGTATCAATTCTGTTGTCGACTGTTTTACACGCCATGACACCAAGCTATCTAGTATTTTCTCTCTTTGTCGTCCGCGATCTCTCTTTCCCTGTATTTTGCCAGTGGTAACCAAGTATTCCAACTTTTCTCTTCTCATGATGTGACCGAAAAACGTTGATTGTTTCTTTGTGGCGTTTTTTAGGAGCTCTCTTTAAGTGTTGGCCTCTTTGAGAATATCCTCATTGGTCTTTTTATCTGTCCATGGAACTTTCAATATTCTTCTCTAAATGTCTTTTCATTTCTTCGTTTATTGTCCATTATTCGCTTCCATGGGTCACAATTGGTTCTATATAGCACCGATTAACTTTCTTTCTTACTTCTAGTGACATAGATTTGTTGCATAAAACGTTTTTCACTTTCTGAAATACTATTGTATCCTGAACTATTCTGTTTTTTTATTTATATTGTGCATCTTTCATCTGATGTTATTATTGTGCCCAAGTATTTATTAATTATGTCTAAGGCTTCAATCGATGTAATAAAGTTTGAACTGAGGAGGTGGGAGAGTGAAGGTTGGGACATCACCTTGACCTCTTATAAAGAGATATGAAGGTAAAGTTCTCCTGCTTACTTACTCTCCACGGTTGAGCACTTGTCGTCTTGTCCTATATTTAGCTTATTCTATATTCCATTGGAATATATTGTAACAAGTGGAAAAATTGAGGGACGAAGAGATAGAGGGAAGCAAAGAAAAAAAATAACAGACAGTTTAAGAGAATGGCTTGGCAGAAGGTCAACAACAGAAATGATAAATAGCTGCCGAGATCGAAAGTTGTGGAGAGACATGATCACCTACGCCAGTAGGCCCGGTACTTGATGATGATGATGATGATGATGATATTCGATAGAGACTGGTCATTATTATATTAGCCAGTTCCCAGTCTGAACAATGACAGCAGATGGTGGTTGATGCTGTGAGAGCAGTCGAATGTAGTGCCGATTATGGTTTTCAATCACAGATGCAGTGATGCTTTCTCAACCCTAGACACAACAGCTACGATCTCCGACTATAGTATAGTCACTGTAGTCCTGGGAAGCATTGGGCCCGGCAAGGCTATTCTAGTCCGTTGACACAAATGACAGACAAACTCTTATTCCGTACAGGATCGGTCGCAGTCCGGTTTAGATAAACGGACAAGAAATAGAAACAGTTGACAATAGTTAGAAATAATAAATAAATAGTTAAATAGAATGAGTTGTCAGCGATGAAGGTTCTAAACCTAAAATATCGCATGAATAGAGCAAACTACAAGAATCTTAACAAGACTAAAACCTATCTGAAGAGCTAACAACATTACTCTTGGCTCTAAAATAAGACTGACGTGCACCATTTTTATATCAGTTTCTCTATACGCTTGTGAAACACGGGCCTTTGTTATATCAGTTTCTCTATACGCTTATAAAACACTGACCCTTGTTATATCAGTTTCTCTATACGCTTGTGAAACACTGACCCTTGTTATATCAGTTTCTCCATATTCTTGTGAAACACTGACCCTTGTTATATCAGTTTCTCTTTACGCTTGTAAAACACGGACCCTTGTTATATCAGTTTCTCTATACGCTTGTGAAACACGGACCCTTGTTATATCAGTTTCTCTATACGCTTGTAAAACACGGACCCTTGTTATATCAGTTTCTCTATACGCTTGTGAAACACGGACCCTTGTTATATCAGTTTCTCTATACGCTTGTGAAACACTGACCCTTGTTATATCAGTTTCTCTATACGCTTGTGAAACACGGACCCTTATAGCAGAGCTACAAAGGGAAATACAATTTATGAAAATAAAATGCTATCGTCAGATTTGTGGCATCTCTTACTTAGATCCTATCACAAAAGAAAAAGTTCGCAAAAATATATAACAAGCAAATGGAGAATATGATTATCTTTAGACCTGTGTGAAGAAACGCCAATTAGAATGTTTCGACCACGTATCTCGATTGTCTGGCCTGGCAAAGAACATTTTGCAAGGAACTGTGAAAGTATGGAGAAAAAGAGGTGGGCAGAGAAAGATGGAAAGATAATATTAAAGAATGTACCGCCCTCGACTTTGCAGAGTTCCTAAGAGGGACTGAAGATAGAAAGAAATGGAGCAGGATTACGAAGTTGTGGTGCCCCAACGACCCCCCGTTTGTAATAGAATGACGAAGAATACTGAACATCTCTAAGTAATACTGAACATCTCTAAGTAATACTGAACATCTCTAAGTAATACTGAACATCTCTAAGTAATACTGAACATCTCTAAGTAATACTAAACATCTTTAAGTAATACTAAACATCTTTAAGTAATACTAAACATCTTTAAGTAATACTAAACATCTTTAAATAATACTAAACATCTCTAAGTAATACTGAACATCTTTAAGTCATACTGAACATCTCTAAGTAATACTGAACATCTCTAAGTAATACTAAACATCTTTAAGTAATACTAAACATCTTTAAATAATACTAAACATCTCTAAGTAATACTGAGCATCTTTAAGTAATACTGAACATCTTTAAGTAATCTCTCCTTGATAATGACTATTATATTGCTATTGCTTTATCTATTGTCTTTTATGGGTTAAAAAAAAAAAAGTAAAGTGCCCCCGTCACGCCAAGTGGCGTATAGGAAATATGGTGTTAGTGACCATAAATTTTTCAGACTTTCGGCACATGATTTTTGTGGTAATGTGGTCGGTATTACACCCGTGCCACTGTACTTTCCCAGAAAAAAATCCGGTACCCATTTAAGGCTGGGTGAACCCGGAAGTCGTCGGTTGGGATCGAACCCTACCTCTTGTCCTTTGTAGTCCAGTTCACTAACCACTGAGCTATCGCGGCTTCCATGTCTTTAATGGGTAACGAGTTTTTTCTGGGAAAGTAAAGCGGCACGGGCGTAATAGCGACCAATTTACCCAAAAAATCATGTGCCGATGGTCTGTAAAATTTATGGTCACTAACACCATATTTCCTATACGCCACTTGGCGTGACGGGGGTACTTTACTCTTTTTTTTATTAATTGTATATGCTGTGGATGCTATTCGTGCCTTTTTAATGAGCAAACAAGAAGATTAATGGAAGCAAGATAAAAAGTGGTTACAGTGTAGAACGTTGGGGAATAATGAAAGTACCGTGAACGAAGTAAGTAAACTTTTGAAGTAAGCGGATTACCTGTAGAGTACAAAATTCAAAATTGGGGAGGGGGTGTGTGTGGAGAGAAAGAGAGCGAGAGAGAGAGAGAGAGAGAGTGAGAGAGAGAGAGTGAGAGAGAGTGTGAGAGAGAGAGAGAGTGAGAGAGAGAGAGAGAGAGAGTGAGAGAGAGAGAGTGAGAGAGAGTGTGAGAGAGAGAGAGTGAGAGAGAGAGAGTGAGAGAGAGAGTGTGTGAGAGAGAGAGAGTGAGAGAGAGAGAGTGAGAGAGAGAGTGAGAGAGAGAGTGAGAGAGAGAGTGAGAGAGCGAGATAGTGAGAGAGAGAGAGAGAGTGAGAGAGAGAGAGTGAGAGAGAGAGAGAGTGAGAGAGAGTGAGAGAGAGAGAGTGAGAGAGAGAGAGAGAGTGAGAGAGAGAGAGCGAGAGAGAGTGAGAGAGAGAGCGAGAGAGTGAGAGAGCGAGAGAGTGAGAGAGAGAGAGAGAGAGAGTGAGAGAGAGAGAGAGTGAGAGAGAGAGAGAGTGAGAGAGCGAGAGAGAGAGAGTGAGAGAGAGAGAGAGAGAGTGAGAGAGAGAGACTATATTGCACTGTTCTGTGAAACCTGTGTAATCGGAAATATTTTGGAGCTCTTGCGGACACTTATGGTCATAATACATTGGTAACGATTCAATATAAAATATAAATGCTGAACAGAATGGAATGAAACGGTTCTGATAACCAATAAATTTAATGTGGCCGATATACTTGATGCATCTTGGGAAATTAAGACAACCTGTCAAAAGATAAGCCTACTTAATCGAAAGCATGCGAACGCAAAGACGGTCAGCGACTCCATAGAACACTGCTTACGTCAGGATCAGCAAAAACAAGCTGGTCAAGATCCTACACTACCTCCAAACAGAGGAGGGACTAGAAGAAAACTAACTAGTCTGACAACACGAGTAGGGATCTAAATGGTGGGCAAAATAGTTATTAACTTAGTCTATGTGGAAGGTAAATCAGTTATTAACTGGGTTTATATGGAAGGGAAAATAGTTATTAACTAGGTCTAGATGGAAGGTAAACCAGTTATTAACTGGGTCTAGATGGAAGGTAAACCAGTTATTAACTTAGTCTATATGGAAGGTAAATCAGTTATTAACTTAGTCTATATGGAAGGTAAATCAGTTATTAACTGGGTTTATATGGAAGGGAAAATAGTTATTAACTGGGTCTAGATGGAAGGTAAACCAGTTATTAACTGGGTCTAGATGGAAGGTAAACCAGTTATTAACTTAGTCTATATGGAAGGGAAGCCAGTTATTAACTTAGTCCATATGGAAGGGAAGCCAGTTATTAACTTAGTCTATATGGAAGGGAAGCCAGTTATTAACTTAGTCTATATGGAAGGTAAACCAGTTATTAACTTAGTATATATGGAAGGTAAACCGGTTATTAAATGGGTCTATATGGAAGGTAAACCAGTTATTAACTTAGTATATATGGAAGGTAAACCAGTTATTAACTTAGCATATATGGAAGGTAAACCAGTTATTAACTTAGTCTATATGGAAGGTAAACCAGTTATTAACTTAGTCTATATGGAAGGTAAACCAGTTATTAACTAGGTCTAGATGGAAGGTAAACCAGCTAGTAACTGGGTTTATTTGGAAGGTAAACCAGCTATTAACTGGGTTTATTTGGAAGGTAAACCAGCTATTAACTGGGTTTATTTGGAAGGTAAACCAGCTATTAACTGGGTTTATTTGGAAGGTAAACCAGTTATTAACTTGGTTTATTTGGAAGGTAAACCAGTTATTAACTAGGTCTAATTGAAAGGGAAACCAGTTAAGAATTGAGTTTAGATTGAATGTAAGCCAATTTAATGCGTTTACAAAAATACATTTGTGTTAGAAGAAGGTGCAGATAATGCAGACTACAGTAAACGACAGCAGATACGCCTATTGTAATGGTGAATGTGGATAGAAGTAGTTATCGAGTAATGCAAATAAACCACAAACAAACTCTGACAAGCTACCGATTCTAGACCTAAGATCTCAGGAGCAAACAAACAAAAAACAGCCTCTTACAAGATCCTATCAGGGGAAATAAATCTGTTGACTTTCAAACCTGACTGGCCATTTCCACTATTTATTATGTCAACAAGGTCATAGACTAGGGGAATTAAATGAGCTCAAACTCTCGAGATAATACTTTTACATAAAAAAAGTGTCCCCCAAATTAATAATTACAGTAAATTAAATAGTATTAAAATATATCAATGTGTTAAATACCTGAGAATGAAGCAAACTTTAGAAGATGTATAATACAAGAGTGGTAAGGTGCAGAATAGATTAAGTATTCTATCTATCTATTGACCTTTCGAGCTGTAGCCGGCCCATAGGGCGTAGACCAAGATACTCCTTCTCTTATCTAAATTTTTATTCTAGCAGTTTTCAATTCTTTTAAAGATATTTTATCAAATCTCACCATTTGTCTCTGTTCTGTGCAAGCAACTCTATCTCATTGAGGGAGCCGATTGCTACTGCTCTTGCCTCTCTCATCAATGTTATTCTCAATGTCTCTCTGGGTCTTCCTCTTTTCCTCTTACCTATTGTTTCCCACATGAGGGCGTGCTTTGCTATTCAGTTATTATCTTTTCTCATCACATGCCCAACATATGACCATTCAACATAATGAGATTACGTATTACAAAGATTAAAATAATTATCAACTACCTATCTATTGTCCCATTGAGCCGAAGACAACAAACAGAGAGGAAATTCTAGACTATATGCCTGTCAATCTTTGCTACAAAGTGTCAGACCTTGCACACGATCCACATTGTATCTCACTACATGTACCTGTTCTGGTCATGTCCACATGATCCACATTGTATCTCACTACATGTACCTGTTCTGGTCATGTCCACATGATCCACATTGTATCTCACTACATGTACCTGTTCTGGTCATGTCCACACGATCCACATTGTATCTCACTACATGTACCTGTTCTGGTCATGTCCACATGATCCACATTGTATCTCACTACATGTACCTGTTCTGGTCATGTCCACATGATCCACATTGTATCTCACTACATGTACCTGTTCTGGTCATGTCCCTCAACATAGGCAAAGGAGTTGATAACTACTGTTGTTGCTTCTCACTCTAGTGTTCTTTTTTAAGTATTTCTCTAGGTCTGCCTGCTTTAATTTATGGCTTCCATTTGAGGGCTTCCTTTGAGATTCTCTTGTAGTCTCTTCTTATAACATGGCCAGAATGTGATCACCACATCTTCTCTTGATAATAGATCACATTTTTGGATGCTTTGTCATTTCTCTTATTTCTGCACTAGTTTGGAATTCATTCCAAGATATACAATGTATTTCCACGAGGCATTTGTTTTCAAATCTCTAATTTATTATATTCTTTTAGTAGTTTTCCAGCTCTTGCATGTATAACTAGGAATGGATAATACATTTGATGTGAAAATCCTGAGCTTTGTTTTTGTTTTTAGTCATTTTGATTTCCATATTTTATCAAGATTTCTGAAAGTCAGTGCTGTTTTTTTACTATTCTGATTTTAACTTTTCTTAGAATTCATTATTTCTATCTAAGAGTCAAGAATTCTGCTTTAATAACAATGGATGTTTCACAGAAGAATGTTGAGAATACCATGGACAGCTAAGAAAAGTAATGAAACCGTTCTGAAATAGGCCAAAGCAAATAAAGCTAATTTCCAATATTAGGAAGAAACAATTATCATTTTCGGTCATCTACTCGTAATTATAAGGGAACAGCTGGAATATATTGTGACAACTGGAAAAGTTGAGGGACGAAGAGTTAGAGGGAGGCAAAGAAAGAATATACCAGACAGCTTAAGAGAATGGCTTGGCAGAAGGTCAACAACAGAAATGATAAAGAACTGTCGAGATCAAAAGTTGTGGAGAGACATGATCACCTACGCCAATAGGCCCGGTACTTGATGATGATGTTTCACAATGGTGGTTAGTTAGGCCACTGATCAACCATAAATAGCAAGATGAAGAGAAACAATCCTCCATCTTGGACCAGAATCTGCAACCAGCTGGAAGACAGACCAGTATCATACAAATTTTGAAAATTAAGGTGAAAAAAATACTTCTTTATTGCTTTGTTGAGTCAGTCTTAACATATGGAAGTAAATCTTTGATATTTGGGAAAAGGACACGCCAATCATTAAAAGTCACATCAATGTTTTTTTGCAGAAGAATGTTTAGAAAAGGATCTCTATTACTAGCATCAGAAGATATTATGTAGGACTATGTCATGTGAATAGACATCTGGAGTTTATTATGACAGCTGGAAAAATTAATGGAGGAAGAGATAGAGGGAAACGGAGAATAAAGTTAGCAACAAAAGTTTGATAGGAAGTCAATAAAAAATTATAAACATCTGTAGAAAAAGAAAATTGTGCAAGTATATGATCCCTGCTTTTTATTTTTATTGCAAAACAAACTTTTCTTTATGTTTTCAACTACTTGGTCTGTGAGGAGTTGCAGGTATCAGTTATATATATTAGCTTCCTGGACATTATTAGCTGTTTAGCTGGAGTCACTGCCATACTGAATATATTTACTGACTGATTTTATCTATCTCCCTTGTACTGGATGTTTGTAGTTTGATATTTGCATGAAATTTACTAGTACTATTGGATGATTGAGTTTCACTTTGATCATATGTTCAAATATTATAATCATTTGATGTAATGTGATGTAAGTCTCCACACATATTTCTTCTATAATGTGCCATGATTGCTGTGTTGTTGTCATTTTTTTTTTTTTTTTTTTTTTTTTTTTGCATTTGCCAGCTTTCACTTCCGGCAAAGTCCCTAGAGACTAGGAACTGAATTTTGCATGTTAATCCATTTTTCCTGGACAGCTCAGGGGTCCCTCGCCACATAGGTAGATAACTCCATCTTTAGTGGTGCTCAAATTTTATCCGTCGAAGAGTGATTGACGTTTCAAGCTGGGCCTCGCTGTTGAGAGCAGGGGTGGTTGCCACAGAGAGAAATCATAAATAAAAATCTCAACTGGTGCAGCCGGGATTTGAACTCACAACCTCTCTGTCTCAAGACCGGCAACTTGCCTCAAGACCAACCAGTTCCCTGTCATGATTTGAAGCTTCTCTACAGCTCAGATAAGACAAGTATATCTCCTCACACATAAACATCAAACTACAACAGCAACATGCGAAGTAAATAAGTTCAATAGAAAATAGTTTGTAAATTTCTCTAGCTACATAGTGCAGAATTCATTAGTTAAACATCATACAATCAATTTATAAGAACCAAACCAGAAAGCTTTTTTTTAAATTCTAAACTTAACATTTAAATTTACAAAAATGAGTATCAATGATTGGATGAAACACACAGGAATTATATTTCAAACTCTGATTGGATAAAACACACAGGAATTATATTTCAAACTCTGAACTCAATCAAATATGTCACTTAAGGGGCCAGCAGGATTTTTAGATCTATGAAAGCCACAAAAGTGGCTCACTGAACAATCTAAGTTAATGAAAAAAAATACACTATCCCATTTTGTGGGTCTGCTTGAGAGCTTATAGGACTGGAGAATAAAGGCCACTAATCTGGTGCAGTCGCCATGAGGTGTATGTGTCTCAGTTTTTATTTCACCCTCGATAGAGAAAAAGTCTTGACCCTACAGGAATTCGAATTTGTGTTCTGCTTGTTAGAAGCATGACAAGTTATTGATATAAATTGAAAAATGAGTTTGTGATATTGCTAAATTCCTGAATGCATATTTTATTTTTAATTTAATCAATAATTTTTACAATAAAGTATCACAGTATGTGATTTTTATTTGCACTTAATTGTATGTTTAAGGTTAGTTAAAGACCCCAGTATCACTGCAAATGAATTAAAATCAATAATCGCTCAACCATCAATGCCAGTGGAATCATTTGAATTTAAACTCATCTCATTGAAGGATCCAAACAAAGAAAGGCAGCTGCAGTCCCCAGCATAACAGCTAAAAAGCACATTTTACCTTCGTCATACGATATCATTAATCATCGTCAGCAACTGGAGTATTGAAACACGATCCGGGTGAAAAACACAGCTCACGGTGTGCACAGAGCACCAAACTCAGTAGCTCCGGCAGCAAGCCGGATTTGGAAAATGAGGAAACCACAACTAGGAACACTTTTCAGACCGAGCCTCAATGATTCCGCCGCCTATCCACCATATTGACCAGAAGTCCTCACTTAATTGTATTTGACATAGTCATACAATAACCTCTCTATGATCATTCAGTTCAATTCTGGAAGACTCACAAAAGTACTTAGCATTCTCAGCAGGCCTGGATAAACATGTTTCTTTTGTGAATCATAGGAGGAAGTGGTATGTTCTACAACACTAAAAAAATATGACAAATAAACAACAACAGAAAAAAACAAAGAACAATATATGGTCTGAAGCAGGATCGATCCTGCTACGGATCATATATTGTTCTTTGGTTTATCGTAGAACATACCTTTTCCTCCTATGATTCACTGAATTATCGCCTCGGAAGTTTCCCTCTATAATAATATTCATTTATTATTATTTGTCTCCATGTTTCTTTTGTGCTATATTTTGATGCTACTTTTAATAAAGACTTTTTAGGTCAAGTGACTAAATATTTTTAAACGCTTCAATGTAGAACTATCTTATTATTTATTCTCTGCATGCCACAATAATATTTACACAAAATTCTAGTTACATTCCTTCTACACTTTGAATTTTGGCTACACTGAATATACAAAATTGTATTTGTAATTCTATACTCCTTGTAGTGCATTTTAAGAGCCTGATGTTTGTCTTTATCTCATGTCTCTTTGTAATGGTTATCCATACAATTAAGCTTTATGACATATAGGGAGTGTTGTTTTTTCTTATGAATATGATTATATCCACAACAAAAATATTTGCCATTACTTAAATGAACAATTATAGTTTGAATAGCAGATTAAATGGCAGCTACAAGTCTTTCCACAACAAAAATATTTAAAATAGAAAGAATAAAATATTGTCATTCCTGTTAAATCTCTCTTCATGTTTACTGCTGATAAGAAAAATACCACAAAGTTAAATAACATGAAATATTTATTTACATCAACAACTGCTAAGATATAAACTAATCATTTATACCAACTTTGTATCAGGTAACTTTTAAGAAGAAGATTATAATTGCTATCGTCATCAAACCTGTAAGATTAAACCTAAGACCTGGACCCTAGACCTGGACCCTAGATGCAAGAGCAATAAGAAAAATTATACCTCTACTGAGATGAAATGTGTTAGACGAATGACAGGAAACAGTCTGAAAGATAAGATCAGAAATGAAGAACTGTGAAAAAAGCTAGGAATAGGCCCCGTCACAGAATATACAAAGTAACAGCAGATAAAATGGTTTGGCCACGCGACAAGGCAGAAAGATCAAAACACAACACGAGCCTTCAACAAACATTGTGAGAACACCAGACCCAAGTGTCGACCATGAAAAAGATGGATCGATGGAATATTAGAAGCACTAGAAAACATAACAGCAGCTAGGGTGAACAGAAGAGCAAAAGACTGCAAATATATCTCCCCTCGACGCTGAAAGGTAGATGAGGAAGGAAAGAGGAAGAAGATGAAACCTGTATATTTATAAAGCTATGATTTAAGTGCTCTGCAACTTTTCTATATTCATCATCATCATCATGTGCCATACCGGTTGGCGATCATGTCCTTCCACAATCTTCTATCCACAGTGCATCGTATGAGTTCTGTTGTTGACTGTTTTCCATGCCATGACACCAAACTATCCAGTATTTTCTCTCTTTGTCGTCCGCGATCTCTCTTTCCTTTTATTTTACTAGCTGTAACCAAGTATTCCAAATTTCCTCTTCTCACGATGTGCCCAAAAACAAAATGTTGATTGCTTCTTTCTGATGTTTTTTAAGAGCTCCCTTTTTGTGTTGGCCTCTTTGAGAACTTTCTCATTGGTATTTTTAGCTGTCCAGGGAACTTTCAAATTCTTCTGAGAAATCCCATCTCTGTGGCCTCCAATTGTCTTTTCATTTGTTTGTCTACTGTACATAATTCGCTTCCATAGGTCAGAACTGGTTCTATATAGCATCGACGAACTCTCTTTCTCATTTCTATTGACACAGACCTGTTTTTCTATATTAGTACACTTCAATTTGTATTTTAATTTTCATGACCTTGTTAGATTGACTATTTCATTTTATCAATATATTAATTAGTATTTGGTCTTCTTAGCATTCATCAATAGCATGATTTGCCATTCATTCACGCACTTAACTATATTTTTAGAGAATAGTTATAATCATTATAATTTGTATTAAAGTTAGTAGACATGTTCTCCTTTTGACGTGTTCTCTATTTATTTATATAAGACATTAGTTAGTAGACATGTTCTCTCTTTATTTATATAAGACATTAGTTAGTAGACATGTTCTCTATTTATTTATAATCATTATAATTTGTTTTAAAGTTAGCAGACATGTTCTCTGTTAGACATGTTCTCTAAAGTTAGTAGACATGTTCTCTATTAGACATATTCTCTATTCATTTATAATCATAATTTGTTTTAAAGTTAGTAAGCAAGTTCTCTATTTTTAGTTACCAACCTTGTTTTCTATAGTCTAAATCTAAAGGTAGGCTTATATTTGTTAAAACAAATATAGATAGTAAATAAGGATATGGATAGTAAATTTATGATTAGAAATGTTTGCACATGTAAATACAAATTTAGTCATATATCTATCCATCTATTGACCTTTCGAATCATAGCTGGCTGATAGGGCATAGACCCAGATACTCTTTCTCTTATCTCAATTTTTATTCTAGCAGTTTTTTCAATCCTTCTAAAGATCTTTTATCAAATCTCGCTATTCGTCTATGTTCTGTGCAAGCAACTCTATCTCATTGAGGGAGCCGATTCCTGCTGCTCTTGCCTCTCTGATCAATGTTCTTCTCAGTGTCTCTCTAGGATGGCCTCTTTTCCTCTTACCTGTTGTCTCCCACATGAGGGCTTGTTTTTTTGTTATTCGGTCATATATAGTTGATATAATATATTATTACTATAATAGTTTATCATGGGCATAAAATATTTCATTTCAACCCTATTATATAGCAGGAAACGGACAAATAAATGCAGAACTGCAGTAAAGTTGGTAGCAAGGAGCCAGCAGTGGGATGTAACATACACCTAGAAGGTATGGTGACATCATCATCATCATCAAGTACCGGGCCTGCTGGCGTAGGTGATCATGTCTCTCCACAACTTTCGATCTTGACAGTTCTTTATCAGTTCTTTTATTGACCTTCTGCCAAGCCATTCTCTTATGCTGTCTGGTATTTTTTCTCTTTGCTTACCTCTATCTCTTCGTCCCTCAATTTTTCTATTTGTTACAATATATTACAGTTGTTCTCTTCTCATTACATGGCCATAAAATAGGGTGACCATTCGTCCCCGATTTTCGGGGACAGTACCCGAAGTGTAGAAGTTGTCCCTGATTTTGTCCCCGATTTCAGTGAATAAATAAATGTTCATTCGCGGAATCGGCCCTCTTTTAAAATAATCACTAGGACTCAGGACGTTACTGAGTTATGTTTCTTTATCCCAGACTGAGCTGCATTAGCAGGAAGATAAAAGCGAAGACTTGGACGCGTTGTGTCGGAGATAGCTCTTTGAACTCTTGAAGCGCGGTGCTACGTCACTTCTATTCCAGCCACTGACTTCTATTCTATCTATCTATCTATTGTCCTTTCGAGCCGAAGACATATAGAAGATAGGGCAGAGCCACAATCTCAAAATCAGAAACCTTGCATGCCAAAGCGGCACATATTGCAGAGATCACTGCTCTAAAATATATGGCGCTGTTTCCATAACAATACTTTTTACAATGACAGCTTGTCAAGCCATCGATCAACCTCCTTAGTCGCCTCATACGACATGCCTGGAAGGTCACAGTGTCGCTATTCTTTACTTCCCTCATAATGAGGCCCTGGTAACACACGGGGGGACTTCTATTGGGATGGGTTTAATTTTAAAAAAAGCAAACACTCTCTCTCTCTCTCTCCACCCCTGCCTTTCCGGACATCTCCCACCAAAGTATCTTTTCCAGCCAATTTTCAAATCAGTCTGAGTGTAATGACAGCACAGTGCAGTCGTATTTTCTATTTTTGATCAGTGGATGTCTGTTGCATAAAAACATTGCTTTTCAAAAAACGTAAGTGTCATTTTAGTGATTCGCTGAAAGCTGAATTTCCATTTATTATACAAGCAATTTTAGAGGATGGAACGCTAGTGAAATGTAATATATGTAGTTCAAATTTTTCTATAGCAAGTGGTGGAAGGACATCAATAACTGATCATCTACAGGCAAAAAAGCATAAAGGATGCACTGCTTTGTAAGTCTCAGTCTGGGTGTATGACCAATTATTTTTGTAAAACAGAACCCTCAAAAGATGAAAACACTCTGGCTGTTCATGAAGGATACTTCGCATATCATACTGTACTTCATAATCATAGTTTTCGCAGTACGGATTGTACAACAATTCTACAAAAGAAATTTTCAACGAAACAATTTTCCTGTGCAAGAACAAAGTGTGAATCCATAATTACCAAAGTTTTTGCTCCTTGGGCTATTGATGAACTAAAAAATGACCTAAAATATGTCAGCTTCGTAACATTGTCTTGCGATACATCTAATTATAAACATGTTAAGCTACTTCCTATTTTAGTTCGTTATTTTCAGGCTTATGAGCTGGAAACTCTAGTAAAGACCAACCTGATTGCTTTCATAGATATCCCAGGAGAAACGTCCGACATAATATCTGAACAATTGTTGAAAGCAATTGATAATTTTGACTTAAACAAAATAATTGTTGGACTCTCAGTAGACAATACAAATACAAACTTTGGAGGCTTGTTGAGGAAAGGAAGAGATAATGTCATAACTAAAATAAAGTCCAAGTTAAACAGACACATAATGGGTCTTGGTTGCAACGCACACATATTTCACAATTGTGCAAAAACAGCGTTTGATTCTATGCCTATGGATATGAAAGTGATTGTAACAAAAATATTTGGATACTTTCACATTTACATGGTTTGTGTAGAAGGCCTAAAAGACTTCTGTGAATTTGCTGGACAGGAGTTTAAGCAATTATTAGGTTATTCGAATATAAGGTGGTTGTCATTACTTCCAGCCTTGGAAAGAATATTGAAACTGTATCAATCAGAGATCTTTCTACTTGTCAGAAACACACTGTCTCTACAATATTGAAACAATTCTTTGAAAACAGTGAATCAGAGTTTTGGCTCAGCTTTGCTCATTCTCACGCATCACTCTTCCATGAAACAATTAAGGCGATTAAAGGCGACGACAAGAGCGCAACAGAATCAGCATTAGCTGTGAACAATCTCATTATAAAATTAGAAACTCGACGCAATGAAAATTTCATCCCACACATGGTAGAGAGTTTGCTAACTGATTTAGTAGGAAGTAGTGACATCCAAATGGAAAGGTATTTCCAAATAAGTAAAGAATTCTATAATACTGCTGTACATTACTTGCAGTCTTGGAACAAGCACAATGAGGACTTGTCACAACTGAGCAGCCTTCTCTTGGATAATGTGCCTGAAAGGAAACATTTTGATAATGCAGTAGAACAGATATCTTCAAAGTGTCACGAAGTTGTAAACGTCATTCGTGATGAGCTCTTTGATCAATTTACTTATTTGCGAGGCCATCTGTTGCAAAAAGAATGTGAGTGGTTCAGTAACAAGTCTCCATGTTGAAAATGGAATGCAGTACTCAGGTACTTGAAAGAAAATAATGTACCACATGCTAATGTGAAGAGAATTTTTGAACTTTCTATGTGCTTACATGGCAGCAATGAATCTGTAGAAAGACTATTTTCTCAAATGAACTACGTCTGGTCCGAAGAGAAATCACGGATTAATGTGAGCACGGCGCAAGCCATCTTAACAGCAAAAACTAACATTAATTTATTGTGTGAAAGCTTCAGTGAAAAATTTGCTTCAAATCCTGAGATCTTGAGAAAGTTACACTCAAAAAACAAGTACCACGCCGAGGCAACAACCTCTTCAGTAGAAATAAGGTACTGTAAACATTACTTTAATGTTGCAATTGACATGTATGTGTTGTTTAAAATTTTTTTTATTTTAAACTTTTTTTTTTGTTATTGAGAAACAAAACTAGCTATTGTAATTTCATTAATTGCGTGTATCGCATAAGTACCGTGAATATTAACAAAAATAAAATCAAACAGCAAATAAACAGTTATTATGAAATTTAAAGTTATCTTTTTTTTTGCATCTACAAAATTTCTTGCGCACACACCCACCCACACATATTATAAATATATATAAATAAATATATATATGTATAAATGTACACACACACACACACACATATATATATATATATATTATAGTTCGTCCCCGATTTTGTGGGACAATCTCAGAAATAAGCAAAAAAATCCTCTGCAATGTAAAAAATATGACAAATGTCCTTGAAAATAATGGGAAGAAAATGGTCACCCTATCATAAAATGTTGATTATTTCTTCCTAATATTGGAAATTAGCTCTCTTTTTGCTTTGACCTCTTTCAGAACATTGTCATATGGTATGATGGTGACAGCTTTACAAAATAAGGAACACAACCAATTCATCATCCAAATCATGATATAGCATGTATACGATAGCCATTAGAATTGTCTACTTACTTAATAACCCACTGTTATTAATAATATTGTCTCCCCTGACAAAGCAGCAAAGTACCAATTTTGTTTTTGTTCTCACAGTTTGGACATGGGTCTAGCCATCGAGGGAAAAAACAAGTAAACAGAAGGCGTGTGTCTGGAAGTCCGCGCGCACCTTTGCATGGCTGCTTAGAGACGCCACTGACTATACAATTAATAATTTCATATATAAACATTAAAAGAACGGACTAATAATGCAGTGTAAGTTGTTCACTAATGACAAGGAAATGTATTACAGAGCAGTACTAAAGTTTCAGTTGACGATTAGTTAAGTAAGAAGATACCTAACACTCATATCAGAATTATAATTGAAATTGATTTTTCATTGTTTGAAGCATTAGAACTAAAAATCCGAAAGTTGAGTAGTAGGTAGGCTAAGTTAAAATAAGTGACACAAAGCTGAGTTACTAAAACTCAAAGTCAGGTAAGTCAAGTGTTAACATCGAGTAATACACTAATACAGATAAGTATCATAAGTAAAAAGTAAAGTAATAGTGAATAATTAATTGCATGCTCAAAATAAAGATTTTTTTATGACTTATATTATTGTAAATAATAATTATAATTATATTATGTAATTTGCACTTAAACTTCATCACGAAAAATTAAGCTCTCACTTACCGAGACTGACCCTATGTCTCATTACTTTACTTTTTTTTACTACTCTTACTCTCAATCTCACTCTCACTTAATCTTTATTTACTTATCAGGCGTTACTTTACTACTTTACTCAGTAACTTGAGTAAGTTACTCAGCGCTGTAAGTGTATTTTTTCTCTTTATTATTTTTTAATGGACACAAAAAAAATAATACAATATATTTAGCGAACATAACAAAACATAACCATTTTAGATGTGTCTTACCTGTACCGGTGTACCAGTGATGTATCAGTTATATAAACCAGGCTCAGCCTTCCTTCTCTTAGCTCTCTCGTCTTGCGTGTAATAGCCCACAACACTTGTTGTTGGTGTTCGAATACAAACAGGAACTTGCCCCGCTTGGCGTTACCAATGGCAACGTTGAATGCGCCATCTTTGTTACGCGTTAAATTTATGTCAATTTCTCAGAACTGAAACGATATAAATTATATGCGTAGACTTACACATAAATTACGCAACTTATTTCACTTACATTTATAAGTTATGAATAACCAGCCGTTTGTGTCCCTTGGTACTTCACGACACTACAGAATAATTAGTATATAATAACATTTTTTTTTTAATTAATTAATGGAAAAAAGGGAAAAGTAAAAGCGCGGGAGAAACAGTTCTGAACTTATAAAATGATAATTAATTAAATCAACATGTAACGTCAGTGTCAACAAAAATACATTCTACAACAAGCCTTAACAACCAGATGCAGCAACAAGTGAGGTAGAGTAGGAATATCTCCCACGATAATGACCAGTGAAATTTCTGACGCCACTTATGAAATACAATAGGCCTATTATAGAGCAGACTATAAGGAGCACTGGAGACAAATAATAATAAATAAATATTATTAAATAGGGAAACTTTCGAGGTCAAGAGTACTCCACGTTCCCTCGATGCGAAGAAATGAAAAGAAGATAGAGAGCAAGACAATACAATGATAATGATATGCCTCATTTTCTTGTAAGAAGTGCGATTACTGTGCCACTCGAGATTGTTTACGGAAGCATGATTGTTATGACTATAATAGAGGTAAAGGCATTTAAAATTCGCAGCTGCTGTAAATTGAGTATAAAGCTCGTGATAATTATGAAAATAAAAAGAAGCAATATAAAAACGGTATAGTTGCAGCTTTAGATAGGTGGGGAACAGTATAAAATCAGAAAGATGTTGCTGCTCATTAGGCCTTCAGTTGAAACAGGGAACAAAACGCAAGATATACATGTTATAACCAAACAAACAGCGACTAAATATAAAATAGATGAAAAGAACATCTTAAAAATTTTGGGAAAAAATTGGAAGTCATTTTTATTCATTTTCTTTCCTTTCCAGATGCTCTATACTTAGTCGCTGTGTAGATTTATTTACTTAGTTATATATACTTTTTGCTTTGTCCACTGTTCATGCTGAAGACCTGCTCAGCCGCAACGTCTTTCTGACTTTGTGTTGTCCCTCATCAATGTACAAGGTCAGACAATTAAGTAATGAGACTGATTTTATTGTAAAAGTAAAGTAACGTCACGCCAAGTGCGTATAGGGAATATGGTGTTAGTGACCATATATTTTACAGACCTTTGGCACATGATTTTTGGGGTAATGTGGTCGGTATTTCGCCCGTGCTGCTTTACTTTCCCAGAAAAATTCCGGTACCCATTAAAGCCTGGGTGAACCCGGAAGCCGTCGATTGGGATCGAACCCGACCTCTTGTACTTTGTAGTCCAGTTCACTAACCACTGAGCTATCGCGGCTCGATTTTATTGTGGCCAAGACAAAAATGACATCTATGAAGCAAAGGAGGGAATCCAACGAGGAACCCGTCAGCTATGATCTGACAACTTTCCATCGACGTCCGATAAGCTGTCGACAAACAGGGGTACATTGTTACGTAATCAAAAACACCAGCATGTTGAGTACACAAAAGACACCATCAAAACGTACTGCAAAATAAAATTGCATAAATGTGATTGTTGCAGTTGATAAAACGTGACTTTTCCGCTACGATGCCACAACTAAACGCCGAAGTGTTCAGTGGAAGTCATTATCGTCACCAAAAGACCAAAACAAAAACTTCGACTTTAAAAAGTCGAAAGTGAAGACACTGTTGGTGTTGGTGTGACAGCAAATTCACAAAGAATTTATGACAAATGGACAGACTGTCCCTGTCAAAGTTTATTTCAGTATTTTGAAACGCCTATAGAAAAGGATTCTGAATCCGACGAGAGTAATTAATACTTGTCAGTTTTTTTTTTCCTTCTTCGCGATAATTGACCGGTTTACCGGTTGTGCACGAATTTTTGGTCCCCCAAAACAAGTGTGTGTGTTCTCAACCATCCACCCTATTCCCCAGGTTTATCTCCCTGCAATTATTTTCTATTTCCAAAATTAAAGTTGCCATTGAAAGGACATTTCTTTGACGAAACTAATGATATCCAGTGGGCCGTAACCTCGACTTGAATGGCCACACCCACATACAAACTACAGAAGTTGTTTGCTTGTTTGTTAGATCGCGCTACACGCTGTATCAATGCACAACAAGGGGGTTACTTTGTATCAAATACATGTTTTATTTATTTCATAATCATCATCGAGTGCCATCTCCGCATCGAAGGTTGGCTACCATGGAGCGCCATTCTGCTCTGTCTCTTGCTTTGATGGTACAGGTTGTCATAGGTTAGTTTGTCCATCTTTTGATGTTACTCGTCCATGTTAGTCTTGGTCTGTCTCTGCCTCTTTTACCTTGTATTTTCCCCTCCAGGTTTACTTTTAGTAGGCTGTTGTGTCTTTTAACATGGCCCAAGAATCGCATTTGTCTTGTTTTAATTGTGTTTAGTGGTTCTCTTTTCATTTTTAGTTGTTTTAAGACTTCATCGTTTGTTTTCTTTTCCTTCCATCCAATTCTACCTATTCTTCTATATATCCACATTTCAAAAGCTTTAATTCTCTGTTCTGTTTTCTTGTCTAATGTCCATGTTTCTGCACCATACAGGAATATTGAGAAGATGTAACATTTTGCTATTCTTAGTTTTAGCCCTGGTGTTATTTGTTTTGATGTTAGTATGTTCTTCATGGCATTAAAATTACTTTTTTGCCATTCCTATTCTTTTGTTTATTTCAGTTGTACATTTTCCATCACTGGTTATAGTATGTCCAAGGTAGTTGTAGTTCTGAACTGTCTCCAGGTCTATTCCTTCAATTTTGATATCCATTTGTGGGTTTTGAGTATATATATTTTTTTAAATTAATTTATTTATTTATTTTAATTAGTCTCATTACCTAATTGTCTGGCCCTGTTTAGTTGCAACCATACCATTTTAATGATTGTTGTGTTTATTTTCATCCTTATGACTATATAGATCAATTTTGGGAGAGCATACTTTCAATCAAAAATACCAAGCAGGAACATTGAACTTAGCAACTGAAATATATTATCAACCGAACCTACCATTTCTGTTTGGAATTAACATTAATTCATCATCATGTGCCATACCGGTTGGCGTAGGCGATCATGTCCTTCCACAATCTTCTATCTACAGTGTATCGTATCAGTTCTGTTGTTGACTGTTTGCCATGCCATGACATCAAGCTATCTAGTATTTTCTCTCATTGTCGTCTGCGATCTCTCTTTCCTTGCATTTTGCTTGTTGTAACCAAGTATTCCAATTTTCCTCTTCTCATAATGTGCCCGAAAAAATGTTGATTTGTAGAAACTAAGTTGTGTTTTGGCATAATTATACTAGGCAATATAAGAAGGAAGTTTGCCATTCTTTTCCTTCTTGGCAGTGACTGTACTAGTCGGAGATTGCAGCCATTGTCTCTATACAAGAGATCCTCTGCCTGCCATCACGAAGTGGGGACCATAACCGGCACTACTTGTCGGCTGCTCCCACAACACAATCCACCACATGCTCCAATGGCTTTACGTAAACCTGATAGGGGGGCTAAACGGGAGCTCCACCTTGCCAAGGGTATCCCGAACCATTAATTACATAATGAATATATGTTGCTTAGGCAATAAGGCATTAAATGGCATAACAAGGATTACCAGGAAGATCTTGATTTTGCAGGGGGCCTAGTGATCCTAATTGACACTATCAAAAAGTTGTAAATTAGCACAGTTGTGCTGTCATCCGTGGCTGAAAAAAAAATAGATCTTAAAATCGAGATAGGAAAAAATAATGAAAAATAAAAATACAACAGAGGGCAATATATATCTAAATCGTCAGACATGGGAAAAGGTTAACCACTATATACATCTAGGTAGTAATCTAGATCAAGAATCTGAAACAAAACAACAACAAACAAGAATCAGAAGCAGGATAGCAAATGAGGTAGCTTTCTTCTGGACAATATGTGGAAATGTAAAATACTAAGCAAGAAAACTAAACTTAGAATATTTGACAATTACCTACGCATGTGAAAGATGGGAAACAACAAAAAATACCGAGAAAAATCGATAGGCTTTTGAAGATAAATACCTAATAAGAATACTCTGTGTACAGTAGCACAAATTGAAAACAAATACAGAGAGAGAGATAAGAGAAATGGCCATGAAACCAGCGATCTCAACTACAATTAGGAAGAGAAAATGGACATGCGTCGAACATGCTTTGAAAAGACACAACAATAGAATTTCTAAACATACTCTTATATAGAAAACATCAAGTTATAGACAAAGATGAAGACCTAGAGAGACACTGAAGAGAACACTTATAATAGAATCAAAGTTGACAGGCATAGACTCACTGAATACGATCGAAGATCTCGCCCAGAATAGAAAGGGATGGCAAAAAAGAATCACGAGCCCTATGCGACGTCTAACGGCGCAGGAATCAAGATCAAGATAATGAGAATCAAGATTCAAAAAGAAAGCTTCTAAACAACATCAGAGAGAAACCATGAACATTTTTCTCGGGCACATCGGGAGAATAGGAAGGTTGGAATACTTGGTTTACAACTGGCAAGACACAGGGAAATATAAATCTCGAACAACAAAGAGAGAAGATAGCTGGAGTCGTGACACTGTAAACAATCAACAGCAGAATTGATACGATGTACTTTAGAGAGATTTCTGAAAGGACATGATCGCTACGTCAACCGGTATAGTACATGATGACGATGATAGTGACGTTATATACTGAGATCCATAAAGGATATACTCGTTATATCAGTCGGTGGTCACAATTTAAACAACCTTGGGTATGCTGTTGACACGGTCATAATCGCCAAGAATGAAAGCGGGTTACTATATTGACATTATAATGATGGAAAGTAAAAATACAAGTCTTAGCCTCAGCAGAAAGAAAGACAGAAGTGATGATTGCAACAAAGAAAATGGCATCTCCTAAATGCACAATTAAAATATTAAATTGTTGTGTCGTTAGATTTAGATATCTGGGGAAAATATTAACTTCGGTTGGATCATGTACAACAGAAATGAGGTGTTGAATTGATCAGGCCAAGGCGGCACTATAATGAGAAAGATATGGAACGCCATTTGTGTCAATGTAAATAATAAAAAGAGTGTGTTCGTTGTCATGCGGAGCCAGTCTTGACATGTGGACGGAAATCCTGGACAATAGGTCAACAGACTAGAAAATCTTTGGAGGCCACAACAATGTAGAATACCATGTCCAGCTAAATAAAGCAACGAGGATGTTGTAACTGAGGGCACACAGAAAATAAGCTCATTTTTACGTCATAACAAACAATCATTCTTCTTGGCCATGTAATGAGACGGGAACAACTAGAGTATATAATGGCAACTGGAAAAATTGTGCGAGAACATATAAAGAAAATAAGAGAAAAACACAAATTAAAAGGCAGTTTTTACCTTTAAAGGAATGATTTGGTAGAAAATTAAGAACAGACAAGGAGAGACATAATCACATACGCCAACAGGTGTGATATTTGATGATTATGATCAATTATAAAATAGAAATTAATCATGCATTAAGAGAGCTGTGGAATTCATTGAGTTGTGACATTCAGTGAGCTGTGGCATTCAATGAGTTGTGACATGCAGTGAACTGTGACATTCAGTTAGCTGTGGAATTCAGTGAGCTGTGACATTCAGTGAGCTGTAACATTCAGTGAGCTGTGGCATTCAGTGAGCTGTGACATTCAGCGAGCTGTGACATTCAGTGAGCTGTGACATTCAGTGTACTGTGACATTCAGTGAGTTGTGACATTCAGTGAGCTGTGACATTAAGTGAGCTGTGACATTAAGGGAGCTGTAACATTCAATTAACTGTGACATTAAGGGAGCTGTAACATTCAATTAACTGCGACATTAAGGGAGCTGTAACATTCAATTAACTGTGACATTAAGGGAGCTGTAACATTCAATTAACTGTGACATTAAGGGAGCTGTAACATTCAATTAACTGCGACATTAAGGGAGCTGTAACATTCAATTAACTGCGACATTAAGGGAGCTGTAACATTCTATTAACTGCGACATTCAGTGATCGTGAAAACCCTAAATGTTCCAGCCTAAAATGTCCTTATATAATATTATTTTTTCTTCCTCTCTTGCCTTTCAGCGTAGAGGGGAGATATAATTTGCGGTCTTTTGTTCATCTTTTCGACTATGCTGCTGTTATGTTTCCTCATCATCATGATGTGCCATACCGGTAGGCGTAGGCGATCATGTCCTCCTCAATCTTCTACCACCCGTGAGTCGTATTAATTCTGTTGTTGACTATTTTCCATGCCATGACACCAAGCTATCCAACATTTTCTCTCTTTGTCGTCCGCGATCTCTCTTTCCCTGTATTTTGCCAGTTATAACCAAGTATTCCAACTTTCCTCTTCTCATGATGTGCTCGATAAATGTTGACTGTTTCTTTCTGATGTTTCTTAAGAGCTCCCTTTTTGTGTTGGCCTCTTTGAGAATTTCCTCATTGGTCTTTTTAGCTCTCCATGAAACTATAAATCATTCTTCCGAGAAATCTATATTTCCTAGTGTTTCTAATATTCCGTCAATCCATCTTTTTCGTTGTCGGCCCTTGGGTCTGGTGCTCTCGCAACGTTTATTGAAGGCCCGTTGTGTTATGTTTTGATCTTTCTGCCTTGTCACGTGACCAAACCATTTTATCTGTTGTTTCTTTATATTTTATATGGCGGGGATTATTCCTAGCTTTTTTCTCAGTTCTTCATTTCTGATCTTATCTCCCAGGCTGTTTCCTATCATTCGTCTAATACTTTAATCTCAGTTTAGGTTATTTTTCTTGTTGTTCTTACATCTAGGCTCCAGAACTGGCAGCACAACGTTGATATGAAGATTGTATTGGAAAGTGCCCGGTATGCCTCTGGAGTTATTTCCTTGATGGACAATAGTGGTGATAGCTGTCCAATGATTTGACAAGCATTGTTGCATCTTGAATCTATTTCTGCTGTTTGTGAACTGTCGTTTGTCACTGGACTTCTTATGTATTTAAATTCCTCTACTTGTTTTAGTTATTTGCCGTCTATAGTTATGTTGAAGTTCTGTTTCTCTTTTGCGATATTCATGACTACTGTTTTGTTGATGATTTTCATGGTGTATTGTGTGACTGTGCTGTTGAGCCTATTTAAGAGTTCTTGTAGGTATTCTATCGTTCCATTTATTAATCCTGATCGTCTGCATATAGAAGGTCGTTGATCTCCTCTGTCTCTGATGGGTTGGCTAACTTGCATATATAAATACAACCTATACACCACGATGTGCGAATGAATCCATTCTTCTTTCAGTTTCTTTATAAATCACACACATTATTTCAGCTACGTTCGTTGAGCATAGGAAACTGACCTTAAAAATGGACCAGCAGATTGTACAGAGAGATGAGCTATCTAGTCATCCAGCAGGAAGTCCTCCTGTCCCATAACATGTCTTCAACTTGTCTTTCTTGAATGACACATGTCTGATCGTGGGTCTCTGAACAATTCCAGACCCTAATTAACTAATTCTCCATTCACTATTGAAAAACAAATTCTTGCTAGAGTACTAAATTGCTTTGGAAAGAGATAATTTATAAATAAGCAAATATTATAAGTTTAAAACATTGTATTATATTTGATGCAACGTGCCGATGGCTACGAAACTTGTGCTGCTTTTGAGCTATTAGCTTTCTTTACTGATCTCCGTGACTTAAATCCAGACCAATGCACATGTCACTTGAATCAATCCCTTTCAGCTGTGGCTGATTGTTCTTTACAGTTTATGCCTCTCGTGCACAGCTTTATGTCTCTTTAAAATGTTCTGATGATGATAAGAGTGAGTTATTAATGGTAAATCATGAAATGATGCTGGCATCGCATTTCCGTTTGCTGTAGTGCGCAATTCAGACAGGTACAATACAATAGAGAAGATACAAAGCATTGAGGAACAGTGGGATCTGCTAAAAGAATAAATGCCGCAATCATCAAAATAGTCAAAACGACAAGAGAGGACAAATTCAAGAAAGAAATGGATGACAGATGACATTTTACAGCTAATGGATATAAGAAGATGAAAGGAGTAAAGGTACAAAGATGCAAAGAGATGCGAAGCTGCTATTAAGAGAAGAAACAATTATAGCAAAGATGAATATAAGAGATTAAATAAAGAAATTGTAATAAAATGAAACGAAGCAAAAGAAACATGGCTAAAATAGAGATGCAACGAAATTGAAATGCAACCACACAAAAAAATGCCAAAGTTATATATAAACAAACTGAAGAATTACCAGGAAGAAAAACGCAATTTAATTAAAAAATTGATGTTTAAGATCAAAGGACGGCTAACTGTTGATTGAGCAAGAAAGCATAAGGGAATGATGGACAGAATATATTAAAGATCTTTATGATGATGAACGAACAGAAGTAGATATTAAGGATAATGGGGAAGGCTAAATACAATGGGCTAGCAATTCTCGGCCCTGCGACCTGATCAAAGTTTGGCAGCGCCCTTGCGAATCGCGGGCGCGGTGCGCACTATGAGACCTACTGATTTAGGGAAATTGTACTCTGGCTGTTTGTATTATTGTCCAAGCATTATTATGTCCCATTAACAGATGTTCTAAATACAACATTAATTGTGAGAATAATTTCTTTGCCATTTCATCACTATCGCGTAATAATGCCGTGACTTTGTTGTCATATTTTCCACATGTATTGTTTTCCATTCATCCATCCGTCTGTCTGTCTATCTACCCACCTGTCTGTCTGTTTATCCACTGGTTTGTCTGTCTATCCACCTGCCTCCCTGTCCATCTACATGTCTGCCTGTCTATCAGCTTGCCTCTTTATCTGCCTGTCTGTCCACCTGCTTGGCTGTCTATCCACCTGCTTGCCAGTCTATCCACCTGCTTGCCAGTCTATCCACCTACTTTAGATGTCTGTCCATGTGTTTGCCTTCTATCCAACTCCCTGCCTGTCTATCCCCCGCCTGCCTGTCTATCTACCTGTCTGTCTATTCACCTATGTCTATCCACCCCTCTGCCTGGCATCATTTCTCCCCCATTGCCAAACGTGTCACTGATCACGTTATACTTATTACACATGTCTTCCCCAACTGTATGGGAGGATAAATAAACAATAACTCCACTACCTCCCCCTCCCCCCAGAAGAATTAGATACATTTATTGGAGCACGGTAATAGTGTGCTACACTTTCATGAATGACATTTTTTTTAAAATAAATGGTAAGCGACGCTTGAAAGAGAAGATGAAGAACAAGGTGACAAATGAGAACAGGAAGGGAAAACAAGGAGATGGGAAAAGGAAGACAGAGAAGAAACAAAGTAAAAGTGGAGGGAAGCGGTATATCAGTTTCGTGCTAGTAACTGGATAATCTTTATTTGTATCTTTTCTCAAGATACAACGATTATGTTAGTTAATGTTAGGTTGCAAGTTAATGGGAATTTTGTTATCGCCTTTTCCAGTTTGAGTTAATCACAGATAACGTCAGTGTTGGGAATAACGGCCAATTTAAGCGTTTTGATAACGTCAGACAAAGGAACTAGAGATTATCAGCAGATTTTCTAGAGTTAAAAATAAAAAAAGCGCGGTTTTCCCTGCATAGTTGTCCAGGAGAATTTTTTGAAGTCGTGAGAAGTGTAATCTTGTTCAATTGTTTGTGTCAGTGCCAGATTTATACTTCGTGAAGTCCTAAACCGATTTAACCTTTGAGATCCCCCTCCCGACCCCGCCCCACTCTCCTTTAAATAAATTAACATCAGAAGGTCTTAGTAGAAAATGTAGTCTCAAAATGGGCCAAAAGTGCATTCTGAAAAAGCAAGTCTTCTTAAACGCAAAATGAAATGGTTTGGCCACGTATCTCGATCGTTTGGCCTAGAAGAGACCACTCTGGAACTGTGAACAGACGAGAAGTGGAGAAGGGGAATATCAGACGTGAGTAGAAAAAGAGATAAAAAGAAAAAAACAAACTCTGCAAAGCCACGAAGAATGACGGTATATAGAGAAATGGTTGACAAAGTCTGCCGGTGATTCCCCAACGACGTCCGGCGTTATGGGGTTTTTCTTTCGTTCGCCTGAAGTAATGTCTATATCTGCAATGTCTATTCATGAATTAATTTTACTGTTTTTGTGCGGTTTTTACAGAGACCCATAAAGTTTTGCATGGACGTCGTACCTATTGGCCAATGGGTTTTATTCTGTGTACAATATTCAGTACAGTCTCGAAGTATGCGTTCCGCTGTCTGAGGTGCCCATACAAATGTATATGTTGTGGGTGAGGTGTCAATCTTTAATGTTGTATGCATGTGATCACGGAGTCGATAGTGTCCTGTTCTGAGGCGTATTGTTCACATCTATTCATAATATGGTTTGATTTTCCATTGGGAGTCTAGTATTTTAATTGATTTGATTATCTGTTTCTTCTGATGGTATATTAACATCTGTTTGTGCCTGATGCGCCTTCCTTTGTCAGCTGGTCTGCTTTCTCATTTCCTGGTATTCCACAGTGAGATTGGATCCACTGCTGGATTAACTTGTGATGCTTGCAGAAATCAATCACTAAGGTCAGCAGATGTGGTAATATTATTGATTATAGTGCCTGTGGTGCCGAGCTATCAAAAACACTACAGGCTATGACTAAGATTATGGGATGAAGAAGAAATTTTGAAAAGCATAAGTTCGTGTCCTGGTTTGAGCTGCCTATCGTTTTCTGATGCTGTCTGTAGATTTCTCACAGTGCTGTACAAATACGTGAGTTCACGCACAATTTTATCTCTCGCCTCAGTCTCTTCCAATAATAAATATATATCTCTTTGTTATTGTTGCCTATAGCAATAGGTAAATTTGTTGTTGCTTCCATGTGGTGGTTACGACACCTCGAGGTTTGATTCATACAAATGGTTCACTCGTTTTAGTCAGATATAGTAACTGACAGGGCAATGTACTGCTTTTAATTGGAAATCAAGACCTTTGTCTCTTTTATTTAGTTGTTTGATTGGGTTACGCAAGGTCTCTATTACTATATTTAATGAATGTAAATTTTGCTCAGGATTTTAAAATCAAATGTATTATCCATCCTTACTTATACATGCAAGAGCTGGAAAACAAATAAAGAAATAAAAAAATTAACTGGGTGCATTCGAAAACAATCCCCGTGTGTTACCGGGGCCTCATTATGAGGGAGGTAAAGAATAGTGACACTGTGACCTTCCAGGCATGTCGTAAGAGGCGACTAAGGAGGTTGATCGATGGCTTGACAAGCTGTCATTGTAAAAAGTATTGTTATGGAAACAGCGCCATAGATTTTAGAGCAGTGATCTCTGCAATATGTGCCATTTTGGCATGCAAGGTTTCTGTTTTTGAGATTCTGGTTCTGCCCTATGGTTCGTCTTCGGCTCGAAAGGACAATAGATAGATAGATTCGAAAACAAGTGCCTGGGGAAAATACTTCGTACAACATATAATGAATTCAAGACTAGTATAGAAACAAGAAAGATGGTAACGCATCCAAAAATATCAAATATAATCAAGAGAAGAAGGTGGTCATATGTTGGCCATGTGATGATAAGAGACAACAAAAGAACCTCAAATGAGAACCAGAGCGTAAAAGAAAAAGTGATCCACCTAGCGAATCACTAAAAAGAACATCAAAAGAGGGGCAACAACAGCAGGCATAAGCTTCCTCCCTGAGATTGAACAACTCGCCCAGAACAGACCGGTGTGGCGAGACACAATGCAAGTCCTGTTTCAGGTGAAAGATCGTCAGACATAAAAGTCTAGATTGTCTGCCCTATGTGCCGTCCTTGGCTCCAAAGGACAAGAGAGAGAAATTTCGCTGAGTCCTAGTTTAACGCTAACAATAATGTACTGTCACTTCCGGCCCAGCATTACGGGTACGACTTCAGCACAGTACTTTGAGTAACAATTTTCGCTTTCCACTTCCAAATCACGAGACCAGAGCAACATTTTTTTTAAGGCCGTTACTTCTTCTTTCTTTTCTCATTTGCCTTTCAGCGTCGAGGGGAGATGGTCTTTTCATCAGTTCTGTTTCATTATTCATGGTATCTGCACTCAGCCTTGAGTTTCTGGCCACTTTCAGCCCATGGTCTATAGAACATTTTCGCCAACACCATAGAACGGGTAAACTGAAATTAGTTTAGTTTAGTTTAGTTTAGTCGAAACATCATCTTCATTTCCCAAAGGAAAACTTCAACTTAAATAGGAAAGGCTAAAACGCAGCCTAATGGACAAAGAAATAACAACATGAAACAGTTGAAAATAATCACAATAAAAGTATAAATATAAACGAGCAAAAGAATAACCTGCAAAAAAAGCTTATTAAATCAATTATATCTAAAGATACAGGAAGCATAATCTTAAAAGTAAACGGGAAACTCGTGACAGGCAAGCAGGGGCGAAAGTGTTTACAAGAAATTATAGTAGCATACAACTAAATGTAACACAAAATTATGGTAGCCAACAACTAAATATAACACAAAATTATAGTAGCCTACAACTAAATATAACACAAAATTATAGTAGCCTACAACTAAATATAACACAAAATTATAGTAGACTACAACTAAATATAACACAAAATTATAGTAGACTACAACTAAATATAACACAAAATTATAGTAGCAAACAACTAAATATAACACAAAATTATAGTAGCTAACAACTAAATATAACACAACATTATAGTAGCCCACAACTAAATATAACACAAAATTATAGTAGCCTACAACTAAATGTAACACAAAATTATGGTAGCCAACAACTAAATATAACACACAATTATAGTAGCCTACAACTAAATATAACACAAAATTATAGTAGCCTACAACTAAATATAACACAAAATTATAGTAGCTAATAACTAAATATGACACTAAATTATAGTAGCTAACAACTAAATATAACGCAAAATTATAGTAGCCCACAACTAAATATAACACAAAATTATAGTAGCCAATAACTAAATATAACACAACATTATAGTAGCCAACAACTAAATATAACACAAAATTATAGTAGCCCACAACTATATATAACACAAAATTATAGTAGCTCACAACTAAAATATAACACAAAATTATAGTAGCCCACAACTAAATATAACACAAAATTATAGTAGCCAACAACTAAATATAACACAACATTATAGTAGCCAGCAACTAAATATAACACAACATTATAGTAGCCCACAACTAAATATAACGCAAAATTATAGTAGCTCACAACTAAATATAACACAACATTATAGTAGCCCACAACTAAATATAACACAAAATTATAGTAGCTAACAACTAAATATAACACAAAATAATAGTAGCCCACAACAAAATATAACACAAAATTATAGTAGCCCACAACGAAATATAACACAAAATTATAGTAGCCCACAACTAAATATAACACAATATTATAGTAGCCAACAACGAAATATAACACAAAATTATAGTAGGTAATAACTAAATATAACACAAAATTATAGTAGCCCACAACTAAATATAACACAAAATTATAGTAGCCCACAACAAAATATAACACAAAATAATATTAGCCCACAACAAAATATAACACAAAATTATAGTAGCCCACAACTAAATATAACACAAAATTATAGTAGCCCACAACTAAATATAACACAAAAATATAGTAGCCAACAACTAAATATAACACAAAATTATAGTAGCTAACAACTAAATATAACACAAAATTGTAGTAGCCTACAACTAAATACAACACAAAATTATAGTAGCCCACAACTAAATATAACACAAAATTGTAGTAGCCTACAAAAAAATACAACACAAAATTATAGTAGCCCACAACTAAATATAACACAAAGTTATAATAGCCTACAACTAAATGTAACACAAAATTATAGTAGCCTACAACTAAATGTAACATAAAATTATAGTAGCCTACAACTAAATATAACACAAAATTATAGCAGCCTACAACTAAATGTAACACAAAATTTTAGTAGCCTACAACTAAGTGTAACACAAAATTATAGTAGCCTACAACTAAATGTAGCACACAATTGTAGTAGCCTACAACTAAATACAACACAAAATTATAGTAGCCTACAACTAAATATAACACCAAATTATAGTAGCCAACAACTGAATACAACACAAAATTATAGTAGCCCACAACTAAATATAACACAAAATTATAGTAGCCTGCAACTAAATGTAAAACAAAATTATAGTAGCCTACAACAAAATGTAAGACAAAAATTTTAGTAGCCTACAACTAAATATAACACAAGAATATAGAAGTCTACAACTAAATATAACACAAAATGTATATAGCCTACAACTAAATGTAGCACAAAATTATAGTAGCCTACAACTAATGTAACACAAAATTATAGTAGCCTACAACTAAATGTAACACAAAATTATAGTAGCCTACAACTAAATGCAACACAAATTTATAGTAGCCTACAACTAAATGTAGCACAAAATTATAGTAGCCTACAACTAATGTAACACAAAATTATAGTAGCCTACAACTAAATGTAACACAAAATTATAGTAGCATACAACTAAATGTAACACAAAATTATAGTAGCCTACAACAAAATATAACACAAAATTATAGTAGCCTACAACAAAATGTAACACAAAATTATAGTAGCCTACAACTAAATGTAACACAAAATTATAGTAGTCTACAACTAAATCTAAAACAGAATAGAAATATTCTTTCTCTTTGTGATCATGACTTATTCAGACAGGGATTCCGGATTCTGTTATGAGATCTGTTGTCTGTTTCAGGGCACTGGTTGTACCATACAGTTTATTTTTCTGGGTATTAGGTTTGGTCAACATCTTTCCCACCACGTCTGTGTACTTGGGGCAGTCTTGTAGAGTGTGTGTTGATGTCATGTCTGTTACAGCGCAGTGGCAGAAAGTGGTAGTGTCCATCTTGAGTTTGAAGTACATGGATGCCAAAAAGTAATTTAAACGGCATCAAAAATATCTGTCTGTCTGTCTGTCTGTCTGTCTGTCTGTCTGTCTGTCTGTCTGTCTGTCTGTCTGTCTGTCTGTCTGTCTGTCTGTCTATCTATCTATCTATCTATTGTCCTTTCGAACCGAAGACGGCACATAGGGCAGAACCAGAATCTCAAAAACAGAAACCGTGCATGCCAAAATGGCACTTATTGCAGAGATCACTGCTTCTAAAATCTATGGCTCTGTTTCCATAACAATAGTTTTTACAATGACAGCTTGTCAAGCCATCGATCAACCTCCGTAGTCGCCTCTTACGACATGCTTGGAAGGTCACAGTGTCACTATTCTTTACTCATAATGAGACCCCGGTAACACACAGGAAATCGAAAAAAATATATATATATATAAATATACTAACATCAAAATATATAACATCAGGGCTAAAACAAAGAATATCAAATGTTATATCTTCCCAATATTCCTGTATGGGGCAGAAACATGAACATTAGACAAGAAAACAGAATAGAAAATTGAAGCCTTTTGAAATTTGGATTTATATAAGAATATGATGAAAAGAAACGAAAACAAACGATGAAGTCTTAACACAAATAAAATAAAAAGAGAACTACTAAACACAAGACAAATATGATTTTTTGGGGCATGTTAAAAGACACGGGAGCCTACTAAAAGTAAACTTGGAAGGGAAAATACACGGTAATAGAGGCAGACCAAGACTAACATGGACTAGTAACATCAAAAGAGGGACAAGTCGACATATGACAATCTGCACCATCAAAGCAAGAGACAGAGTAGAATGGCGCTCCATGGTAGCCAACCTTAGATGGGGAGACGGAACTCAATTAATAAAAATGAGTTGTAGACAGTAAAGAGGCAAAGTATCTGTTTGATAGTTTCAGTTTCTCTCAATGTGATTTGGGTAGTCTTGGTTACACTTTGCGTGTTATTTCCCTTTAACTCTTTCCGTACGTTTGGACGCGCCATGCCGATTTCGATCTTGTACGTTTCATCATCATCATCGTGTGCCTTCTCCGCACCGAAGGTTGGCTACCATGGATCGCCATTCTGCTCTGTTTCTTGCTTTGATGGTGCAGGCTGTCATAGATTGTCCATCTTTTGATGTTACTCGTCCATGTTAGTCTTGGTCTGCCTCTGCCCCTTTTACCTTGTATTTTTCCTTCCAATATTACTTTTAGTAGGCTGGTGTGTCTTTTAACATGCCCCAAAAATTTCATTTGTCTTGTCTTAATTGTATTTAGTAGTTCTCTTTTTATTTTCAGTTGTTTTAAAACTTCATCGTTTGTTATCTTTTGTTTCCATCCAATTCTACCTATTCTTCTATAAATCCACATTTCAAAGGCTTCAATTTTCTGTTCTGCTTTCTTGTCTTGTACGTTTAGCCGTCTCAATTTGATTAGTGTAAACTGTCATCAGACCATATTCTTTTTATTTTTGTCTTGTATCATCTTGGTATTGATAAAATATAATTCCTTATTTAATTATCAAAAAATTAATATATAATATGTTAAGTTTTAGATAGCAACAAATGTAGGTTAATATTAAAAAAAAAAACATTACACATTTTATCTCTGAAATCTATACCGCTAAATTGATTAAAAAAAAAAAAAAAAAAAAAAAAAAACTTCCGTACTGAAAGAGTTAATTGTGGATTTTAATTTACTTATAGTCAACCAGATGGCCTTTATACAAGTGATTAAAATTGTATAATTAAAAAAATGAATTATTACCAAATGGTGATAAAGTAACTCATGATGACAACATTCACAATATGGAAGAAAGAAGTCAATTACATTTTTTTTAAAAATTGTGACTCTTTTTTCCCTTATATACCGTCTTGTACATGATGAAGGTTTTTATCGAAATGTCGTAATTTGTCTAGTCTCTCCGTAGGTCTAGCTGATTAATATAAGTTTATGTTTATTATATATATATATATATATAAAGAAACGAAAGGGAAAAATTGAAAAATGTGCTTCTGTTGATCTTATTGTGGAGACTGATGAAATTAAATAGGAGACACTATAACTGTGGATTAGAGAGTGAGTCGCGAGAAATTATTAAATAAATCTAATCTATAGAATGTGATTCTGCCAGGCGCAAAAAAAATACCATAAATTAAAACTTAATGAGAAAGCAGATGGTGGTGGCAAAAGTCTTACTAACGAGGTACGTAAACTTAAAACTTTCTCTCTCTCTCTCTCTCTCTCTCTCTCTCTCTCTCTCTGTGTGTGATCAATACTCAATCAGAGCAGGATTCCAGACTCTCACATGAAGTCAGCTGTCAGGTTAAGTGTGTGATCGCCCCCACAGACAGATCATCACAATTAGAGCCCGCCAGATCCACTCTGATTGAACACCCGTTAAAACGATGCACTGTGTTCTGCGCCAGTGGTCCAGTGCATCCAATTTCAGCCAGCATTTTAATCAGGTTAGCTTTGCTTAGCCTTTGATTGTCCCCAATCTTCCTGCAAGGTAGCAGATGATCTTTTCTGTAGGGGGATTCTGCCCTTAGATGGTCGGCCCTCCCTGGTTTACGAGCACCATCTGCCGAGTCACTAGAGATGACTAACACAGACATGCACACACAGAGATTTGAGATGTGACAAACACAGACATACACACAGCGATACGAGGCATAAACTTAAAACTAACTTTATTCATACTTTGCCTCATTTGAAAAGTAAGCACTCTACGATTTACGAACCTCTACAGTATCTTGATATGTTTCTAAATCAGTGAACATTTTATGGGCACTACCACACCGCCCTAACCTTCACACGAATCACACGCTTTTTCAAAACGTTGCCCTGAGCGGACAGCACACACGCCCTAGTAGACTACGCCTCTGTGTTTATCACATGATTCTTAAAATGGCGATAGCTAAACAATCGCGAGTTGTTGTACACACAATTCAAAACGTTCTCATGCTCGTTAAACAATTCTGACATTCGAAAATGGATACGTCCAGTGCTCGCTATCAACTCCAAAATGTTATTGATACATTAAATCAGAGCAGCATCGGAGAGAAGCAAATTAAATTGATTCTAATAAATGTAGAATTTTAGCTGTTTTTTAATACAAAAATTCAAAATTTGAAGACAAAAAAAAATGATGTCTTCAGCTTCGGATGTGGCCGCGCGACACGGATCGTTTTACTCCACCCAAAGTGTTACCAAATCAGAAAAAAATATCAGCAAAGAGAAAATGCTACACACCGGACCAAGGCAGAAATCTAAAGCTCTTACAAAACCACATTTGGTCTCTAAAGGCAGTGACGATTGTCAAGGAGCAACGGCCCATAGCGACAAGTATGGTCACCCTAAAGAAATAGTAAGGGAAAGTCAAAGTGGATCGCATCGCCGTTTTATGAAACATAGTATGGAACATGCTAGTGATGCTGTAAATAAGAAAATGACATCAGCAGGCACCCAGTTTGATAGACACAAAGAGAGTGGTAGTTCAAAATATCGATCACAAAGCTTAATGAATTATGAAACGTTGCATCTGTCAGGAGTTCCAGGCAAAATGTCAATAACAAATGAACCGTCATTATTTGTGTCCACGGAAGATGATGATGTATCAAACGTAACACAGACATGGAGTTTTGTAGATTATAGTATAAATTCTGAGTCTTCCAAACATCTGCTGGAACAAATTGATGATCCATACATAGAGAAAACTTGCACAAATTTTGTACATCTTCCTGTTACTTCTAGTAGCCTTCCCAGACAAGAATCAGAGATTTCTTTCAACCTTTTTGCAAAGTACAAAGCTGGCAGCAGCAAAGTTCAATATAACTCTCATCAAGGAAATGCATCAATGCCATTGAGTTTACATTCATCTCTTCCTGATATATCAAGTGAATCTCAAGAAAGAATGACAAAGTCTGCAAAAGACTTCAGGGCACTGAAACTGTCGTTTGAACACCGCTTTGAACCAGAGAATGTGAAAACAAAAGTTAAGTCTGTGTTGAACAACATCAGATTTGGTAAGCATTCTTATAAGTGTCAGTTGTTGTAGGTCTTTTTCAAATCATAGCTAAATATATTTATTACATATTATTTGCTTCATATGAGTTCGCATCCTGATAAGATGGGTTCGTGTTTGATCTCCAGAAGTGGCAGATTTGTTTCATATGAGTTCGCATCATGATAAGATGGGTTCGTGTTTGATCCCCAGAAGTGGCAGATTTGCTTCATATGAGTTCGCATCCTGATAAGATGGGTTCGTGTTTGATCTCCAGAAGTGGCAGATTTGCTTCATATGAGTTCGCATCCTGATAAGATGGGTTCGTGTTTGATCTCCAGAAGTGGCAGATTTGCTTCATATGAGTTCGCATCCTGATAAGATGGGTTCGTGTTTGATCTCCAGAAGTGGCAGATTTGCTTCATATGAGTTCGCATCCTGATAAGATGGGTTCATGTTTGATCTCCAGAAGTGGCAGATTTGCTTCATATGAGTTCGCATCCTGATAAGATGGGTTCATGTTTGATCTCCGGAAGTGGCAGATTTGCTTCATATAAGTTCGCATCCTGATAAGATGGGTTCATGTTTGATCTCCGGAAGTGGCAGATTTGCTTCAGACTGGCCTCAGGTACTCAGAGTTCATCAAACCTTAAAAAATTGGCACCAGAGGTTTTTCTGAGAAATAAAGATGGCCTTACATAATACTGAATGCAAAAGAAAGGTCTCAGTCTGAATAGTAAGAAAACAGAAGTAATGGTCATATTGAAGAAACAATCGTCACCATCATGCAGCAAAAAAATAAACAGGACAAATCTGAAACAAGTGCAATGTTTCAAATAACGGCACAATAATAACATCAGATGGAAGATGCACCACAGAAATAAAAAACAGAATAGCTCAGGCCAAAATAGCATTTCAGAAAATGAAAAATATCTTATGCAACAAATCTATGTCAATAGAAGTGAGAAAGAGAGTTCATTGCTGCTATATAAAACCAATTCTGACCTATGGAAGCGAATCATGGACCGTAGACAAACAAATGAAATGACGATTAGAGGCCACAAAGATAGGATTTCTCAAGAAGAATGTTGAAAGTTCCTTAGACAACTAAAAAGACCAACGAGGAAATTCTCAAAGAGACCAACACTGAAAGGATGCTATTAAAAAACATCAGAAAAAAACAATCAGCATTTTTTGGGCACATCATGAGAAGAGGAAAGTTGGAATACTTGGTTACAAGTGGCAAAATACAGGGAAAGAGAGACCGCGGACGACAAAGAGAGAAAATACTGGGTAGCTTGGTGTCATGGCATGGAAAACGGTCAACAACAGAATTGACATGATGCACTGTAGATAGAAGATTGAGGAAGGACATGATCGCCTATGCCAACTGGTATGGCACATGATGATGATGCATAATACTGACCACACCACCCAAATATGAGCCATGGTCATAGAATAATAAGACCACTAGCATCATATTCCTCATATGGACTCATCAGTTTCATGGTTCTCCCTTAACAATCATATCGTTAATACGACCACACCGGTAGTACGAATGGGAGCTGAAGTGGTGACCAGGGACAAGTTGATGACATACCTTGGAGTTAAGTTTGATCGCAGCCTGTGTTTTCGGGACCACGTCGACCATGTGATAACAAAATCCCGTAAAGGATTAGCCGCCTTCAAGGTCATAGCAGCTGCCAACATCGAGCAGAGGCTACTTACTCTTCTGTTCCAGGGATTAGTCCTCGCAGCAATCGAGTATGCCCTGGCCATTCTTACTGTCAGTACGACTCAAATTGATAGGCTGGAGAAAATACAAAATGAAGCCATGCGCATTATCCTGGGATGTACGAGGGACACTCCCTGTGTCGCAATGAGGTATCTTCTTGGCTTTCCAACCATGGATGACAGAATCAAGATCTGGAGAGCACGAGCATACCTGAAGATTAGTACAGATACAGAGAGAGCATCCATTGCACCACGTGCTCAACACAGAGAAAGGTACCAGGCTAAAAAGAGGCAAATCATGGGTGGGCCGAGCAGAAGATGTCATCAAACAGGTCTGTGGGCTTAACAATATCAGCGTTTGTGAGGAGTGGATACCGGTGCCTACGTCATTCAAGGGGACTTTCTCGTGTATTGTCACACTCGACGGGAAAAGTAGGGAACAGAACCCGGTCGTGGTTAATGCTGAGGTCAACGGTCTCATCTGCGATAACACCAATGAGAAAGATGCAGTCATCTATACAGACGGATCTGTAAGACGACACGAAAGATGTGCATGGGCATTTACAGCACGCTCAGCAGGCAGAATAGCCCAGGAAGACAGTGGTGCATACGCCATGACCACGAGTAGCATGACAATGGAGGTGATGGCAGTGACCAAGGCATTCAAATGGTTAGAGTCACAAGACTACATCCACGCATGTATACTGAGTGATTCGATGAGCATGATAAAAAAAGTGGAGGCGGGCTTTGTACGCATGCAATGGGTAGAGTCGTTGCTGAAATCCAAAATACGTATGGTCACCTTTGTCTATGTCCCTGGACATGCGGAAGTACGGGGAAATGAGAGAGCGGACAGGTTGGCTAGCTGCGCTGTCGTTGAGGACGGGCAACCGATGGATCGGACGGACATCATCAATGCACTCCGAGATGTAGGAAGAGCACAGGACTTTGACAAACACAGATCAACGTCACTTCTTCGGATGATGGAAATGGGAGTTAAGATGGGCACAGCCAGAAATGAGAAACTTGGTGGCCGTGTAAGAAGACTTATCAACCAACATAGAACTGGAGTCATCAGTCGCTGGACACTGAGGGAATTGCTGAGGAGGGGATCTGAGCACCTATGGACATGTTCGGAGTGCAATGATGATGACCCGCCAATAACTCAATAACTCCTCATATGGATGACACACATAGCAAGACATAGAGGAAACCTTTACTTTTATATGTCTGTAGCCCACGAAAGCCATATCCATGCTTTATTATTGAGGAGGATAATCCAGGTGGTAAGAAAAGATAAAATATGCTTAGTAACAATACATGATGGATTTGCAGTGTAGCTCCTGCATGCACAAATAACTGAGATGGTTTACACAAGTTAAAAAGATAACATGACGATGATGGGTTGTAGCAAAGTTAACAAAACAAAGATAAAAACCCAGGGAAAACTAACAAAAAATCAGGTGTAAAGATAATAATTGATAACAGTTTTGAAAGATGGAGTTTAGACTAGTTAGAAGGAAGGCAGCTGCAAGGAGAAGATGATTTGACAATTTTTGTCAAACTTCATCTCAAAACAAAAAGGAATCATAGAGTCAGCAGTCAGTTAACTGTATATCCACAGCTATAAGATTATGACCATTGTTTTTGTTGCTGCTGTTATGACAGTTAATTAACAATAATGAAGCACATTTCTGATTGCACATTCCGAAGGTGGAAAGTAATCTGCTACATCAACTGAAAAGTCTTCAACCAACTGGGTGGATATTCTCTCCTCATTCTTCATGTCTTGTTAGATTTTGAGTAGTTCTTTGTGTTTGTTAGTAAGTTCAAGAACCATAACCCACAACATTTTAATCTTTTGTATAAATTAATTAACAGTTTTTTAAAATTCATTCTATTGACCTTTCAAGCCGTAGCCAGCCCATAGGGCGTTGACCAAGATACTCCCTCTCTTATCTGAATTTTTATTCTAGCAGTTTTCAATTCTTTTAAAGATATTTTATCAAATCTCGCCATTTGTCTCTGTTTTGTGCAAGCAGCTCTATTTCACAGAGGGAGCCAATTCCTGCTGCTCTTGCCTCTCTCATCAGTGTTCTTCTCAGTGTCTCTCTGGGTCTTCCTCTTTTCCTCTTACCTGTTGTTTCCCACATGAGGGATTGCTTTGCTATTCGGTTATTATCTCTTCTTATCACATGTCCAACATATGACCATAATTACACAGTTGCCAGTATGAGATATAATTACACAGTTGCCAGTATGAGTTATAATTACACACCTACCAGTCTGAATTATAATTACACAGTTGCCAGTCTGAGTTATAATTACACACTTGCCAGTCTGAGTTATAATTACACAGTTGCCAGTCTCAATTATAATTACACAGTTGCCAGTCTGAGTTATAATTACACAGTTCTCAGTCTGAGTTACAATTACACACTTGCCAGTCTGAATTATAATTATACAGTTGCCAGTCTGAGTTATAATTACACAGTTGCCAGTCTGAATTATAATTACACACCTGCCAGTCTGAATTATAATTACACAGTTCTCAGTCTGAGTTATAATTACACAGTTGCCATTCTGAATTATAATTACACAATTGCCAGTCTGAGTTATAATTACACAGTTGCCAGTCTGAATTATAATTACACACCTGCCAGTCTGAAATTATAATTACACAGTTGCCAGTCTGAGTTATAATTGCACAGTTGCCAGTCTGAGTTATAAATACACAGTTGCCAGTCTGAATTATAATTACACACCTGCCAGTCTGAATTATAATTACACAGTTGCCAGTCTGAATTATAATTACACAGTTGCCAGTCTGAGTTATAATTACACAGTTGCCAGTCTGAGTTATAATTACACAGTTGCCAATCTGAGTTATAATTACACAGTTGCCAGTCTAAGTAATTCTACCTTTCTTTCCTTTCAAGGTTGGACATTCAAGTCAAAGTCTAGCTTCAAGTATGACAGCCCTCTTTTCATGTTAGGGAAATGTTACCACAAGCGAAAAGATGGTACAATATTTTATTTAATTTATAAATACTTTCTTCGTTCTGATACTGTTGCAATGTTTAAAATTTAGTTTTATTGTTTCATTGATGGGAGATGAAAAACAAGAAATTTGGGGTGGGGGTGTTGTTTGATAATTTGCGGCTTTTAAAGTAGGAGCATCATTATCACAGTAGTTAAGCCACCAGGTTGGCTCTATAAAGTTATCAAGGGTTAAATCCCAATCTGACACTGTCCAGTTGACTCATGTGAGCCTCATGATTTGGGGAAATTAATATTAGCTGGAAAGAGCACTGCCGCGGCCTATTATTAAGTTTAACTTTTTAACTCCAGATATAATTTTGCTTCTTTGGACAGATTTCTAGCTCTTGAAGCTGTAAAGTAGTTACTTTCATCGTGTTCAAACTTCTGCACAAATTGTTTTCCTAGTTGAATGTTGAAGTGTTCGTGAGATTAAAGATGAAGCTGTGCCAAACAGGAGGTTACTGTTCTTTTTCTTGCTTATTCAGTAATTACTCATTTGTAAAATCTGCTCTTAAAATGGTGTCAATAGCAAAAGGCATGTTGTGTTGTGGAAAGCACAGCAATGTCCTAGGATGAACTAAGACAGGCAAGTTAAACTATTTTCGAGTGCTTTGCTTATTAAGTGCAGCTATTTTGTGCGGAACATACAATGTACGCCTTAGGTAAGGTTATTTAAACTATTTTAGAGTGTTTTATGTATTAAGTAGTAGTTATTTTGTGCCGAACATACTGTGTAAGCCTTAGAGGCAATGCAGCAGGAGGTCGACGCCTGGGAGTCATGACTCAGGCAGGCCCACCTCCCCTAGAGTGTCAAGAAGCTAAAGGGCCAAAACACTTGCTCGACTGGGTCTTCTTCTGATGATCAGATTGCCTCCTGCTGCGAAGCTCTGTACAAAGAGTTTCCTACTACAACAAGCGGCAATATTTTGTTCCTTTCATCTCATCTGATTTTAACAAAGCATTTTTGAGTACAGAATAACCTACCCTCTTTGCTCCATACTCAGTTGGTCAGACATGTTAGTTTGTTTCCAAACTCACCACGTAGAGATGAAGTAGCATCTTGATAGGTTTTGGTTCACTGCATTGCTGACCACTGACCAGGTGCTGTTGGGCATCTTGGGTGACTTGTGCCAAAGATGCTGTTAATGAGGATATAATAATAATTGGATGCAGTACATTCAAATCATCATGAGCAAGGATCTGGAATTAATAGTTCACCTTCCAATGACTTTTGTATGTAATAAATTTGGCCACAGAGTACTGAACTAAGGCAGAAACTATGGGGCAGCCGTAACAATCTGGAGAGAACTGTCAGCCTCATCATAGAAGCGGAACCACATATCTGACCTCATGAACCAAAGATCAGATGGAAGGCCTCTTCTGCTAGAATGAGGTGGGGGCAACAGGTGAAACTGTTGACCAAATTTAAAAAAATGTTCCATATGTCTAAAAGCGGGACAAGCCACATGAATAAGAGTTGCATTCAAAGCTCTAGCCACAGAGAAGGACACCCTGAAAAAACCACTGCTACCTAGCGGTTACCATCAGGAGAAGCAAAAGCTATGGAAGGACACCCAGACAGAAACCATGGGCAGGATGGGCCCTACAAGAAGGAAGACTCCTACATCAAGCCGATATCCAGCTTGCTGAAGGTGCAGTGTGTCAGCTGCAGCCCATGTTTACGGAAAAAAATCGGACACACATGCATATATGAGCACTGACCACACACCAGCTTATTGTGTGTCATGATGTTGTCCCTACCCCTCCATCATGAAACAGGACAAGGAGTCAAGTTCACCTCATCACAAGACCTGAACACCCAAGAAGAAGTATGTAATGAGATATCATTTAATTGATTAACGAAATAATTCTTATTCATATCAACATTAAACAAAATAATATATAATTGAAAATGTTTTTTTTTAATGTATGGACTACGTCAATATGTTTCCACCACTGAATTAATAATTCAAACTTATCTATCTTTCATTCGCCTGAAGTATTGTCTATATCTGCAATGTCGTTTCTTGAATTATTTTTACTCTTTTTACAGACATGGCAGTTTTCTGGATTTTAGTGCCTGGAGTACTGATCTTGCATCTGTCAGAAACACTACCGGCTGTGGGCTAAGATTACTGTTCAGTAGTTTTTCTATTGCCAACTTTATTGCTTGGATTTCTGCATCATAATTGTGACAATATTCCCCTGTTGCTTTTTTATTCATATTCCTAGTGTTATTTGGGTACTCTATGTATGCTTCTGCTCCCCTATTCTTTACTGTGTTCTGTGCAGATCCGTGTATAAATGAACCCATAGATCTTGTGGGTATTAGTCATTTAAGAAACTGAGAGCGATTGTTCTACACTGTATACCATTCTGTTCCTCCTTGTCGAGTATTCTTTTTTCTTCTGCCTGTATTTGTATCGGCAATCCGGATTCCAATAATTCAAACAAAAGACAGTTGATTGACTCTTTGATGAGGTCTATCTGAGAAAAAAAATATCTCAATGATGCAGCTTTCTTTAAAGAAAACATAAATGTTAGCCAAAATTAGGTTACAACATGAGAGCTTGTAGAATAACATTAATTTACTTTTTCTGTGTTCACCTATTCACTATTCCTTTTCATTATCTGTCCTTAAAAGGCATTTAATGGGCATAGATGCCTTGTTTAGTGGTATACAAACCTGCACCTTTCAACTCCAAAACATACAACTTCAGCATGTCATTTTTTTTTAGCCTTGTGAATGTGTGTCTTCTTTTTTCTATCCCTACTTCCTGGCCAGACTGGTTAGTCTGTTTCCAGACTCATCATGGAATGGTTAGGTAGGATCTCCATCGGATCCAGTTCTCTGATCTTGAAAAAAAACAGTCAATTTTGTGTTGCTGGCAAATTTCAGTCCAGGTGCTATTAGGTGTCTTAGACCCAGAAAACATATGAACACTACCAAATTGTATCTAGCAGTTCTAAGGACTGTTGAAAGAGAACTGTTAATAAGAGAAGAAATGTAAAAAAAATGGTTTTGTATTTTAAAGTTTTGTGAGCAGAAGAACTTTTTGTTTAGCTAGGATCATCAATCTTTTGATAAAATGGGAAATAAAAGATTAACTACCAATAATAAAATGACTTGCATAATTAACCTGATGTGTACTACAACAATGTGCGATTCATACAGATTTATAGGAGGATTACCACCCACTTAATCAGAAGGAACAGGTCATCACCTTGTAACAAAGATCAGGACACAATCTACTTCAAAATCACATGGACTGAAAGTTCAAAATTGGAAACACAAACTTGTGTACATGTTAACAAGCACCACAGTCTGCATCACACATTCTACAAGACTGGCAGTTGGTGCAATGCTTTGAGAGATGCATTCTGATTAAACAAAATATATTTAATACAAAACTTTATGGCTCCACACAGGAGCTGTTAAAAACAATCAAAGTTCTTCAAAAAGACAATTTTACAGATATGTATTGAACAAAGAACCCAAAATCATCAACAGTGAAGAGCTTGAAATTGTAACGAACTATGAATATCTGGGGACAGGCAAATAAATGGAGTGTTGTGGTAAAGCTGGTAGCAGGAGCAAGTAGTGGGGTGTAATGTACATTCCTACAAGGTATGTGATGGCTTTACAAAAAAGAAACACAGCAAAATACTGATGTTTTGGCCTACATGCGGCCTTCTTCAGAAAACGAGAACAACACAGATGAGCAACGAGTTAAGTAAACAATACTACATCTAGGATGAGCGAGACAGGTAAATTAAGGGGAATTAAACAGAGGGATAAGAGATGAGATGATGAAATGGAAGAGAGATGTGCTACATATTGGAGGATAACAATAGATCTTCTTCTTCTATCCTTCCTCCATTGCCGTTGGCATCGAGGGGAGATACAATCTGCGATTCTTTGCTCTTCTGTTGGCCTCTTCTGGTGTTATCCCTCCTAGTGACTCTAGTATTCCCTTTGTCCATCTCTTTCTCGGTCTTCCTCTTAATCTGGCATTTTCGTAGCGTTTGTTTATGGCTGTTTGAGTCATTGTTAGTTCTTTTTGTCTTGTTGTGTGGCCGAACCAATTTATCTGTTGTTTCTTTATGTATTCGATGGCTGGTTCAATTTCGAGTTTTTCCTCAGGTCGGTGTTTCTTACTCTGTCCCTTAAGCTGTTTCTTCTGACACATTTCATTTCGGTGGTCGTTATCTTTCTTATTGTTCTAGAGTCAAGCGTCCAATTCTGGCACTGATTGCACAGAGTTCGTAGAAAAATTGATTTGTATATTGCCATTTTTGCTTCCCTAGTTATTGCTTTGTTTTTCAATAGTTTTGATACCTGGCCTATAACTTTGCATGCACCTTATATCTATCTCTGTCTCTTGGTTATTGTCTTGTGTTAACGTGGGGTAATAAAAATAGATTATATGTGAAAATTAGTCAGCTAATATATATATATATAATTAAAGCAAGACTTAACTGAAGCAAGATCCAAACATTCAAAGCTAGTAGAAGACTGTGAATCAAGTGGGACACAGGGGGAAGGAGGAATTTGGGAAATCAGTTATGTGATCCAATGAGATAACAAAATATTACAATGTGTGAGAGGCACAACTTGTTTGTAAAGCTGTCACCATGTTGGAGTGAGAATTTCCTCACCTACTTGCTTATGAATATTTGGAATCTATAGTAACTAATTAAGGAGACTGCCAGAAAGAAATCAAAAGAAGATTAGTAATAGGAACACATAAATTAAACGCCATGAAGAACATGTGGCATAAAACCAGCAAGATAGTAGTATTAAAATTGCTGAGGTCATTTATCTTCCCAATAGCAGCATGTGGTTGTGAATCATGGACAATCTCGCAAACAGCATGGAAGAAAATTGATTCATCTGAAACAAAATGCTACAGAAAAACCTTTAAGAAACTTTGATAATGAAAAGAGTTGTGAAGACATTAAAAGACAATAAAAAGAACTGGCTCATAAACACCATTCTAAAGAGAAAATTAAAATACTATGGCCATGACAAAAGACACAGCGGACTGGAAAGAACAATAATGGAAAGCATGGCTTCTGGACAAATGCATGAGGGGCAGACCAAAAAGGAGTTGGTTTCAAGACATCAAAGATATCTTGAACATAACAACAGGAGAATAGGAAAATTAAAGACTGCAGAGATTCTTTCAGATGGGCTGTGGTGAATGAATGTTCTGCAAAGGACATGTCACATAATTATAGCGAACAAAATAAGACGAAAAAAATATACAGCAACAGAAAATATATGTCCAAGTGCACTGTGATTCAAGATTTGTATTTATTTAATCCCCCTGTGAAATCAATTTCTCCCGTGTGTTACCAAGACCTCATTATGAGGGAAGTAAAGAATAGTGACACTGTGACCTTCCAGGTGTGTCGTAAGAGGCGACTGAGGAGGTTGATCGATGGCTTGACATGCTGTCATTGTAAAAAGTATTGTTATGGAAACAGTCGTAGATTTTAGAAGCAGTGATCTCTGCAATATGTGCCATTTTGGCATGTAAGGTTTCTGTTTTTGCAATTGTGGTTTTGCCCTGTATGCCGTCTTGAGCTCGAAAGGACAATATATAAATAGAAATCAATTTAAAAATTGACAGAGAAAGTGTCAAATGTAGGATTTGTTATTATTCAGATCCCAGTACAGAGCCAGAAGATGAGTTCATTCAAGATTTTGGCAGTCGTATTTGGCTGACATACCGCAGCAATTTTTACCCTATACCTGGAACCAAGCTGAGCTCGGACTGTGGATGGGGGTGTATGCTGCGTAGTGGACAGATGCTTATTGCTCAGTGTCTTGTGACTCACTTCCTAGGCAGAGGTTTGTGTTAAGCATTGCTAATATGCTAGGATCTTGTTTGTTACTTTTGTTGAGAAAGTATAAAATAGAGTCAACAGAAACATGTTATGGTAATTAATAGCTCAATATGAATTAACCTTAGATCATCATCATCATCATCGAGTGCCTTCTCCACAACGAAGGTTGGTTACCATGGAGCGCCATTCTGCTCTGTCTCTTGCTTTGATGGTGCAGGTTGTCATAGGCTGATTTGTCCATCTTTTGATGTTACTCGTCCATGTTAGTCTTGGTCTGTCTCTGCCTCTTTTACCTTGTATTTTCCCCTCCAGGATTACTTTTAGTAGGCTGTTGTGTCTTTTAACATGGCCCAAAAATCGCATTTGTCTTGTTTGAATTGTGCTTAGTAGTTCTCTTTTTCCCTAGATCACGTTACCTAACTGTGACTCACATTTTTACGAGACAGTAGTCAAAATTACTACCACTTAAATGTTATATTTGAAGTTTGGAAAATAAGAATTTCTTTGAACTTTTGCTTAGGTAGTTTCCCTTAGCAGAAAGAGACTCAGCAATTAGATACTGTAATCATTTTCTGGCTTATTTTTTATTTATGATCTGAAATTTTAGCTCATGGTGCCTTGGCTACTGGAGGTGTTACACTGTCTATTCACATGGTGGCCATCTGCTCATCAATCTAGCTGTATGTTGAGCTTCCTCTTAGTGTCCTTCGCTGGCTATCACGATGTTAAAAATGTTTGTTTTGATGTCTATGCCAACAGCCGAGAGGATTTTCCCCTTAATAAGAAAAAAAACTTGAATTTTTTTTTAATTTACCAAATTTATATTTTAAAAAAAAGCAACCCACTTTCTACGATAGTGTAGTACTTTTTTATGATGCCTATGTTTGTGTCTAATCCAGCATAAAAGGAAACAAATCCCAATACTTAGGGGTCACAGGAAGTAGTAATTAAGAAGGTATAGGGAGGGAGGATATGTTTGCCTAGTGGGAAACTGTCAAATTTCAAGAATTTGTATATTGAGGTCGTAATTTTTGCGATAGTATCGTAACCGAGGAATAAGTGAACTTCTTATTGTACAGAGTAATTCATAAAAGGATGGTGCAATGTAAAGCTGATTTACTCATAACTGAACAAACCCAACACAACTGCATTAACATGAGAAGATCCAATTGTCAAAGTTTTACCTGTATACTATAAATACTTATGTGAATCCCTTTGGTGGCATGACAGATGTCAAGACTGTTTTTATTTTGGGCTCATATCCTGTTTACTATCTTTTCTGAAGTCAGTCGACAGCCTGAATTTTTCTCCAAATGTAAACAGCCACTAGTTTTTAATTTCCTCACCTGATTCTCAATACAGTTTCTGTGTGGTGCATTCTAACCAAATTTAGTTCTGTAGTTTCACTATATTGTCACAACAGGAAGTAATTGATAGTTAAATATTACATTTATCTATCTATTGACCTTTTGAGCCATAGCCAGCCCATAGGGCATAGACCCACTCTTTCTCTTATCTAAATTTTTTATTCTAGCAGTTTTCAATCCTTGTAAAGATATTTTATCAAATCTCGCCATCTGTCTCTGTTCTGTGCAAGCAACACTATCTCATTGAGGGAACCGATTCCTGCTGCTCTTGCCTCTCTAATCAATGTTCTTCTCAGTGTCTCCCTGGGTCGACCTCTTTTCCTCTGACCTGTTGTTTCCCACATGAGGGCTAGCTTTGTTATTCGGTTATTATCTCTCCTCATCACATGTCCAACATATGACCATCATCTTTTCTTGATTACTGAAGATATTAGTGGTTGATTAGCAATTTCTCAAATTTCCTCATTTGTTTTGAATTTGTTCCATGCTATACAAAGTATTTTCCTTCGACATTTATTTTCAAATGCGTTCAACTTTGTTTCTATGTCTCTTGTTGATTTCCAGCTCTCACACGCATACATAAGGGTTGATAGTACGTTTTATTTGAATAGTCTAAGTTTAGTTAAATATTACATAAACATTAATATACCTTTTATGGTTTAATATTTTATTATTACATTGAATTCTTTAAAAATTGACTGCTGTGTAAAAGTTGTGTACACAAAGTTTTACCACTATGATAGGGAGAAAAGTTTCCAAATACCAAAATATAGTTTGTTAAATTGTAATATCATTTCTCCTAAACATTAAGTTAAAGTAAAGAAAAGGCAGTTGACATACAAATGTCCATGTCATTAAAATAATTATTTATTTGTTCATTTCTTTCTTTCTTTTTTTTCTTTCTTTCTTTCTTCATTTCCTCTTAAACCTATTCAGGTGTTGATGAAGATACAAAGCCTTTTGGCAGCTTCAGTCATTGCCAATTGATGTTTTTTGCAGTGTTTCACTGATGTTATCTGCCCATCTTACTGTGGGTCTGCCTCTAGCTCTTCTCCATTTTCCTCTTTTAATATATGCTTTTGAAGGTAAGGAATCACGCAGCATTCTTTCTAGATGGATAAAGATTGATTCGCTAGATGGACAAACGAGTTTATTTATTGTTTCTGTATGTAGCTTAGGACTGGTTCAATGCCTACTCTTTCTCTTATAATATCATTTTTGATTCTGTCTTTTCTGGTCACTCCAAGTGCTTTTCTCAGACATCAGATCTCTGTGGTGATAAGCTTTCTTTTATGCTGTCATAAGTGACCTTGGTTAGCATTGGTAACACAATGTTGGAATGAATATACTCTGTATAACATGTTTGTTGTTTGTAAAAGGTATTGCTTTGTTGAAGTATAGGGGATTGCTGTCCCAATATTTGGTCTGTTTTATTGCATTTTTTAATATAATATTGATAATGTGCAAAATCCATCCAGCAGAGAAACTTAATATAAACTGTTCTCTACTTTTGTAATATGATCAGTACTGTAACAACAGAGTTTAAATGAAACAAATCTCGAGCACAGTGTATGTATCTGATTGTAACAAAACTTTAACAATGTAATTCATTTATTTGCATATTAGTCATCATCAAGTACCGGGTCTACTGGCGTAGGTGATCATGTCTCTCCACAACTTTTGATCTCGACAGTTATTATTTCTGTTGTTGACCTTCTGCCAAGCCATTCTCTTAAGCTGTCCAGTATCTTTTCTCTTTGCTTCCCTCTATCTCTTCGTCCCTCAATTTTCCCATTTGATACAATATATTCCAGCTGTTCCCTTCTCATTACATGGCAAAAAAAAATGTATTGTTTCTTCCTAATATTGGAAATTAGCTCTCTTTTGCTTTGGCCTTCTTCTGAACGTTTTCATTACTCTTCATAGCTGTCCATGGTATACTCTCAACATTCTTCTGTAAAACCACATTTCTACAGACTCCAGTGATTTCCTTGTCTTTGTCCTATTATCCATGATTCACATCAATATGTTAAGGCTGTCTCAACATAACATTTAAGAACTCTTTTTCTTGTTTCTATTGTCAAAAATGGATTACATAGTATCTTCCTCTTTTTTGGAAAGCTGCATTTGTCTAAACCATCCAACATCTCACCTCTGTTGTACATCTACCATCTTAAGTTAACAAAGTTCCCAAATATTTAAATTCATTTTACCTGTTTTAATATTGTTCCACTTGTCTTTATTTTGTACTGAGGTGATGTCTTTTTCTTTGTTGTTACCATTACTTCTGTCTTTCTGCTATTAAGGCTGAGTCCTTTATTTTTGCTTTCTTTCACTATAATGTCTAACATTTCTTGTAACTCATTTTCACTCTTAGCAATTAAGATTGTATCATCAGCATACCTTAGATTATTTATATTATGACCTCCGATTGTTATTCCAGGCATGCCCCTTATGGATCTTAAAATAATCTCATTGTACATATTAAACAAATCTGGTGACAGCACACAACCTTGTCTAACACCCTGTTTTATTTGTTGAAGCATTTCCAATTGATTTCCAGTTCTTATGGCTGCTGTTTGTTGCAAGTACATGTTCTTTACTATTCTTAGATCTTTGCTGTCTATGTATATGCCTTCTAAAATTTTTATTTTTTTTTTAGTGCTTTATTTTGTCAAATGCTTTGGTATAATCTATAAAACATAGGTATAGATCTGTTTTCACCTCTATGGCTCTTTCTACTTATGATGTATATGGCATTGTTATTCCTTTACCTCTAACAAAACCACACTGTTCATCACTAATTTCTGGACTGATTTTGTTTTGCACTCTTTGAATGATGATTCTTAGTAATATCTTAGTCATGTGACTCATAAGGCTTATTGTGCGATAATCATCGCATTCAATCGCATCCGATTTCTTTGGTAGTGCGATGAATATTGATTTGACATGTCATCTGGCATATATCCGCTGTTGTAGATATCATTCAATATTTTGTTATTGTTTCTATTCCCAAATCACCCATGGCTTCAATCTCTTCTTTAGTTATATTATCTGGTCCAGGAGCTTTGCCTGCTTTCATATTGCGCAAGGTATCTTCCACTTCTTCTTTGAGTATTTCTTGTCCTTCTCCATTATCCTTAATATTTACTTCTGTTCATTCATCATTATAAAGATCTTTAATGTATTCTGTCTATCGTTCCCTTATGCTTTCTTGTTCAATCAATAGTTCTCTTTCCTTTGATCTTAAGCATCCAGTTTTTGTTTGTGTTTTTCTTCCTGTTAATTCTTCAATTTGTTTGTATATAGCTTTGGCATCTCCTTTTTGTTGCATTTCAATCTCTTTGCATCTCTGTTTTAGCCATGCTTCTTTTGCTTCATTGCATTTTATTACAATTTCTTTATTTAATCTTATATACTAATCTATATTTTCCTTATTTCTTCTTCTTGCATCCATTAGCTGCAAAATGTCATCTGTCATCCATTTCTTTCTTGAATTTGTCCTCACTGGTGGTATGAACTCTTTTGATGTTTGTAGCATTGATTCTTTTAGCATTTCCCACTGTTCATCAATGCTTTGTATCTTCTCTATTGCATTGTACCAGTTCTGAATTGTGATGTTATATTTGTCTTGCAACTTCTTGTCTGATTTGAGTAAATCTAAATTTAACTTGATGTTAACAGAGGCTTGTTTTGCTGCTTTTAATTTTACTCTAAGCTTTCCCACAACTGGTACATATATATGTTTATGGCTGACAGACAGATATGATGAGTGTACATTTATGGTTGACAGACAGATGTGATGAGTATATGTTTATATTTGACAAACAGATGTGATGAGTATATTTTTATGTTTGACAGACATATGTGATGAGTATACATTTATGGTTCACTGACAAATGTGACAAGTATACATTTCTGGTTCACAGACAGATGTGATGAGTGTACATTTATGGTTGACAGATAGATGTGACGAGTATATGTTTATGTTGGACAGATAGGTGTGATGAGTATACATTTATGGTTCACAGACAGATGTGATGAGTGTACATTTATGGCTGTCACATTCGACAAGTGTTACGCTTTCAGACTATTCAGAATTGAAATAAGAGAAATCTGTTTAGTTTATTTGGTCACTTTGTTAATCTTTGAAAATTCTTTAGATATTTGGTGTTGTCATATTACCAGTACTGTGGACCAGTAAGAGTTATTCTACCTTTTATCACAAATGTATTGATGCCAAAAGATCGTATTAGTTTGACCTACATCTTTGAAGGTGGCCTAGCTACAGGACACCCATTATGTGTGCGCCCCCCCCCCCCCCAAAATAAACAAACAAACAAACTCATTGTCTTAACTCTTTCCATGCAGAAGCTTTTTATCAATGCAGCAGAACAGATTTCAGAGACAAAATTTTTCATGGTTTTAAGAATCAATCTACATATTTATATAATATATATGAGGTTTAAATAATTGAACAAGGTATTAGATTTCATCAATACCAAGATGATACAAGACATGTAAAAGGAATATGGTTTGGTGACGGTTCAGACTAATCAAATTGAGAGTGACACACTATGTGGCAAAACGTAAGCAGCCGAAATCGGCATGGTGCACAATGCGTTGAGACTTATGGAAAGAGTTTTAATTAGCGCAATTTGTAGTAACTCTTGTAGATCTGTCACTCTTTATAGCTTTTTTAGTAACACACTTTGTGTTTTTGTGTCACGTAGTTGCTGGTGACAGTTATTTCCCAATTACTCCCAATTTGTATTTCTCGTTATACCCAACGTGGTTTTTGCACTCCAAAGTTTTTATTTTTTGGCTGCAAACATCTTCCTTCCAATTTAACCACTTCAGTTTGGACTCATTAACGTATTCCAAGTTGACTTTTGAATGTTTTCTCTCAGATGACAAGTATCATTGTTTATTAATCACTCTCAAATTGCTTCATATGTTAAATGTTTCCAAAAATACTTTTCCAGACTGGCGATTGTATCATAAGCAAACAGAAACTGAGTCTATATTTTATAGAGAAATAATAAGGTGGTTTTCTGATCCCTTGGATGCTCCGTCTGACAAGTCTCCATTCTGTCTGCACCATCTGACAAGTTTTGGCCGTGCTTACAACAAGGAACCAGGAGAGTGGTATGGACCAGCATCTGTTGCTTATATTTTCAGGTATGGTCAGTGTAGTTGGTCTTTAATTGATTTCTTATTTCTTTATCTTTCAATTCCCTGTTTGAGGCCATTTTCTTATGATTCTCCATGTCTCCCCATTCTTTTTCATGCTCTGTTGAGTTAGTTCTCAGGATTCAGGATGGGTCTTCATCTTTCTGTAGTAAAGTTTGTCAAAATAATGACAAAGAAATTGATCTTATGAATTGTTCCATGTTCTGTAAATGCTCTTCATTGCTTCATGGTATGAAACATGAACAAGTATAAAGAGTTTTAAAGAGATTGAATTGAGATCAGTTTACATCAGATTAGATATATATATATGTAGAAGGGGAAGGAGTGCAGAGAGTAGAGGAGTAAACAAAGACAGAGAACAAGGTCAAGGAGAAAAAAGGAAAAAGATAGTAAGATGAAGTCACGAGAAAAATAAGGAGACGATGGGTCTAAATTCACGTGGAAAACATGAAGGCCATGTCCAGAAGTGAGTGGGCAGACAGACGCGTAGGAAGTCAATTTTGATTGGCTGATAACATCCAAATTTAAGATGTAAACACAAAAGATCGAGAGCACTTTATACTGAACACTCGGAGAAATGTAGTCGGCAGGAGCACACATGCCAGTCAGGAGACGAGCGACCATGTGGGTTGGCCCATAGAGAGGCTAACCCTAGCCCAGTAGAATTAGACGCGATGTAGATTAGTAAGTGAGTTAGAATAATGACACTAAGCAAGTGTAATAGACATTTAGCCGGCAGAAGAAACGTGATAGTTAGGAGACGCAGAGACTAGTGAAGAATAGTTATGCGGATAGATTAACAAGTGGCACTATGAAGAGACAGTTAGTAGCAGTGCCAAGAGACTGCAGGGCTGGTAGAAGTTAGATAGTATAGGGGTGCCGTTCGATGGGGAACGGTCCACAAGTAGTTAAGATGCGAGTATGAATGCGTTTAGAGTCCAGAGATAAGTGTGAGGGCGATAGACTAAAGAATTGTAAGAGTGCGCTTTAAGTGTGTGACCTGCCATATCCAGTGTGTTTAGAGAGTCCGATGTGACAGTATTAAAAGTCGGAACAAATTCTGATAACCAATGTGTTGTTATGTGTTACACAGTTATATTTATCTGGCCTAGCGTCAACCCTCAGGGACGAATCATAACAGCAATAAAGTTGTCGTGGAATCACAATGTGAAACAGTCATCTTAACAACAAATCAGAAGTAGTACGGTGAACAGACAAGGTCAGGGCTGAGACGAATGCCCAGTGGGCACGAAGACGTGTTGTCCCGAGCAAATCATGAGCAGCGCATTCCAGCTTGAGGTCAATCGAACAGAGAACTGACAGGTGACGGTGAAGGCCGCCAGTAAAGTAAAGAACGATCGATAAACGATCGAAATATATCAACAACAACAAATAATAAATAAATAAACTCGTCACGGTTACATATATATATATATATATACACACACACATATACATGCATATACATACACATACATATATATATATATATGTGCGATACACACACAGAGGGAGATGTGTGGAGCGTGGATATGGGGAATTCCTGACTGCAGTGTTACTGATTCCAAAAACAGATCAGCACTACAAGGGAAGGAACTCAGAAATACCTGCAGATGTTGCATGGTGTTGGACCAAAGGGTGTCAACTCACAGGCCACTGGATTCATAACAACAACCATAATTTGCAGGGTTGGATTAGACGTAACTACTCAATTTATGTTGCGGTAATTAAAGTTTTTAAGTTATTGAGTTATTTGTGGGTCATCATAATTGCACATGCTCAGAAACCCTCCTCAGCAATTCCTGCAGTGTCCAGCCACTGACAACTCCAGTTGTGTGTTAGTTGATAAGTCTTCTAAGGTTGTTCAATTCAGTTTTCAAGTATTTATATTAAGAATTTCTTTTCTCATTAATTCTGTCAAGTTTTTTTTAATGAATAAAATATACATTCATCATCATTGAGTACCGTCTCCGCAACAAAGGTTGGCTACCATGGAGCGCCATTTTGCTCTATCTCTTGCTTGATGGTGCAGGTTGTCATCGGTTGATTTGTCCATCTTTTGATGTTACTCGTCCATGTTAATCTTGGTCTGCCTCTGCCTCTTTTACCTTGTATTTTCCCCTCCAGGATCACTTTCAGTAGGCTGTTGTGTCTTTTAACATGGCCTAAGAATCGCATTTGTCTTGTTCTAATTGTGTTCAGAAGTTCTCTTTTCATTTTTAGTTGTTTTAAGACTTTGTCATTTGTTTCTTTCCTTCCATCCAATTCTACCTATTCTTCTATATAATATACATTCACATATACATACATACACATATACATAAAATATACATGAACAAAATATAAAGCATGTGTTTGTCTAAATGTAAAAACATAAGTAAATGATATAACCTTCAGAATTTCTTTCATGTTTTCTAATTGAACTCTTCTTGCAGAGATACCTTTATAAAAGCCAGCCAGACAGTTACAGTTTTAAATCAACTGTGTCTCTATGTTGCTCAAGACTGTACAGGTGAGAAGTTTATCTGACCTTTCCTGTTGAAGGGTTAGAGATAACAATTCAGATCTGATATTCCATGACATTTTTCTGGAAGTAAGTAAAGTAAAGTACCCCCGTCACGCCAAGTGGCGTATAGGGAAATATGGTGTTAGTGACCCTATATTTTACAGACCTTCAGCACATGATTTTTGGGGTAATGTGGTCAGTATTACGCCCGTGCCGCTTTACTTTCCCAGAAAAAAATCCGGTACCCATTTAAGGCTGGGTAAACCCGGAAGCCGTCGGTTGGGATCGAACCCTACCCCTTGTCCGTGGTAGTCCGGTTCACTAACCACTGAGCTATCGCGGCTCCCTTTTTCTGGAAGTATTCCTTTTAATCTTCTTTCAAAAGACTAATTTCCCCACTTCACAGACCAACTAGTCAAAAAGAAATGAACAAATAAAATGCAGGTGTTTTTTTACTTTGGAAAGTAAGTTAGAACAATGTGTGATGGTTCACTTATTTTTTTGTGTGCATCCCTTCTTCTCTCCTTCCTCATTTGCCTTTCAGTGTCGAGAGAATATACAGTTTGCGGTCTTTTTTTGTTCTGTTTCATCTGCTGCTGTTATGTTTCCTAGTGTTTCTAATATTTCGTCAATCCATCTTTTTTGTTGTCAGCCTTTATATTTTGTGTTCTTGCAATGTTTATTGAAGGCTCATTGTGTTGTGTTTTGATCTTTCTGAACAACTTTATCTATTGTTTCTTTATGTATTCTATGGTGGGGATTATTCCTAACTTTTTTTTAAATTTCTGATCTTATCTCTCACGCTGTTTCCTGTCATTCATCTAACACATTTCATCTCAGTAGAAGTTATTTTTCTTATTATTCTTGCATCTATCGGTATTGTCCAACAAGGAAATAACTCTGGAGGCAAAACGAGCACTATACAATACAATCTTCATCCCAACGTTGTGCTACCATTGCCAGACCTGGACCCTAGATGCAAGAACAATAAGAAAAATAACCTCTACAGAGATGAAATGTGTTAGACGAATGACAGGAAACAGTCTGAGAGATAAGATCAGAAATGAAGAACTGAGAAAAAAGCTAAGAATAGCCCCTGCCATAGAATATATAAGGAAACAACAGATAAAATGGTTTGGCCACGTGACAAGGCAGAAAGAACAAAACACAAGACAACGAGCCTTCAACAAACGTTGTGAGAACACCAGACCCAAGGGTCGACCACGAAAAAGATGGGTCGATGGAATATTAGAAGCACTAGGAAACATAACAGCAGCAGAGGCGAACAGAAGAGCAAAAGACCGTAAATTATATCTCCCCTCGACGCTGAAAGGCAGATGAGGAAGGAAAGAAGAAGAAGATCTAAGGTCCAGGACTGGCAATTGTAGCACAACGTTGAAATGAAGATTGTATTGTAGAGTGCCCATTTCACCTCTTGAGTTATTTCCATGTTGGGACAATAGTAGGTATTTAAATTCCTCTACTTGTTTTAGTTGTCTGCTGTCTATAGTTATGTTGATGTTCTTTTGCGATATTCATGACTTCTGTTTTTTTAATGTTGATTTTAATTTTGTGCCTGTGCTGCTGAGCTTATTTAAGTGTTCTTGTAGGTCTTCTATTTTTCCATGTATTAGTGCCTGATCATCTGCAAATAGAAACTCGTTGATCTCCTCTATCTCTGATGAGTTGGCTAACTTGCATATATAGTCCATGTATGTAATAAACAGTAGGGGAGGTACAACCCTGTCTTACACCTGATCTAACTTGGAAGTGGTCTGTGTAACCTGCTGCTGTTCTGATGCTTTTCCTGGTCTGTGTACAAATTTTAATTATGTTCTGTCATCTTTTCTGTTAGCTGTTTTAAGGTGAATCACCTGTCAGAACATCCTATGTTTTTTTGGAACCCTGTTTGAGTATCGCTTAACTGTATTTCTATTATTGGTCTCAGCCTTTTTCCCACAATCTTGGTATATAGTTTTCCTACATGGCTAAGAAGCGATATACCCCTATTGTGATTGCAGTCTCTCTTACTACCCTTACTTTTCCATATTGGTACGATGATTGCCCGTTGCCAATCTTCTGGGGCTTTTTGTTGGTGCCATGCTGCATTGAATATTCTGTGCAGCTATGTAACTCCCATTTCTCCTGCTGCTGCTATTATTTCTCACTGGTATGTTATCTATCCCCGGTGCTTTATTTTTTGGTGCATATATGATTACTTCTTTGATTTCCTTTTTCATGATGTTGGGTTCAGTGTTTGTGCTTTCTTGCATAGTTTTTGTTGTGTTATTGATAGTTGGTGTCATGTTTAATAGGTCTTCAAAATATTATTTCCATCTCTGTTGCATATGTTGGTTATTTGATATTGACTGTCCGTCTTTGTCATTTATGAGCTCAGTAGGATCATGGTTTTCTTTTCTCACTCTTGTTGCATTTATTGCTTTGTAGAAATCTTTTGTGGCTGTCTTAAAGTCCCTCCTCGTATTTTGTCTGAATTACAAATTCTGTCTATGTGTTTTGCTTAGCTTCTGTGATAAAAAAAAGGCATATTTTTTGCATCTGGGGTTTGTAATTCTTGACTGTAACCTGTTTATTCAAGAGACTTGTCTATATCATCAACATAATAACTATCATGAGCTTAACCTTACAGGTGCTGAATTGCAGTGTTGGATTGTTTATTTATCAATTGCTGTTTATCAGCTCAACCACCACCACCTTTAATATAAATCAACCCCTTGAATTTGTGGATCCAGTTATAAAATTGTCTACTCATGATTGCGATTGCCTTTAGAATCTGTGAAACCAGGAAGCAAATACAATGGTGGTTCAAGGATGACCAAAAGTTTAGTGTGTAAATAATCTATAAATAGCCAAAGCATATTGAAATAGTTGGGGGGAAGGAAGCATGCCATAATCCTTTTGGAGTATTCTGTGCCCAACATGGTATATTTGGCACTTGCACAGCAGTTGCAATGAACATGATGGTGAGTAGTGTGTCTGTGGCAGTGAAATCTATTTTTTTTTTAAAGGAAAATGTTAAATCACTTGAGATTTTAAGAATATTGCAAGTATAGAGAACAAATGATGTCATGAGCTAAAGTAGATGAATGGTGGGATTAGTTTTGGGACAATATTTGAGTACTGAGGAGTAATGGGAAGAAAGACCTGAAGATCTGTGAGAAATACTCTTGAAGCTCTGTCAAATGAGTTATGCTGAATGCTTTTTCCCCAGCTCATTATTGTCATGGGAACATTTTGAAGGAAGAAATTTATGACAGATGTAACACTGCAGAATGATGTCCTCTAGCGTTTATGACAGCAACCCCGTTCTTTCTGTGTCAACAGAATCAGAAATTTCTCATAATGATGGGATCAGTTTGTGAACGCTCACAGGATATGAGCAGGGACTTCTGTGTTGAAAAAACTATATAGTTTAGAGTATGTTGTACTGTGGGAGCCGCGATAGCTCAGTGGTTAGTGAACTGGACTAGAAAGGACAAGAGGTAGGGTTCGATCCCAACCGACGGCTTCCGGGTTCTATCTATCTATTGACCTTTCGAGCCGTATCCGGCCCATAGGGCTTAGACCAAGATACTCCTTCTCTTATCTGAATTTTTGTTCTAGCAGTTTTCAATTCTTTTAAAGATATTACTGAAGATATTAGTGGTTGATTGGCAATTTCTCTAATTTTCTCGTTTGTTTTTAATTCGTTCCACGCTATACCAAGTATTTTCCTTAGACATTTATTTTCGAATGCGTTCAACTTTGTTTCTATATCTTTTGTTGTTTTCCAGCTTTCACACGCATACGTAAGGGTTGATAGTACATTTGATTTGAATAGCCTAAGTTTTGTGTTTGTGCTGATAAGTTTTGATTTCCACAACTTTTCAAGGCTTCTGAAAGACATTGCTGCTTTAGCTATTCTGATTCTAATTTCTTTGCTTGTATCTCCTTCTCGATCAATGTGACTTCCAAGATAGGTAAAGTGATCGATCTCTTCTACTAGTTTGTTTTCCATGTATATTTTGTCGTCTGTTGGAATTAAACTTTTCATGACTTTAGTCTTTTCATGATTGATCTCAAGCCCAATTTTGCTGGCTATTGATTCCGGGTTCACCCAGCCTTAAATGGGTACTGGATTTTTTCTGGGAAAGTAAAGCGGCACGGGCGTAATACCGACCACATTACCCCAAAAATCATGTGCCGAAGGTCTGTAAAATTTATGGTCACTAACACCATATTACCTATACGCCACTTGCTTTGACGGGGCTCTTTACTTTTTTTTTATGTTGTACTATCCATTTCCTCAGTAGAAAAAGAAATTTTGATCAAAATTGAATGACCTTTGTAGAATAAACTAAAAAGTTTCTAACACCTAATGACGCAGTATTGAAAAGATTTTTCTCCACTGTCTTCTAAAACTCTGAAGCTGCTGTATCAAAGTGATTAGTGGACTCAAGATGAATCAAGGTTCAGTTCTTAGATGTGGCTAATTTTATTTTGGTCTAACATGGCTTTGAGATTCACCAGGCCTCTGAGAATGGTACCAGAGATTTTCCCTGGTAAAGTAAGATTATTGTAATGTTATTCATAAATATACAGATCATCATAGAGAATATATGGGAACTAACACCATACTCCGCATATGTCACAAGATTTTATGTTTTTAATTTTAAGCATAAAACCTTCTTTAATGCATTTTACAGTTTAAGGGGGGGGAAAAATGTTAACAAGCTTCATTAACAAAGGTTATCTATCTATCTATTGACCTTTCGAGCCGTAACCGGCCCATAGGGCGTAGACCAAGATACACCTTCTCCTATATGAATTTTTGTTCTAGCAGTTTTCTTTTAAAGATATTTTATCAAATCTCGCCATCTGTCTCTGTTCTGTGCAAGCAGTTCTATCTCATTGAGGGAGCCGATTCCTGCTGCTCTTGCCTCTCTCATCAATGTTCTTCTCAGTGTCTCCCTGGGTCTTCCTCTTTTTCTTTTACCTGTTGTTTCCCATATGAGGGCTTGCTTTGCTATTCGATTATTATCTCTTCTCATCACATGTCCAACGTATGACCATCGTCTTTTCTTTATTACTGAAGATATTAGTGGTTGATTGGCGATTTCTCTAATTTCCTCGTTTGTTTTGAATTCGTTCCATTCTATACCAAGTATTTTCCTTAGACATTTATTTTCGAATGCGTTCAACTTTGTTTCTATATCTCTTGTTGTTTTCCAGCTTTCACACGCATACGTAAGGGTTGATAGTACATTTGATTTGAATAGCCTAAGTTTTGTGTTTGTGCTAATGAGTTTTGATTTCCACAACTTTTCAAGGCTTCTGAAAGACATTGCTGCTTTAGCCAGTCTGATTCTAATTTCTTTGCTTGTATCCCCTTCTCGATCAATGTGACTTCCAAGATAGATGAAGTGATCGATCTCTTCTACTGGTTTGTTTTCCATGTATATTTTGTCACTTGTTGGAATTAAACTTTTCATGACTTTAGTCTTTTCATGATTGACCTCAAGCCCAATTTTGCTGGCTATTGATGATAGTTCATTTGTGTTTTCCTGCATCGTTTTTATCTGATTGCTGATGAGAACTATGTCATCATAACAAAGGTTAACAAGCTTCATTAACAAAGGTTAACAAGCTTCATTAACAAAGGTTAGCAAGCTTCATTAACAAAGGGTAACAAGCTTCATTAACAAAGGTTAGCAAGCTTCATTAACAAAGGTTAACAAGCTTCATTAACAAAGGTTAGCAAGCTTCATTAACAAATGTTAACAAGCTTCATTAACAAAGGTTAGCAAGCTTCATTAACAAATGTTAACAAGCTTCATTAACAAAGGTTAACAAGCTTCATTAACAAAGGTTAACAAGCTTCATTAACAAAGGTTAACAAGCTTCATTAACAAAGGTTAGCAAGCTTCATTAACAAAGGTTAACAAGCTTCATTAACAAAGGTTAGCAAGCTTCATTAACAAAGGTTAGCAAGCTTCATTAACAAATGTTAACAAGCTTCATTAACAAAGGTTAACAAGCTTCATTAACAAAGGTTAGCAAGCTTCATTAACAAAGGTTAGCAAGCTTCATTAACAAAGGTTAGCAAGCTTCATTAACAAAGGTTAGCAAGCTTCATTAACAAAGGTTAGCAAGCTTCATTAACAAAGGTTAGCAAGCTTCATTAACAAAGGTTAGCAAGCTTCATTAACAAAGGTTAGCAAGCTTCATAGCAGTAGAGCATTACTGCCATAAGGAAGTGAGGTATAGAGTCTCCACTTATGGGTATATCTTTGAGGAAACGCAGGCAGGAAATGCTGCCCAATGCTCTCCCAGGATGCTTGACCTTCCCTGACCAATAGTTAAGTACCCACTTTTTTTTCCAGCTGGGTTGGCTGACAGAAGCAAGCTGGCTTCAAACCCTGGTGATTGAAGTGAGAAGTGTGCCCTTTATGACCATGCTAATCAGTCCCCTAGTTTTTCATGGTTCAATAGTTATTATTTAGTGTATGGTTTCCTTGTAGTCTGTTTACTTTGTCACTGGTGAATATTGTAGCAAGTTAAAGCTGGTGTCTGAACATGTTATTGAGTGAAATAATATAATTATCAAATCTGTAATGCTTTAAGTCATTATATAAGCAAAGCCATTGTCAGGCTAGAAGCTACATTATTTACTATGAGAGCCAGGACATGTTACAGATTTGATGTAATGCTATATTTTCAGTTTACATAGAGGATGTGAATAATTTATGTACAGAGAGGCAAAGATCAGGAAGTCAGACCAGCTCCTCACTTTGTGATGTTGAATCCTCAAGCTCAAGTCAAAAGGTTGGTAAAAAAATATGCTTTAATTTTATCTTTCTTCTTCTTTCTTTTCTTCCTTATTTGCCTTTCAGCATTGAGGGGAGATAAAGTTTACAGAATTTTGCTATAGTGGACACTCCTCCTACTGTTATGTTTTCTATATATGTGGCCCTTTTCGTCTTGTCAGACGGCCTAGTGGAGGCTATTGTGTATTTTTTTTTAGGTTTTGTTTTTGTTGAACAGCTTCTCTCGTGGCTAATTCTACTAATGTTTGATAAACACACACAGCCACAGAATGAACAAGTCAGGCCCACTGATTCACGGGGTTTTCCATATTTTTTCATGAGTCTTTTCTCTTCTACGTTTTGCCCTAGCACAGTCTCAAATGATGTTATACCATTCCTTATACATGCTCTCCATGATGTGCGATCACTTGCCAGATGTCCCCAGTCATTTTCACAAATAGGGAAGTCATTCAGAGATGATTTACATATATCTTTATATCGTAGTTTAGGTCTGCCGATTTATCTTTTTCCATGTGTTAGTTCACCATATAGTATTTGCCTAGGGATGCGTTTTTATTTCATTCACTGGACGTGCCCCAACCATATTAGTCTTTGACATCTGAGCATCGACATGATTGTTGGGGTCTTAGCACGTTGCAGGACAGTTCAGCTGGTTATTTTGTCTTGCCATTTGATATGCATTATTCTGCGGAGACATTGCATTGAGTCTTTTTTCGTGATTTGAGTATGTTATCCAGGTTTCAGATCCATATAATAGTGTGCACACAAGACTTTCTTCCTCATTTCACTTTTCTTACTCTGCATGGGCACAGAATATGGAGATAGTGCTTTACCCAGTCACACTATCACTTATGTTTTCTAGTGTTTCTAATATTCCGTCGATCCATCTTTTTTTTTATGGTCGGCTCTTTAGTCTAGTGTTCTTACAATGTTTATTGAGGGCTTATTGTGTTGTGTTTTAATCTTTCTGTCACTCTTTCTACATTCACCAGATGACTACTAAAGGAGTAGCTAGTCCCCTTGCATCTGTCCTTAAAAAGACCTTAATTGGGCATAGATGCTTTGTGTTGTGTTTTTGTGCATTTCTGCCTAGCAGATTCAATTTCAGCGTGGCATTTTTGGGTTGTCTTCCATCTTTGATCCTTACTCACTTTGCCAGACTGGATAGTCTGTTTCCTGAAGCACAGCTGGGAGGTGGAACAGGGTTTTGATCAGCTCTGTTGTTCGCTGAATCTGACACATGGAGTTGGCTGTAGATCGCTGAAAACACTCAACTCAATTGCTGGATAGGCATCTTGACCCCCTATTTCTGGCATGGCCAAACCATTTTGACTGTTGTTTACTTATGTATTCAAGACAGAAATTACTCGTAGCTTTTTTCTCAGTTCTTCTTTTCAGATCTTATCTCTCAGGCTATTTCCTGGCATGCATCTAACACATTTAATTTTGGCAGTGGTCATTTTTATTATTGTTCTTGAGTCCAAGTCTAGCTTTTGTAACTAACCATTTGGATGACGATTGTGTCAAAATAGTCTATCTTTAATAAGTGTCTTCTCCTAAGCACTAATCTACTAAAATGTCTCTACCACTAAGCTTAAAATAAGCTAGAAAAATCAAATTGTATGTGTTGTGTCAGAGATGGGAGTCGCTCAATTAAAATATTAATTTCTTTTTAGAGTGAGGGAATGTAGCTGAGGACATATACAAATATAAATGCAGTAAATGTTCTAGTATTATGGCCAAAAAAAGATGAGAGAACAGGTTTGTGCTCTGTAATAAATAGTTTCAAGTGAAGTTTCATAATCATGGTCAGTTAAATAGAACAATGAGGATATTATAAAAGAGACCAAGGCCAAAAAAAGTTCTCTACTACCCTCAATTAGGAACCATTTCTTGGTTTTAAAATTGGATGGGAACAGTTGACAACTGCAAAAATTGAGGGAAAATAAGTGAAGTGACGATTTCTGTTATTTACAGTTGTGTAATTCTCTTAAACTGCAAGTCAGAAAACCCATTTTAAAATAATGGTCAACTGAATCTTGTTATTGAGAGAACTAACCCACAATTTTTAGGTTTTTAAATTAGTTCACAGCCATTATACTATTTCCATACTCATACAGGTGAGCTTGGGAGAGTAAAAGGTTAAGGGAGGGTACCCCGAAGTAAAACAACCCCACTGCCTTGTGAAAGGCACTTTTTAGTCAAAGGCTAGTGGAGCCAACCGTAAACAAACCGACAGAAGACAACATAAAACCATCATCGTAACATCTTTGTACAATAATGAATCACCACAAAAAGAGAGCTAATTTCCAATATTAGGAAGAAATAATCATCATTTTTTTGGCCATGTAATGAGAAGAGAACAACTGGAATATATTGTAACAACTGGGAAAATTGAGGGATGAAGAGAAAGAGGAAAGCAAACAGAAAAAATACCAGACAGCTTAAGAGAATGGCTTGGCCGAAGGTCAACAACAGAGATAAATAACTGCCGAGATCGAAAATTGTGGAGAGACATGATCACCTACGCCAACAGGCCCAGTACTTGATGATGATGATACTCATACAAACACTGCTGAAGTAGAGTGAGCTCCTTTAAATCTACTAAAGACATATTTAAACCCATTTTACTATGCAATTTCAGATTGTGTCATGATTAATTTGTATATTTTCTTGGTAGCCCCAACAAGATGAATGGCTGAGGTCTGTAATAATCCTTATTCCCATGCGTCTTGGAGGAGAAGTGACAAATGAGATTTACACTCCATGCCTGCAGAGTCTCCTGTCCCATGAAAAGTGCATGGGCATCATCGGAGGGAGGCCCAAACATTCCTTGTATTTTCTTGGCTGGCAAGGTGAGTCATCCAACTGCATAGATCCTATTTAACCCTAGATTACGACTCCTATCTGTGGGTCACATGCTCACAATACTCTCATAAAAATTACCACCACTAAAATGTTGCATTTGGAGTTCCAAAAATAGTATTTTCTTTGAACTTTTGCTACATGGCTGTGTGTTTACCCAAGCAGACACATGGGAATCAGATGCTGTAATAATTTCCTGCGTTACATTAGATTTATGGCCTGAAATTCAAACGCATTGTGCTGTGGCTACCAGAGATGTTATGTTGTCTATTCACATGACCACTGTAAGTCAGTCAATCCAGCCATATAATCATCTCCCTCAAAGCGTTGTTCGCTGTCTCCCATGTGTTACAAAGGTTTCTTTGATGTTTTGCCAATGGCCAAGGAGATTTTCTGTGCCATAAGGAGAAAAAACGAACAAAATTAATTTCTTGAAAATTAGTAAAATTTATTAAAAAAACAGTCCCCTTTCTACAATACTATCATACTTTTTAAGATGCACTTGCAAAAAAATGTACAGCATCAAAGGAAACAAATCCAACACTTAGGGGTCACTTAAAATTTATTGTTTTGATTCACAGAATTGGAAATGAATGATAAATATTGCATTCATTAATTTTAGATGAACTTACAAGTTTAGTTACACAAGTTTAGTTAAGTCGACAGATCATCAGATCATATTCACATAAATATATATATATATATATATATAAAGAAATAATTGTTGAGATTGTTCAAAGTTAGCCGGCTGTAAAAATACCATGGAATGAAATAATGTATCAGTTAATTCATACTATGAATTTATAAGTCTCTTCTTCTACCATTCAGCTCCCTGTGGAGCATAGGTCTTCAACAAACACTTTCCAAGTCGTTCTCTGTTTCTTGCCATTCTTTTAAGATCATTCCATGTCTTCCCCATCATCTTCATCTCTGCTTCTATCTGTCTTCTCCAAGAATTCTTTGGTCTTCCTCTTTGCTTTTTCCCCTGGGGATTCCAAAAAAGGGCCTGTTGTGTAATACTCTCAGTTGGCTTCCACAGTGTATGTCCTATCCAGCGCCATCGTCTTTACTGTATCTCTTTATCCACTAGTATTTGACTGGTACATTTCCATAATTCTATGTTAGTGATTTTGTCCTGCCATTTCCATCCTTTTATTCTGCGTAAGCATCCATTAATGAAAGTCTGTATCTTCATGATTGTCAATTTTATTGTTCTCCATGTTTCACAGCCATATAATAGGACTGACTTAACATTGGAGTTGAAAATTAATTTATAAATAAGCAAGTAATATATGTCCTACTCAAATTTCAAACTTAAAAATGTAAGATAATGAATTAGTTGAAAGCAATCAACAACTTGTAATTGCCATCGTGCTGATCTAGATCCAGTCAGTCTGTGTTGCCTTGTTTGCCCTGAAAACTAGACACTAGTCTGACTGCATGTGGGAATCTAAGAGGGAATTCTAACTTGGTGCCTAATAGATTTCATGCTGGAGTTGGTTCTTCTGGGTTGGAAGATGCAAATATTTGAGCTTGTTGTAAACCACTACAGCATAACTATGCCAATTTAATGCCATTTTAAGTGTGGATGAGGAAGAGAAGTAACCATTCAGCAAGTGCAGAAGTAGAAGAAGAAAAGCAAAAATAAAATGCTGTCTTGTATTCTTTTCCAGGTAGTAAATTGATCTACTTAGATCCTCATTTGTGCAGAGATGCCATTGATACAAATGTCTCAAATTTTAAAATAGAGGTATGTATAAGTCATTGCACCTTCAAAGGTTTGTTGATTTTGCCATGTCTCAAACTAGACAGAAAACAAATTAGCTTTTAAAGTTGGGTAAATGTGACATAACAAATGAAAAGACGATTAGAGGCCACAGAGATGGGATTTCTCAGAAGAATGTTGAAAGTTCCCTGGACAGCTAAAAAGACCAATAAGGATGTTCTCAAAGAGGTCAACACAAAAAGGGAACTCTTAAAAAAACATCAGAAAGAAACAATCAACATTTTTCGGGCACATCATGAGAAGAGGAAAGTTGGAATACTTGGTTACAACTGGCAAAATAAGGAAAGAGAGATCGCGGACGACAAAGAGAGAAAATACTGGATAGCTTGGTGTCATGGCATGGAAAACAGTCAACAACAGATCTGATACGATGCACTGTAGATAGAAGATTGTGGAGGGACATGATCACCTATGCCAACCGGTATGGCACATGATGATGATGATGAAAAATTGACATGTATTTAGTTATATGTGGGTTATCATCGATGCACTCTGAACAGGTCGATATGTGCTCAGATCTCCTCTCCAGCATGTCCTGCAACATCCAGCAACTGATGACTCCAGCAGCTCTGTTTGTTGATAAGTCTTCTTATGCATTCACTAAGTCTTCTTATGCATTCACTAAGTCTTCTTATGCATTACTAAGTCTTCTTATATATTCACTAAGTCTTCTTATGCATTTACTAAGTCTTCTTATGCATTTACTAAGTCTTCTTATGCATTTACTAAGTCTTCTTATGCATTTACTAAGTCTTCTTATGCATTTACTAAGTCTTCTTATGCATTTACTAAGTCTTCTTATGCATTACTAAGTCTTCTTATGCATTACTAAGTCTTCTTATATATTCACTAAGTCTTCTTATACATTTACTAAGTCTTCTTATACATTACTAAGTCTTCTCATATATTCACTAAGTCTTCTTATGCATTTACTAAGTCTTCTTATGCATTTACTAAGTCTTCTTATGCATTTACTAAGTCTTCTTATATATTCACTAAGTCTTCTTATGCATTCACTAAGTCTTCTTATGCATTTACTAAGTCTTCTTATATATTCACTAAGTCTTCTTATGCATTTACTAAGTCTTCTTATGCATTTACTAAGTCTTCTTATACATTACTAAGTCTTCTTATACATTCACTAAGTCTTCTTATACATTACTAAGTCTTCTTATATATTCACTAAGTCTTCTTATGCATTACTAAGTCTTCTTATATATTTACTAAGTCTTCTTATATATTCACTAAGTCTTCTTATGCATTACTAAGTCTTCTTATGCATTACTAAGTCTTCTTATATATTCACTAAGTCTTCTTATGCATTTACTAAGTCTTCTTATGCATTACTAAGTCTTCTTATATATTTACTAAGTCTTCTTATATATTCACTAAGTCTTCTTATGCATTAACTAAGTCTTCTTATGCATTACTAAGTCTTCTTATACATTACTAAGTCTTCTTATACATTACTAAGTCTTCTTATACATTACTAAGTCTTCTTATGCAATCACTAAGTCTTCTTATGCATTACTAAGTCTTCTTATGCATTCACTAAGTCTTCTTATGCAATCACTAAGTCTTCTTATGCATTACTAAGTCTTCTTATGCATTCACTAAGTCTTCTTATGCAATCACTAAGTCTTCTTATGCATTACTAAGTCTTCTTATGCATTCACTAAGTCTTCTTATGCAATCACTAAGTCTTCTTATGCATTCACTAAGTCTTCTTATGCAATCACTAAGTCTTCTTATGCATTACTAAGTCTTCTTATGCATTCACTAAGTCTTCTTATGCATTCACTAAGTCTTCTTATGCATTCACTAAGTCTCCTTATACATTACTAAGTCTTCTTATACATTCACTAAGTCTTCTTATACATTACTAAGTCTTCTTATACATTCACTAAGTCTTCTTATACATTCACTAAGTCTTCTTATGCAATCACTAAGTCTTCTTATACATTACTAAGTCTTCTTATACATTCACTAAGTCTTCTTATGCATTCACTAAGTCTTCTTATGCATTCACTAAGTCTTCTTATGCATTCACTAAGTCTTCTTATGCATTCACTAAGTCTTCTTATGCATTCACTAAATCTTCTTATACATTCACTAAGTCTTCTTATACATTCACTAAGTCTTCTTATACATTACTAAGTCTTCTTATACATTCACTAAGTCTTCTTATGCATTCACTAAGTCTTCTTATGCATTCACTAAGTCTTCTTATGCATTCACTAAGTCTTCTTATGCATTCACTAAGTCTTCTTATGCATTCACTAAGTCTTCTTATGCAATCACTAAGTCTTCTTATGCATTCACTAAGTCTTCTTATGTATTCACTAAGTCTTCTTATGCAATCACTAAGTCTTCTTATGCATTCACTAAGTCTTCTTATACATTCACTAAGTCTTCTTATACATTACTAAGTCTTCTTATACATTCACTAAGTCTTCTTATGCATTCACTAAGTCTTCTTATACATTCACTAAGTCTTCTTATACATTACTAAGTCTTCTTATACATTCACTAAGTCTTCTTATACATTCACTAAGTCTTCTTATACAATCACTAAGTCTTCTTATACATTCACTAAGTCTTCTTATACATTACTAAGTCTTCTTATACATTCACTAAGTCTTCTTATACATTCACTAAGTCTTCTTATACATTCACTAAGTCTTCTTATACATTACTAAGTCTTCTTATACATTCACTAAGTCTTCTTATACATTACTAAGTCTTCTTATACATTCACTAAGTCTTCTTATACAATCACTAAGTCTTCTTATGCAATCACTAAGTCTTCTTATGCATTCACTAAGTCTTCTTATACATTACTAAGTCTTCTTATACATTCACTAAGTCTTCTTATACATTCACTAAGTCTTCTTATGCATTCACTAAGTCTTCTTATACATTACTAAGTCTTCTTATACAATCACTAAGTCTTCTTATACATTCACTAAGTCTTCTTATACATTCACTAAGTCTTCTTATACATTACTAAGTCTTCTTATACAATCACTAAGTCTTCTTATACATTCACTAAGTCTTCTTATGCATTCACTAAGTCTTCTTATACATTACTAAGTCTTCTTATACATTCACTAAGTCTTCTTATACAATCACTAAGTCTTCTTATACATTCACTAAGTCTTCTTATACATTCACTAAGTCTTCTTATACATTACTAAGTCTTCTTATGCAATCACTAAGTCTTCTTATGCATTCACTAAGTCTTCTTATGCATTCACTAAGTCTTCTTATGCATTCACTAAGTCTTCTTATGCATTCACTAAGTCTTCTTATGCATTCACTAAGTCTTCTTATGCATTCACTAAGTCTTCTTATGCATTCACTAAGTCTTCTTATGCATTCACTAAGTCTTCTTATGCATTCACTAAGTCTTCTTATGCATTCACTAAGTCTTCTTATGCATTCACTAAGTCTTCTTATGCATTCACTAAGTCTTCTTATGCATTCACTAAGTCTTCTTATGCATTCACTAAATCTTCTTATACATTCACTAAGTCTTCTTATGCATTCACTAAGTCTTCTTATGCATTCACTAAATCTTCTTATACATTCACTAAGTCTTCTTATGCATTTACTAAGCCACTTGGTGCCACATATATTAAGCACCAACTATGCAAGCATTATTTTTAGGTGCGATACAATAGTTTTTGATGGTTATGTTGTTCTATGCCCAACAATTTCTTAATTTTGTTTTTGGCATTATGTACCATCTGGCCTTGTATTGTTATGAGGTGTTACAGGTATTACAACTTTTATTATTTCTTTGCATAGATATTCACATATCTCTCTCTCTCTGTGATGTGCTTAACAAATATCAGTAGTGTATATCTTATTTTAGTCCTTTTTTTTTCATTCATTATTTTTTGCTCCAAAAGTATTTGTTGCATTCTTATTAAGAATCAAACCAAAGCTTTCTGTAATGTATTCTATGCTGAGTGTATGAAAATATTCATTAACATAAATTTATTATAAATATATGCTCAGATATCTTTTTTTTTATGATGGAGTAGCACAGAAACGATTCATTTAAGCTCTATCAACCTAGCTAATTTATAACACATTCCATACTGTGAGCCACACAAACTGGCTCTAATTAGTAAATCATTGAACCCTGCATCCAGTTTTTGTGGCTTTTAATCTTTTGTAATATTTCTGCAGTGATTTCAACTGTTATTTCAACTGTTATTGAAAAGCAAAAACCTTTTGTACTTAACTTCATCGACTTCAAAAAAGCATTTGATAGTATTCATAGAGATTCTTTGTGGAAAATTCTGAAGCAATATGGCTTACCATCAAAAATCATAAATATTATCAAAGACATGTATGATGGTTACACATGTGCAGTTCGAACAGAGGAAGGACTGAGCGAATGTTTCCCAATAGAAACTGGGGTTAAACAAGGATGTATTTTATCGCCCTTGTTATTTGGAATTGTTATGGACTTCATAATGAAGAAATGCTGCACTGGTAATAAAGGCATCGAATGGATACAAGGAGACCATTTGGAGGACCTGGACTTTGCTGATGACATAGTTCTCATCAGCAATCAGATAAAAACGATGCAGGAAAACACAAATGAACTATCATCAATAGCCAGCAAAATTGGGCTTGAGGTCAATCATGAAAAGACTAAAGTCATGAAAAGTTTAATTCCAACAAGTGACAAAATATACATGGAAAACAAACCAGTAGAAGAGATCGATCACTTCATCTATCTTGGAAGTCACATTGATCGAGAAGGGGATACGAGCAAAGAAATTAGAATCAGACTGGCTAAAGCAGCAATGTCTTTCAGAAGCCTTGAAAAGTTGTGGAAATCAAAACTCATTAGCACAAACACAAAACTTAGGCTATTCAAATCAAATGTACTATCAACCCTTACATATGCGTGTGAAAGCTGGAAAACAACAAGAGATATAGAAACAAAGTTGAACGCATTCGAAAATAAATGTCTAAGGAAAATACTTGGTATAGAATGGAACGAATTCAAAACAAACGAGGAAATTAGAGAAATCGCCAATCAACCACTAATATCTTCAGTAATAAAGAAAAGACGATGGTCATACGTTGGACATGTGATGAGAAGAGATAATAATCGAATAGCAAAGCAAGCCCTCATATGGGAAACAACAGGTAAAAGAAAAAGAGGAAGACCCAGGGAGACACTGAGAAGAACATTGATGAGAGAGGCAAGAGCAGCAGGAATCGGCTCCCTCAATGAGATAGAACTGCTTGCACAGAACAGAGACAGATGGCGAGATTTGATAAAATATCTTTAAAAGAAAACTGCTAGAACAAAAATTCATATAGGAGAAGGTGTATCTTGGTCTACGCCCTATGGGCCGGTTACGGCTCGAAAGGTCAATAGAATAGAATAGAAATAGATTTCAACTAAAACCTTATAATTCTCTTATTTAACCTTTTTTTTCCTTCCTGTTATTTCAAATAATTAAAAAAAAAAAAAAATCATGAAAAATGTCTATGCCACAGTGTGTTAAACTAAACCCCTTGGTAATGAATGTGTTAAGTTTAAAAAAAATATCTAACTGTATTTAAAAAAAAAAAAAAAAAAAAGTTGGCAAGCATAAACTCATTAGATAAGATTAAACATCTTATCAAGAATAGCGATGAGTGCCGAAAAACACTACGGGTTTTATGCAACATCTAGCAACACTAGAAGGATGAAGATTTTAAAAGAAACTTTCCTTCACACCTTAAAGCATATGGAAAATATGGCGTTATTGCCCATGTTTTTTTTTTCTCTGTGACTATGAGGAGGCAAAATTGCTTCCCAGCAGCAGAGCTGGAAGCTGTTAGCGACCCACAGCTGATGGCTTGTGACAGGATCGGTGAACCAGAACCATCCAGACCCTACTCCACATCTCCATCGTGCCTCCAGTAACAGACTAACCTGTCTAGTCTGGCAAAGTGAGTAGGGAGGGATCAAAGAGGGAAGACAACGTGGCACTCAAAAATGTCATGCTGAAGTCGGATGTGTTGAGCCGAAAGGCATGAATATCACAGTTTTACTGCAAACCACAACACAACGGGGGGAGCCGCGATAGCTCAGTGGTTAGTGAACTGGACTACAAAGGACAAGGGGTAGGGTTCGATCCCAACCGACGGCTTCCGGGTTCACCCAGCCTTAAATGGGTACCGGATTTTTTTCTGGGAAAGTAAAGCAGCACGGGCGTAATACCGACCACATTACCCCAAAAATCATGTGCTGAAGGTCTGTAAAATATAGGGTCACTAACACCATATTCCCTATACGCCACTTGGCGTGACGGGGGTACTTTACTTTTTTTTTACAACACAACGTAGACACGCCCACTTAACATCCTCTTACGGGTGGATGATGAGAAGGTGCATTCCTTTAGTCATCGGGCGAACGCAGGCAATGACTATGGCGCATTCTTTATGATTGACGTGGTCAGTATTACATTAAGTCACCCTACTTTTCCAGAAAACTCCTGTACCCTTTTTAAGACTTGGTGAATCTAGAGACTATTGATGTAGAACAAACCCAACCTCTTACCCTTAACAGTTCACAATACCATATAGACAATTACAAAGAAATGCTTTAAAACAAAAACAATATTATTGTGTTGTTCTCTCATTCTCAGACCTTTCATTGTATGACACCAAGGAAACTTGCCATTAGAAAAATGGACCCAAGCTGTACTGTAGGATTCTACATAAAAAATTCAGATGATTTTAAACATTTCATACAAGAAGTTACAGAGGTAGATACACATTTATACTTTTCAGAATTTTACTCAAGTAGAGTTGACTCTCCCGTGTGTTACCGGGACCTCATTATGTGGGAAGTAAAGAATAGTAACACTGTGACCTTTCAGGCATGTCGTAAGAGGCGACTAAGGAGGTTGATCGATGGCTTGACAAGCTGTCATTGTAAAAAGCATTGTTATGGAAACAGAACCATAGATTTTAGAAGCAGTGATCTCTGCAATATGGGCCACTTTGGCACGCAAGGTTTCTGTTTTTGAGATTGTAGTTCTGCCCTATGTGCCGTCTTCGGCTCGAAAGGACAATAGATAGATAGATAGATAGATAGATAGAGTTGACTATGTAGAAAATAGTTTCATCATTTATAATAGTCATATGTAGAGCAATGTTTTAAAAATGCTATAAAGAAGATGATTCTAACTTGTGGTACATTTTTTATTGTTTGCTTGAGATGTATGTTGTTATAAGTACATGCGGTAGTGTCTTAAATGAAACTCATACAATGATTTTCTTTTGCAAGACTGCTTGAGTGGAGTTTAATGCTATACAATCAGCTTGAAGCCATTAGCTCTTAGACTCTCCTAGTGAATGGTGCATTACTCTCAGAAGATGAGAGTTGGACCTCTAATGTGACAGGCTGTAAAAAAAAATGATCTTATGACACTTAGTACCAATGCTGGTGTATGTGGGGGGGGGCCCTCATGATAGAACCAGAGAGATAAGGGCCGCTTGGTCAAAGTAGTCGCCATATTGTGTGAGACTTAGGATTTTTATTTCACCTCTGATAGAAAAAAATTCTTTCTGCCTACCGTGGGCTTCGAACACTACACTGGCTTATCAGTCAGTGCAACAGTGGTTTTAACCGCACGGTCATGCACACCTCCAGACAGGATGTGCTATCTTGATTTATTGGATCCTGTGGATAAGTTGGAGCCTGTCTACAAGATCAGTTAGTGCAGTGCTAGCTAGCTCTTCTATGTCAGCTTTGGAGAACACAGCAATACTCTTATTAGTTAGAACAGTGCTAGCTAACTCTTCTATATCAGCTTTGGAGAGCACAGCAATACTCTTATCAGTTAGTGCAGTTCTAGCTAGCTCTTTTATATCAGCTTTGGAGAACACAGCAATATCGTCTCCATTAGTCAGATTGCTGTTCTATGAAACCCTGCGGAGTGGCTCCACTAATTCCACTTAGGTTAGTCCCTTAAATATGCTTACCAATCTAACCAAGTAATTAGAGATTAAAAAGGGAGGGGAAATTATTTAAATATTTCATACTGAAGTTGGATGTTTCAGGCTAGAAGACACAAATACTTACTGTGAACCACTACACAACATGACTTTCTACTGTTTCTCACTATTTTCAAAGTTTATGGGGCTAAATAACAATCATCATGGCAGATGTCAACATTCTATCTATCTATTGGCCTTTTGCTTGAAGAACAGGCTGGGTTTAGAAAAGGGAGAAGCTGCCTTGACCAAATTTTTACTCTACGACTTATATTAGGGGAACACATTGAAAAGCAAAAACCTTTTGTACTTAACTTCATCGACTTCAAAAAAGCATTTGACAGTATTCATCGAGATTCTTTGTGGAAAATTCTGAAGCAATATGGCTTACCATAAAAAATCATAAATATTATTAAAGACATGTATGATGGTTACACAGGTGCAGTTCGAAGAGAAGAAGGACTGAGCTAATGTTTCCCAGTAGAAACTTGGGTTAAACAAGGATGTATTTTATTGCCCTTATTATTTGGAGTTGTTATGGACTTCATAATGAAGCACTGGTAATAAAGGCATCGAATGGATTCAAGGAGACCATTTGGAGGACCTCGACTGCTGATGACATAGTTCTCATCAGCAGTCAGATAAAAACAATGCAGGAAAACACAAATGAACTATCATCAATAGCCAGCAAAATCGGGCTTGAGATCAATCATGAAAAGACTAAAGTCATGAAAAGCTTAATTCCAACAGACGACAAAATATACATGGAAAACAAACCAGTGGAAGAGATTGATCACTTTATCTATCTTGGAAGTCACATTAATCGAGAAGGGGATACAAGCAAAGAAATTAGAATCAGAATAGCTAAAGCAGCAATATCTTTCAGAAACCTTGAAAAGTTGTGGAAATCAAAACTCATCAGCACAAACACAAAACTTAGACTATTCAAATCAAATGTACTATCAACCCTTATGTATGCGTGTGAAAGCTGGAAAACAACAAGAGATATAGAAACAAAGTTGACTACATTCGAAAATAAATGCCTATAGAAAATACTTGGTATAGCGTGGAACGAATTCAAAACAAAGGAGGAAATTAGAGAAATCGCCAATCAACCACTAATATCTTCAGTAATAAAGAAAAGACGATGGTCATATGTTGGACATGTGATGAGAAGAGATAATAACCGAATAGCTAAGCAAGCCCTCATGTGGGAAACAACAGGTAAGAGAAAAAGAGGAAGACCCAGAGAGACACTGAGAAGAACATTGATGAGAGAAGCAAGAGCAGCAGGAATCGGCTCCCTCAATGAGATAGAGCTGCTTCCACAAAACAGAGACAAATGGCGAGATTTGATAAAATATCTTTAAAAGAATTAAAAACTGCTAGAACAAAAATTCAGATAAGAGAAGGAGTATCTTGGTTTACGCCCTATGGGCCGGCTACGGCTCGAAAGGTCAATAGATAGATAGATTGGCCTTTTGAGCCAAAAACACAGAGGGCAGAAATTCTAGACTGTCTATGTCCAACGATCTTTGTTTATCAAGTGTCAGACCTTGCACAGGACCCGCATTGTATCTCACCGTACATCCCTGTTCTGGGAGAGTTGCTCAATCTCAGTGAGGAGCTAACACCTGCTGTTGTTGCCTCTCATCTCGGTGTTATTTTTAGTTTTTCTCTAGGTCGGCCTCTTTTTATTTTACTCTGTGATTCCCATTTGAGAGCTTGCTTTGAGATTCTTTTGTCTCTTCTCTTCACATGGCCAAATATGACCACTTCCTTTTCTTGATTAATGTTGATATTTTAGGATGCTTTGTCATTTCTCTTATTTCTACACTAGTCTTGAATTCATTCCATGATATACAAATTATTTTTCTCAGGCATTTGTTTCCAAATGCATCTAATTTATTTTCTACCATTAGCATCCACATATCAAAGTGTTTAAATAATCTTATTTTTTTTGTATGTATATTGTGTGTCTTCATGTCAATGGTTGACACATTTTGTAACATTTTATACATATATGGCCCTATCTTTCCACCTTATCTTGCCTTTCATAAGAATGTCAAAAGTCTGCTGACAGATAACTTTCTTTCTCTCCTTCCATTGTTCATCACCATCTTTTTTATTTTTTATTATTATTTTTTTTTATATCTGTTTAGGCATTCCTTCTGAATCCTCATAATTTCTCATAACTATTTTATCCCCTACGAGATTGCAAGAGAAATCAGATCCCCATCATGACCAGTAGCGTATATGAAATATATTGTTGATGCCTATATATGTTTTTTTAACCATCAGCACTTTTTTGGATAATGTAGTCAGCATTAAATCAGTTGTGACTATCTTATCCAGGAAAACCCAATACCTTTTGCTTATTCATCTCAGCATTCACCCGTTAAGTGGGCGTGGTTGCGTTGTGTCGCTAGTTTATGGCAAAGCTACAAATCTTCACCTTTCTATCTGACACATCCATTTTTACAATGAGTAGATTTGCTTAGCAATTTTTACTGGAGTAGTGGCCATTTTTGGCCAATTCTTTTCTGCTCTTCACTGCCAAGGATTTTTTAACATGTGCACTCACAGGTCTTCCTGTTTTCACCATTATCTGGAGGGCTGGACACCAGATCTCACTACAAAGAGACCAGGAAGAGAGTTAAATCATGAAGATACTGTAGATTCGAGGTGAAAAATTCCCAGCACCTATGGTGAGATTTGAACCCAGGAACTTCCTGTTCGGAGACTGTCATTATACCTCTAGACCACCCAGTCCCACAAACTTATAGCAATTCTACGGCTAAGGGAATCTAGAAGCCATCAATCAGAATGAACCTTTTGTCCACAGAAGACAAGCTCACTAATAAATTCTCTGTTGATACATAATGTGCCCAGAAAAGATTCCAAAACTGTCACAAGAATTGCCATGCAGTAGACTTCAAAGGGAAGGCAAAAAATAGGCAGATCATGAATAATCTGGCAAAAAGCTTTGGAAAAGAGATGATTAGTATGGACCAAACACATGACACCTTGTGATGGTTGGCTATGGACCACTTGAAGTGAAGGAACATTGTTGTTGCCCTGCAAGACATACTAACAACTGGCTCCTTTAATCAGTCTTCAGCTAATGAGATGAATAAAAGGAAGAATGTGTTTGCCTGTGAAAAATATTTTTTTTTTCTTATTTACAGTTCATTTCTCCTCCCAACCAGAAGGGCATATATCCATTGTTCACATTCGCAAATGGACGCCAGTGTGAATCAGTCTACAACCATACGCAGTCTACTAAGGACAAGCGGGTCAGAGTCACACATTATCAAGTTGACCACCTAGGACGAAAAAAGATCTCAGGAGAATCAGATGAATTTGTGGTGCTGTAAATATATGGTAGTTGTGTTGATAAAATGCTTTGGGAAATATTTGTTTTAATTGCTATCCATGCAATTCTTTAAATAACAAAAGCATAGTGTATGATTGAAACATAAAACATAACAATATGTATGTGGATGGGTGCGAGGGGGAGCAAACTTAGAAAACAAATTACCAGTGAGAGAGCAAACACCACAGTCAGCACCCACACATGAAGCACACCTCAGAGCATTAACCTGAGTGCTTTATTTTTTCCAATGTGTGACCCTGACTTTGGAACTTCGGTGGCTGAGTGGTTAGTGTGCTCACTTCCTGACCAGAAAGGTCCGGGTTTGATCTCCAGCAGTGGCACATTTTTTTTCGGACTGACAAGGGTCCGGAGTTCAACCATCCTATAAAAATGAGTACCAGAAATTCTTCTGGGAAGTAAAGACGGCCTGACATGATACTGACCACATCTCCAAAAAATGTGCTGTGGTCATAGAAAAATATTGTCACTAACACCATATTCCCCATACACGTAGCAAGGTGTGGAGGGAACCTTTACTTTTTTATTTTTTCTCCATAAAGAATATATATTTTTTTAATATCGGAGAACAAAGTTGCGTGTTTGCATTTTTACTGTGATTAAAAATTGACACAAAGAAATCCAATTATTGCGGTCTAAAATTAGGACCTAGAAAATATACACAGGTTCTCCCTTCGTCAGCTTGATCACAACCTTGCATAATTATTTTTCCTTGATGCTGTTTGACATGACAGCAGATGTAGAGGAAAGCGGGTAGTATAATAAGTGTCACTGTAAGGTGAAGCCACAGTGGCTGAGTGGTGTATAGTATGGAAGAAAACGGGCAACTAAATGCAGAGCTGCGGTAAAGCTGGGAGCAGGGAACCAGTAGTGGGGTGTAACCTACACTCCTCAAGGTATGGTGACAGCTTTACATAAAAAGAACACAACAAAATACGGACGTTTTGGCCTACACGCGGCTTTTTTCAGAAAATGAAAAGAACAATAATAAATGATGGGAAACAGATAAATATTCCTACATCTACGATGATAGGGGCAGGCAGAGGGGCAAGAGATGAAATGATGAAACGAAAGAGGGATGTGCTACATGATGAAGAATTGGTATAGAGGGTTAGATGCGGGAAAAATGGACGCATGATAAAGGGGAGACTGACGAGAGGTAGTCTAAATGACAGAGATATGGGTGATATTGGTATATAGTACAATAAGTATTGAAAAATATGGATTTAACAGTAAAAAACACCATATTCTCCATATGTGCTTAGGTGTGGATGGAATCCTTACTTGTGTAAGGTAGTGATGTGCAATAAATCCTCTTGAGACTTCACGATCACAGTATATTATTAGTACACTGTTTTGTGAATATAAAGTAGCTTCATTAAAAGGCCCAGTAAATTGTCAGATACATTATATCATGAAATAATCAGAAACTTTTGTTAGCACAAAATTTTTGTTGTGAATTTTGACATTTATGAATTTGTCTTTAATGTTCTATTTCAGTTTTGGGCCTTTAGTAAACTGAGGTCATGTATGCTGTATCATATGTTAGAGAGGAGCTTTATTTTTTGTAGAGATAGAGAGAGGGTTTGTGTGCATGTATGTATACGTGTGGTTTGACTGAGTTACTTTGCAGTTACTTCAAAGTTACTAAATTATATCTTTCCCATGTGTGTGTATAGCTAGCTACAATGCAGTGGAGGTTTGAAGTCAGAATTTCCCTTCTCTTAGATGCACTGCATGTCAAAGCTGATGAGTCTCTTCTCTCTAGGGAAGAGACAAAGGATTTTAGTTGTTTTTTTTTTTAACCTCACTTTGTGCGTGTACACACTGCCTTGAATGTTGCTGTGGTGTTTTTTTTTCCTCCATGTGCTATGTTCTGCGGCCAGATCCTCCCAGTTTCTTTCACTATTAGAGAATTCACTCAAGGAAGCCCTTTAAACATCCTATATCTCAGTACTGGTCTGCCCTTTAGTCTCATTCCATCCCTAAATTCGCCATACAATATTTGTTTGGGAATACGATTGTTTGCTATTCTTCCAGCCACCTTAATCTCCAACTCCTAAGTTGCCATGTTGGATGGGAGTTTGGCTCGTTGTAAGACACTAGAGTTGGTTACTTTGTCCTGACATTTAATTTTCATAATCTTTTGACGGTGACACACATGAAAGCTGTTTAACCTTTTCTCCTGCCCTGCATAGGTAGTCGAAATTAATGATCTATATAGAAGTGTACTAGGCATACAACTTTGGTAAATGTGAATCTTAGTCCTGAATGTTAGTTTGGTGTTGGCCTTTGCTCTATCTTTAAGTTTACCTTATATCGAAACTGCCTTTCCGATTTGGGATCTCCTTCAAGGGAGATGCAGGTTGTGGCCATAGAACCAAGATAGGTGTACTTTCTCACAGATTCAAGGGGTGTGTTATTTAATGATGCAATCATGGAAATTTCTACTCCCTTTGAAGCACCACAGTCTTCTAGATGCTTATTGACAAGGCAAATAAATCACATGATCTAGCTAAATCGTCAGTCATTGACTGCAGGACAGATTCATTGTGAACAACCAGTGCTGCATCATCACTGAATAGAGGCTCCTTGACTATGGTCTCCGTTGTTAATAGGGCTGTTTTCCTTATATTTTCTACTTTTGTGAGGGTATTATTTAATCCAGGACGGTCCTAACGTTCAATGTGCCGAGTATGAGAGATGGTGTTTTCCTGCTGTTGTGTCCTAATGAGGGTGGAACTGACATTATTCTTTGCTTGCTATACCTGGGTGTATAATATGGAAATGTGCTTTACCCAGAACACACTACCCCTCTCTCCTTGGCTCTTCTTTGAAGCATTCCAAAGGAGCGACAAGATCACTACACTCAAAACCTTAGTTGAGTGCATGCATGCGGGTTTGCACATACATAGGTGTGTGTTTGTGAGATATATATATATAATAATAGATTTACCTTTTTGTGTCTAATTCTAGATATGAGTTGGGTACATTCCTCTCGTTCATAAAAGTGATATTGTGTGGTAATGGTTCCAATGTGTAGCACAAGATTATTATGACTAGAAACATTTGGTACATTTACTCAATTTACACTGTCTGTGTGAGGTCATAATTTTGTCTCCACTACAGATGTCACCAACATTTAAGGTGTGGTTCTTCTAATCAGCCTGAATATATCTAAGAAAAATCACATGCAGATTCTAGTTCTCAATCCCTTGCATATATTTATTAGGCAAACCTGTGCACTAGACCAAAAAAACCCGTAAAATGGGGAAAAAAACGTACATAATGACAATTTTAAGCGTTAATTTATAGTAGTAATACATTTTTAAATAATTTTTAATATTAATAATAATGAATAGTTTCCAACAATTTATTTCAAATTTAACAGTTTGTTTTATGTTATGTTTAAGTTAGTGCTAAATTAATCCCTTTTGTTTTAAAAAAAAATATATCCACTAAATTAATTATTAAACACTTAAAATGCAAAGCTAATTGAAAGAAGCGGAATATTTGACTAACAATTAATATGGCCGGTGACTTGCTTTCTAATCTTAGTATACATAAAATTGTATTGGGCGGCTCTAAATATATGAATGCTGCATTAACAAATTTATCGTTTTTTAACTTTGCACTAGTAAATTAATCAAAAAAATATTGAAATAAAGCACACCTACTACTCAAACAAAGGGAGCCGCATTAGTTCAGTTTTTAGTGAACTGACTACAAAGGATGTCAAGTTCGATCCTGATCGACAGCTTCCGGATTCACCCAGCCTTAAATGGGTACCAGATTTTTTCTGGGACAGTAAAACGGCATGGATGTAATACTAACCACATTACCCCAAAGATCATGTGCCGAATGTCTTTACAAATTATGGTCACTAACACCATATTCCCTATACGCCACATGATGTAACAGGGATCTTTACTGTTTATTTTACTGCTCAAACTGCATTCAATCATGAATCCAATAACTTGAATACTTAGAAAAACAACCATGCACATGACAGTGGAGTGATTACAGTATGCTCAAAGTATATCTTTGTCTTGGAGATTTTTCCTACTTCTTGGAGAGACACAATCTGTTCAATCTTAGACAGAGTTTTCTAGAATATAAAGGTAAAGGTAAAGTACGAGACTTGAACCGGCATCTTAGCATGCGAGTTTCCACCCGTATGTGCTCGGTCGCCTATACAAAAATGTTAGGAGATTTTCTGTATAGTGTCGCCTCAAGCATCGAAACTCAGATGCGAAGCGACATTCCTCACCTTCCCAGGGTAATACCCTGGTACCCATTTCTGCCAACGGCTGGGTTAACCATGGGGGTATTTTTTTTTTCCAACCACGAGTACAATTCACACTGCCTCCAGCAGGAATTGAACACGTGTTGTCCGAACGTCGGTAGTCCAGTCGGGTGGTTTTCCCAACTAGACTACCGAGGCCCCCTTTCTAGAATGAATAGTTTCCAACAACTTATTTCAAATTTAACAGTTTGTTTTATGTTATGTTCAAGTTAGTGCTAAATTTGTTAATCCCTTTTGTTTAAAAAAAAAACTATTTCTACTAAATTAATTATTAAACACTTAAGATTTTTAAACACTTAAGACTTTCTAGATTATATTAGACCGCAGTTATCATCCAATAATGAAAATTACTTTAGGCTAGAGCCCGTGTGCATGGCAAATGAATTGTATTGTTTACAATGCTTTCTTCTGCCTGACCTTTCACCTGATGTGTATATAGAGTAACACAAATCACATGTTATCTCCAGTTAAATATATTTAAACGTGTATCCCGTCGTCTTTCTCTGTAACCTCCTGCCTGTAGAAAATATTAGTTTTTGCAGCCTCCAGAAGTTTCCGAAATACAGGTTTAGAAAAATGTTATGTGTAGTAAATAAATTTGAAGGAGAAGGAAAAAAAGTGGAGTTTCACAAAAGTGATCTTCACTTGTATCAATTGGACATATGGCCATATTAAAAGAAAAACACATTAAAGAACACTGAAAAACACTGAGTTACCCAGATGATATCATATAACTAAGGTCAGTTAGGTTGCATTCACTTTTGGTGTGCCCACGCCTTATGTCTTTTGGCATGTGCTGTGGCTGCTATGATGGGGATTGCAGCTGCCTTTCTTTGTTTCGGATCTTTCACTGAGATGAGATGTTAATTCGGATTATTCCACTGGCATGGGCAGTTGAGCAGTTATAGATTTTAATTTGTTTGCAGTGATACCAGGGCCTTCAACTATCTATAACTATACCCATATCATATGGAAGGTATGTTTCTGATGTGAAAAAGAGACTATAATATCACTGACAAATACTTCTGTTTTGTAAATAAGTAAATGTTGTAGCTGAAAGCATTTTACTAGTACCTTTGCTAATGGAGTCTTCCAATCTGTTTCATTCAATAGAATCTTCCAAATTTCATTGTTTACTTGTTATGAAAACCACAATATCCTGTTTCTCATTAATTTAAACATGAATATTCACCACTTTCATTGGGAAGAAGACTTTTGCTTGTATTGTTCACATATTGATTGAGAAAATATTATTGCATTTAAATACATTGTTTTCAGGCAAAAAAATCCAATATCAGTATTATTTCTATGTGATATTCTGTGCTTTTGATAGATATTCTACAGTATATTATTTGAACATTAAGTAGTTGTTGTTGAAAAGGCTAATTTTGGCATACTGATATTGTAATTAATGTAACCCTTGACCCCTGAGGATGACAAGTTTTTTAACCAACATAGATTGTCTTGGTTTTGGTGCCATACAAAGCTGTCATCTTATTTATTTTATTACTGTCAGATTCACCTTTATTGCTTTCATCACTCCTGTTTTCTTTTTATATTTCTAATAATTGTTTATGTCTTTCAATGATAATTCATTGATAAATTAGTACTTTTCATCAAAATAATCTGATTGAGCAGTGTGATTCATCCTGGTAATCTGATCAGGCAGTGTCATTCATCCCAGTAATCTGACCAGGCAGTGTCATTCATCCCAGTAATCTGATCAGGCAGTGCCATTCATCAAAGTAATCTGATCAGACATTGTCATTCATCAAAGTAATCTGATTGAGTAGTGTGATTCATCCTGGTAATCTGATCAGGGGTTAAGGCAAAGAAATGCAAATGAATGCATAAAAATGTGATGCTGCAGTTCTAATGCAAAGCTGTAGTGGTAATCTGATCAGGCAGTGTCATTCATCCCAGTAATCTGATCAGGGATTAAGGCAAAGAAATGCAAATGAATGCATAAAAATGTGACGCTGCAGTTCTAATGCAAAGCTGTAGTGGTAATCTGATCAGGCAGTGTCATTCATCCCAGTAATCTGATCAGGCAGTGCGATTTTAGCTGGTAATCTGATCAGACAGTGCCATTCATCAAAGTAATCTGATCAGACAGTGCCATTCATCAAAGTAATCTGATTGAGTAGTGTGATTCATCCTGGTAATCTGATCAGACAGTGCCATTCATCAAAGTAATCTGATCAGACAGTGCCATTCATCAAAGTAATCTGATTGAGTAGTGTGATTCATCCTGGTAATCTGATCAGGGGTTAAGGCAGAAATGCAAATGAATGAATAAAAATGTGAAGCTGCAGTTCTAATGCAAAGCTGTAGTGGTAATCTGATCAGGCAGTGTCATTCATCCCAGTAATCTGATCAGGCAGTGCTATTCATCAAAATAATCTGATCAGGCAGTGCTATTCATCCCAGTAATCTGATCAGGCAGTGCTATTCATCAAAATAATCTGATCAGGCAGTGCTATTCATCCCAGTAATCTGATCAGGCAGTGTCATTCATCCCAGTAATCTGATCTGGCAGTGTCATTCATCCCAGTAATCTGATCAGGTAGTGCTATTCATCAAAATAATCTGATCAGGCAGTGCTATTCATCAAAATAGTCTAATCATGCAGTGTCATTCATCCCAGTAATCTGATCAGGCAGTGCTATTCATTAAAATAATCTGATCATGCAGTGTCATTCATCCCAGTAATCTGGCCATGCAGTGCTATTCATCAAAATAATCTGATCATGCAGTGTCATTCATCCCAGTAATCTGATCAGGCAGTGCTATTCATCAAAATAATCTGATAATGCAGTGCCATTCATTCCAGTAATCTGATCAGGCAGTGCTATTCATCAAAATAATCTGATCAGGCAGTGCTATTCATAAAAATAATCTGATCAGGCAGTGCTATTCATCCCAGTAATCTGATCAGGCAGTGCTATTCATCAAAATATTCTGATCAGGCAGTGCCATTCATTCCAGTAATTTAATTAGGCAGTGCCATTCATCAAAGTAATCTGATTAGACATTGTCACTTATCCAGTAATATGATCAAACAGTGCCACTCATCCCAGTAATCTTATAAGACATTGTCACTCATCTGTGTAATCTGATCAGACAGTGCCATTCATTCAGTAATCTGATAAGGTAGTACCATTCATTCCACTAATCTTATCAACACCATTAATGTCTCTTGATTGAAAGTTTCTATAATTTTACAGTAAGTGTCCACCTACAAATTATCTATTTTTTTTATAATTATGTTATTTATTTCATCAATCAAATATTATGTAAATATCACTTCTCACAAATTTTCTCTGCATTCCAGGATTTTTTTTGTTCCATGTGGGTTCATTGTTGATTATTGTTTTATATTATACCTTAATGTGCCATGCAATAAACTGTTTCACTTTCCAAGTCACTATTTTATTGCTTTCGCTGTATTTGTTTGTCTGTGTTCGCCAACTTTATATCTTCAGTGAAATCCAGTGGGACTGAATTTTGCATGAATATCATTTTTTTCCTATTTTTCATATGGCAACCATGTACTCAGGTGTTCCTTGCCATACAGGCAGACATTCTCAGGCTTCAGTGGTTCTCTTATTTTTATTATCGATAGTTTTAACATTGTGGTTCAATTTTAGACATCAGTTGTTATTACACTGAGATTGAGAAGGAGGGATAAAGCCAAAACCACTAAAATCCACTGATTATTCTTCTCCAGTGATCAGTACTATTGCTACATGTTATACATTTAGACCTGCATGTTCACAAATATGAAAGTGTGTTTGAAGTCTTCACCGGTTCCCCATAACTTGTCATGGAGGGTTGTTTCTGTGAGCCACAGGAAAATATTCAAGTAATTTTAAGGCAGAAGCTCTGAAAACTGCAGCTGGAACTCTCTTGAAGGAGAAGATTAAAGAAGAAAACTTTGTATTCCTCACAGGTGCTCTGTTAGTAGTTAAGCACTGAGGAGTCAAGGAAATAAAGACCTGGATGATCTAAGAAAAGTATGCTACAAACACTGCCAGAGATGCAGAACTGTGATCAAGTGGATTCCATCTCACTGCAATATTCCTGGAAATAATGAGCAGAAAGGTTGGCAAAGGAAGATGAACAACTTATGAGGAATCAAAGAGGTTTGTCAGGAAGAAATACATGAACAAATGGAATACAAAACACCATGTCTACCAGAAAAATTATGCCTATTACCAGCTCAAAAGAATAGAACAAGTAACAATTTTTAGACTGGCCACAACAGATTGAAGTAGCACCTTTCCAACACTCTAAGTATAGGAACCCCCGATGAATGCGACTGTGGCACAGACTGCTGTACATCATTTACAATCATGCCCAATATGTGATGAACTGAGAAGGCTCTTGTTGCTATAACCTGTGTCATATCAGAACAAGCTATATGGCGATGGGCTTGGGCTGATGAATACTTTCTTCAAATTTATTAATATTGACATCTAAAGGTGTACACAGAAGAAGTTTCTGTGGGCCATATTTGTATTCCTAGGGTTTTTAGAATGCTGATGTCCTGTAGGATATACTCTGGAATTTGTTATCTCCACAGTTGCATGTTGCAAAGTCATTGAGTCCTATTTTTTGCAGGTATGCTCTGAGGCCACAGTGACCAGTTCTGAGTGTGAATATCTTGATCTGTTTATGTCTACTGAGTTTGTTTAAACTCTCTGAGAGAGTTATATGAAAAATATGAGCCAGAACACAACAGCTTGAGTAAAGTCAGCAGATTCCTAGCTTGTTTCTTTTCTTTATTTCTTTGAGGCTGTGAAGTTGGTTGGCCTGTTGAAGGTTCCCACCTGCTTTTCTGAGTTTGTCTGCTTTCTCATTTCCAAGGAAGTCATAGTCTGCTGGTATCCACTGCAGGACTAGTCCTGTCTTTACTGACAACGAACATATGTTTTTCTTTATTCCCTGAGTGAGTCTGTCCTGTTTCAGGCTTGGCATCAGTTGTATGACTAACCTTGCATCTCCAAAGATGACAATTTTTAGACTGAGGACCTCTTGTTTGTTGAGAATTTGTATGGATGTGTGGTAGGTCATTGCTTCAGCTCTGAAATTTGTGCAACGTTCTCTGGCTGGAAGAGAGTATGTTTATGTCTTTCCAATTGGGTAGATTGTATGGATGCCACTGCATCATTTAATGCTTCAGTTATGGATCCATCTGTAAAAATCTGTGTTTGTGTGTCTTTGCTGTATTTTTCCTGGAGTACGATGAGTGATAGGGCTCTCATTTCTGTCTCGCTTTGCTTGTTTTTGGACACTCTGGAACAGCTAAGATTGTTTTTGTTTTGTTTTTACAGTTGTACCATGGTTCAGGTGTAAGGGCTTCATACAAATCTTCATTTGGTTCTAATACATGTATGTGTTGTCTGAGGGTTTCCCTTGCAAGATGATCTTCCTTAGGAGTGTTTTTTTTTGTTGTCTTGGAAATTTTGGTGCATCTGGTAGCCTTTTAAATTGTTCAAAGTGGATGAGGGATTTATACTTTCTGTGGTGTGCTAAAGGGTCAAAATATGCTGTTTTCACAATATAGTTATGATGTGGGTACTTTTCATTGCTACGCTGGGTTGTTCTGACTGCCATGTTTTGGACTTTGTCTAATTTTCTCTGGACTTCATCTTGACCACTGTTGCCTAGGACCTTGAGGCATATTCCATGATGGATCTAACTGCTCGAGTGTAGACTTCCTTCAGGATCTTTCTTGTTTGCTCTGTAACCAGTAGTATTTTTCCTCATGGTCAGTCTTTGGGTGGCCTTTGCTTGAACTCTTTCAATATTGGGTTTCCAAGTGAGTCAAGGGTGACTTCCAGAAATGTTGGTGCAACAGTTGTTGGGATATTGTATGGGTTTCCAGGCTTTATTGGTGTGTTTCCTTTGTGCAGGGAGAGTTACAAAATTGTAGCTGTGGTTTTCATAATGTTTACTTTTAGACCCCATGTCTTTTTCCAGTTTTCTACCTTCCCCACTATTTTTGAAGCAAGTGATTAGTGACATGTCCCATAGCTGTCCAGATAGCAAAGGAATTTGGTTTGGGCTTTTACGTCTTTGGCTCTTTCTGGTGAAATATGTACTTTACTTTCTGCTTGGTAGGTTTTGGCAGGTAGGTCCGCTGCTGCCTCGTCGGTGACAAAGTTGGAGTCTGAGACTAGCGCTGTCTTTGTTCTTTCTATGTTGTCCCCATTTAAGCTTTTCACTAGGTTACATAATTTTTGTGTCCTTGAGGTTGAGTTTGGCTGTTTTATTTTAATAAATAATGGTGTTCTCTCTCTTTAATGGTGTTCTTTTTCTCTCTGGTGAATGCTGCCTTTGTCTTGTTGTGCAAAGTGATGTTTTCTTCTTTGGGATTATTTTCCATGTTTTCATTACAGCAGCTGATCTCAGTGTAAAATTCTTCGAGCGTTGGGCTCCAGAAGGGTTGGTAGTCCTTTCTTCTGCCTCTGGGGAGGCTTCCTCTTACTTCATTGAGAATAATCTCATTGAAAGTGTTCATTTTAGAGTTTGGGGCTATTTTCCCTATTTTGATTTTTTTCAAATTACAGTCGATTTGTGAAGTAAAGATGTTCCAATTTGCTTTCTTATAGTTCCAGATGGGGGTGGAGGGGTTGATTTCATGTGTGAACATTGGTCTTTTCAAAGTGATGAATCTTGGTCTTTTCAAAGTGATGAATCTTGGTCTTTTCAAAGTGATGAATCTTGGTCTGTGATCACTTTCTTCTAGTTTGTTGGAGAACATTTTGATTTGCAATCTTCTCTACGTTTTCAGTTGTTTTGGCAATATCTGGGCTGTTTGTTGTCCGTTAGGATCTCAAGTAATATGGGTGCTCGTCTTTGGGTTTATCAAGTGTGACAAGACTGTTCTCTATGACAGTCTTCTACCTCCTTGCTCCTTACATTGAGGTCTGGGTACCATCCAACTTGGAGAGCAGCTGTTGAAGTCTCCAACAATTATTCAGTTTTTACTATTTGGTTTGATACTTTTTAGGTGGGTATCTTTGTTAGGGGGTGAGTAGATGGTGCATATAGTGAGGTCTTTGTTAGGGGGTGAGTAGATGGTGCATATAGTGAGGTCTTTGTTAGGGGGTGAGTAGATGGTGCATATAGTGAGGTCTTTATTAGGGGGTGAGTAGATGGTGCATATAGTGAGGTCTTTGTTAGGGGGTGAGTAGATGGTGCATATAGTGAGGTCTTTGTTAAGGGGTGAGTAGATGGTGCATATAGTGAGGTCTTTGTTAGGGGGGTGAGTAGATGTTGCATATAGTGAGGTCTTTGTTAGGGGGTGAGTAGATGGTGCATATAGTGAGGTCTTTGTTAGGGGGTGAGTAGATGGTGCATATAGTGAGGTCTTTGTTAGGGGGTGAGTAGATGGTGCATATAGTGAGGTCTTTGTTAGGGGGTGAGTAGATGGTGCATATAGTGAGGTCTTTGTGAGGGGTGAGTAGATGTTGCATATAGTGAGGTCTTTGTTAGGGGGTGAGTAGATGGTGCATATAGTGAGGTCTTTGTTAGGGGGTGAGTAGATGGTGCATATAGCGAGGTCTTTGTTAGGGGGTGAGTAGATGGTGCATATAGTGAGGTCTTTGTTAGGGGGTGAGTAGATGTTGCATATAGTGAGGTCTTTGTTAGGGGGTGTAGATGGTGCATATAGTGAGGTCTTTGTTAGGGGGTGAGTAGATGGTGCATATAGTGAGGTCTTTGTTAGGGGATGAGTAGATGGTGCATATAGTGTGGTCTTTGTTAGGGGGTGAGTAGATGTTGCATATAGTGAGATGTTAGGGGATGAGTAGATGTTGCATATAGTGAGGTCTTTGTTAGGGGGTGAGTAGATGGTGCATATAGTGAGGTCTTTGTTAGGGGGTGAGTAGATGGTGCATATAGTGAGGTCTTTGTTAGGGGATGAGTAGATGTTGCATATAGTAAGGTCTTTGTTAGGGGATGAGTAGATGTTACATATCGTGAGGTCTTTGTTAGGGGATGAGTAGATGGTGCATTTAGTGAGGTCTTTGTTAGGGGATGAGTAGATGGTGCATATAGTGAGGTCTTTGTTAGGGGGTGAGTAGATGGTGCATATAGTGAGGTCTTTGTTAGGGGGTGAGTAGATGGTGCATATAGTGAGGTCTTTGTTAGGGGGTGAGTAGATGGTGCATATAGTGAGGTCTTTGTTAGGGGATGAGTAGATGTTGCATATAGTGAGGTCTTTGTTAGGGGGTGAGTAGATGGTGCATATAGTGAGGTCTTTGTTGGGGGATGAGTAGATGTTGCATATAGTGAGGTCTTTGTTAAGGGGTGAGTAGATGTTGCATATAGTGAGGTCTTTGTTAGGGGTGAGTAGATGTTGCATATAGTGAGGTCTTTGTTAGGGGGTGAGTAGATGGTGCATATAGTGAGGTCTTTGTTAGGGGGTGAGTAGATGTTGCATATAGTGAGGTCTTTGTTAGGGGGTGAGTAGATGGTGCATATAGTGAGGTCTTTGTTAGGGGGTGAGTAGATGGTGCATAAAGTGAGGTCTTTGTTAGTGATTGAGTAGATGTTGCATATAGTGAGGTCTTTGTTAGGGGGTGAGTAGATGTTGCATATAGTGAGGTCTTTGTTAGGGGGTGAGTAGATGGTGCATATAGTGAGGTCTTTGTTAGGGGGTAAGTAGATGGTGCATATAGTGAGGTCTTTGTTAGGGGGTGAGTAGATGGTGCATATAGTGAGGTCTTTGTTAGGGGGTGAGTAGATGGTGCATATAGTTAGGCCTTTGTTAGGGGGTGAGTAGATGGTGCATATAGTGAGGTCTTTGTTAGGGGGTGAGTAGATGTTGCATATAGTGAGGTCTTTGTTAGGGGGTGAGTAGATGGTGCATATAGTGAGGTCTTTGTTAGGGGGTGAGTAGATGGTGCATATAGTGAGGTCTTTGTTAGGGGGTGAGTAGATGGTGCATATAGTGAGGTCTTTGTTAGGGGGTGAGTAGATGGTGCATATAGTGAGGTTTTTGTTAGGGGGTGAGTAGATGGTGCATATAGTGAGGTCTTTGTTAGGGGGTGAGTAGATGGTGCATATAGTGAGGTCTTTGTTAGGGGGTGAGTAGATGGTGCATATAGTGAGGTCTTTGTTAGGGGGTGAGTAGATGTTGCATATAGTGAGGTCTTTGTTAGGGGGTGAGTAGATGGTGCATATAGTGAGGTCTTTGTTAGGGGGTGAGTAGATGTTACATATCGTGAGGTCTTTGTTAGGGGATGAGTAGATGGTGCATATAGTGAGGTCTTTGTTAGGGGATGAGTAGATGGTGCATATAGTGAGGTCTTTGTTAGGGGGTGGGTAGATGTTGCATATAGTGAGGTCTTTGTTAGGGGGTGAGTAGGTGTTGCATATAGAGAGGTCTTTGTTAGGGGATGAGTAGATGTTGCATATAGTGAGGTCTTTGTTAAGGGGTGAGTAGATGTTGCATATAGTGAGGTCTTTGTTAGGGGTGAGTAGATGTTGCATATAGTGAGGTCTTTGTTAGGGGTGAGTAGATGTTGCATATACTGAGGTCTTTGTTAGGGGGTGAGTAGATGGTGCATATAGTGAGGTCTTTGTTAGGGGGTGGGTAGATGGTGCATATAGTGAGGTCTTTGTTAGGGGGTGAGTAGATGGTGCATATAGTGAGGTCTTTGTTAGGGGGTGAGTAGATGGTGCATATAGTGAGGTCTTTGATTGAGTAGATGTTGCATATAGTGAGGTCTTTGTTAGGGGGTGAGTAGATGTTGCATATAGTGAGGTCTTTGGTAGGGGGTGAGTAGATGTTGCATATAGTGAGGTCTTTGTTAGGGGATGAGTAGATGTTGCATATAGTGAGGTCTTTGTTAAGGGGTGAGTAGATGTTGCATATAGTGAGGTCTTTGTTAGGGGGGTGAGTAGATGGTGCATATAGTGAGGTCTTGGTTAGGGGGGTGAGTAGATGGTGCATATAGTGAGGTCTTTGTTAGGGGGTGAGTAGATGTTGCATATAGTGAGGTCTTTGTTAGGGGTGAGTGGATGTTGCATGTAGTGAGGTCTTTGGTAGGGGGTGAGTAGATGTATATAGTGAGGTGTTTGTTAGGGGATGAGTAGATGTTGCATATAGTGAGGTCTTTGGTAGGGGTGAGTAGATGTTGCATATAGTGAGGTCTTTGTTAGGGAATGACTAATTGTTGTATATAGTGAGGTCTTTGTTAGGGGGTGAGTAGATGTTGTATATAGTGAGGTCTTTGTTAGGGGATGAGTAGATGTTGCATATAGTGAGGTCTTTGTTAGGGATTGAGTAGATGTTGCATATAGTGAGGTCTTTGTTAGGGGGTGAGTAGATGTTGCATATAGTGAGGTCTTTGGTAGGGGATGAGTAGATGTTGCATATAGTGAGGTCTTTGTTAGGGGATGAGTAGATGTTACATATAGTGAGGTCTTTGTTAGGGATTGAGTAGATGTTGCATATAGTGAAATCTTTGTTAGGGATTGAGTAGATGTTGCTTGTAGTGAGGTCTTTGTTAGGGGGTGAGTAGATGTTGCATATAGTGTTGTCTTTGTTAGGGGGTGAGTAGATGTTGCATATAGTGTTGTCTTTGTTAGGGGGTGAGTAGATGTTGCATATAGTGTGGTCTTTGTTAGGGGGTGAGTAGATGGTGCATATAGTGTTGTCTTTGTTAGGGGGTGAGTAGATGGTGCATATAGTGTGGTCTTTGTTAGGGGGTGAGTAGATGTTGCATATAGTGAGGTCTTTGTTAGGGGGTGAGTAGATGTTGCATATAGTGAGGTCTTTGTTAGGGGGTGAGTAGATGTTGCATATAGTGAGGTCTTTGTTAGGGGGTGAGTAGATGTTGTATATAGTGAGGTCTTTGTTAGGGGGTGAGTAGATGTTGCATGTAGTGAGGTCTTTGTTAGGGGGTGAGTAGATGGTGCATATAGTGGGGTCTTTGTTCATGGTTTTCAGGCATGTATCTATGTATTTTGTTTCATGCAGTTAGGATATTTGGGTTTCCCAGGCTGAGATGTGGTTATTGAAAGCAGTTAGGACCCCTCTAATGGGCCTATCTTCTCGTCCCTGCCTTAAGATTTTATATTCGCATTAGAAAATGTGTGTGCATTTGTGAGATAAGTTTCATGAAATCAGCATACATCAATGTCGTGTTCTTTTAGATATTTCTGAAGCTTTCGGGTTTTTTTTTTTTTTGGTCAAACTCCCTCTGCATTCCAATGCATTAACTTGAATCGATTTTCCGAATCTTCCTTGGCCGTTTCTGAGGGGTTTATGTCTCTGGTTCCAATCCTGTATCTGTGTGTCCTTTTGGTTCATGGGAACCGGTTCATGTATGATCAAGGATAGAATTGGTGACTCTATTGATCGAGAGCTTGTTGCTGACATTTGCTGTAATACGTGGATGTACTCTTTCTAGTCCCGCGCCACTTGTTTCGTCTTCGGCGTTCGAGGTTTCTTCTCTGGATGATTCCTCCAATAGGTAGTTTTCCTTTCGAGGATTTTGGGCTCTGCCTGCCCACATTTTCTTAGGGCTTAGTTGCCTTAGCCTTTGTTCTAACAGAAATTTTGACACGGCAATGGATGTTTTGTCTGGCCTTCACATTGTTGGACTTAATTGTTTGCTTTCAAGCCCCGTCTTCCCGGAGATTGTAGGATGTAATGGCGGCTCTTGAGAATGCTTCTCTAATCACGAGTAGATCAGGGAGATTGTGTGTGTATCTGATGGGATAGTGACATGACTTTTGCTCGCTCGACCTTACAAAGTTCAGGGAGAGAGGGCTCCGAGAGAAGGAAAGAAGTAATGTGGAAAAGAAAAGGAAAAAAAAACGAAGGTAAGATGAAAGAAATAAACACATGCTAATTCAATGCGATTATCAATAATAGGTCACCATCGAATATACATGTGCTCATGAAGTATAAACACAAGGAAAGATATACATGTTTATACATTTAAACTGGGACACCACAGGCTACGCAATTATCTTTTTTTTTGAAATCCCGATAGAGTAGTTCCACTCGAATAAAGAAATCATTCGGCGTTTCCCATTTCAAAGAAATAAACAATTATTTTTTAGCATTTGGGAGCCTTTAAAGATTAAAAAAAAATATCTTTAAAAGAATTGAAAACTGCTAGAACAAAAATTCAGATAAGAGAAGGAGTATCTTGGTCTACGCCATATGGGCCGGCTACGGATCGAAAGGTCAATAGATAGATAGATTTGGGAGCAGCCTTTCTGTCGGAAAGCTCCTGGCAGTGTCCACTGATCCACTTAAAATTTACCTCCGCCTATGGCGGATTAGAACCAGGAACCTTCTTGATCAGATGTCGACGCTTTATCTCTAGACCACCCAGATTCCCCCCACCCCCGTTTTTTTTTTCAAGGACACTTATAGAAGAGAAACTTTAGCTAAAAGAGTAATTTCACATAAAATAAAAACAACAACACCCGAGACATAATGTGCATAAATATTACCAATATACCAAATATAGCGTGAGTCTTCATGCAGCAGGAGGTCGACGCCTGGGAGTCATGACCAGTGTAAAGAAGTTAAAAGGCCGAAACACTTGCTCCAGAGAGTCTCCTTCTAATGATCCGATTGTCTCCTATTGCGAAGCTCTGTATAAAAGGTTTCATATTACAGATGTCCAAGAGACACCAAGGTATCATTCTTTGTCTTCTTATTGACCACAGCAGAATGAGACACTACATGTGCTTCCATTTTAATAAAACAGTCACCAGTTGTCTCTGCCACTGCGCCCTTGCAGACATGTCATAATAAATTGTATACAGTACACAGACCAGAAAAGAACAGAAAATTGAAGCCTTTGAAATGTGGATTTATAGAAGAATAGGTAGAATTGGATGGACAGAAAAGATAACAAACGATGAAGTCTTAAAACAACTAAAAATAAAAAGAGAACTACTAAATACAATTAAGACAAGACAAATGAATTTTTTGGGCCATGTTAAAAGACACAACAGCCTACTAAAAGTAATATTAGAAGGGAAAATACAAGGTAAAAGCGGCAGAGGCAGACCAAGACTAACATGGACGAGTAACATCAAAAGATGGACAAGTCAATCTATTACAGCCTGCACCATCAAAGCAAGAAACAGAGTAGAATGGCGATCCATGGTAGCCAACCTTCGTTGCAGAGAAGGCACTCGATGATGATGATGATGACACAGACCAAGGAGAAAAGCATGGCACCTATTACCTTTGAAGAGAAATTGTACAGCGGAAGTGAAACCATGAAACTGACAACAGAGTTCATAAGAGAACCTAAAACCTCAGTCTGAATGACGTCATGACAGGTGAAGAAGAAACGATGAAGGAAGTTACTATGACATTACTAGCGAGCTACTGGAACCATTGAAGAAGAATGGGATGGGAAGAAGAAAAAATCTATGAAATCTTAAAACAACTAAAAATTAAAAGAGAACTACTAAACACAATCCAAACAATACAAATGAGATTTTTGGGGCATGTTAAAAAACAAAGAAGCCTACTAAAAGTAATCTTGGAAGGGATAATACAAGGTAAAAGATGAAGAGGCAGACTAAGACTAACATGGACGAGTAACACGAAAAGACAGACAAGTCAGCCTATGACAACCTGCGCCATCAAAGCAAGAGACAGAGCGGAATGGCGCTCCATGGTAGTCAACCTTCGATGCGGAGACGGTACTCGATGGTGACTGGAACCATTAATGTAAATATGTTTATTCATCTGTTGAAGGCAAATGAGTGCCCATGGGTTCCCAGTTTACCTGCGTTTTCTTTCTAGCGTTCACCCGTAAAAGTGGACGTGAGTGCACTGTGCCGCTCGTTTCCGGCAATGCCATGATATCTGCACCTTGTGGTCCGAGACATTCTTCTTTGGCATGAATATATTTTGCTTAAAAATTGTGCCTGTACTGTAGTCATCTTTGGACTACTCTTTTCTACTTCCAAATGCCAAGAGTTAGTGAGTCGGTTCACAAGGACCTCCTGATTATCGCCCCATGACAAGTAAAAAGATCAAAACACAACACAACGAGCCTTCAATAATCGTTGCGAGAACACCAGATCCAAGGGCCGACCACGAAAAAGTTGGATTAATGGAATATTAGAAACACTAGGAATAGGAAACATAACAGCAGGAGAGGTGAACAAAAGAGAAAAAGACCACACATTTCCCCTCGATGCTGAAAGGCAAACGAGGAAAGAAAGAAGAAGAAGATTGGCTCTTATTTTTACGTTTCCTAGTGTTTCTAATATTCTATCAATACCTCTTTCATCGTGACCAGCCCTCGGGTCTGGAATTGTTCTCCTAATGTAAAACTGTCACAATGTATTGTGTTCAACTCGTTCCCTGCCCACCAGCTTGACTGCAGCACCGAAATTATTCGCTTATTCCTTGTTCTCACCGCTCTTGTTAAAGGCTAGCTGAGTCGTATTTTTATCTTTTGCTAGCGATATATTGTTGGTAGTAGCTAACTGATTTTGTTCTTCAGCTTTGTTAACGTCCATTGCTTGTTCTCAAAATTGTTTTCTCATTGAATCCTTCTCTTGTTTTCTTTGTAATTTGCCTTTCAGTTTTGAGAGAAGAAATATTTTTGCGGCTGTTTACTCTTTTTTTCTTCTTCCTCTTTTTTTTTTTTTTTTTTTTTTTTTTTGTTATTTCGTTCTGTTAGTTGCACAAAACGTGCTTTGTCCGAAAGTGCATTGTCTTGCAACAAGTGGAGATTTTCGATGCTTCGCTTTATGGCCACAGTCTTCACTAGTTTGTTAACGAGGTCTGTAGAGTGCTGTCTGAGCTGCAAGGCCGCATTCTCTGCAAACACACTCTAAAAGTTCACCTCAAACAAGAAGCAGACAGATTCATAGAGAAAGAGAATACACGACGAAAGAAAAGAAAAAAAATAACAATTCTAGGGGCGCTGAAATATCCATAGTCAACTATGACTGACGGAGGCTACTAATAATAGTACTATCTATTAACTGGGTAGCAATCAACATTTTTCGGGCACATCATGAGAAGAGGAAAGTTGGAATACTTGGTCACAACTGGCAAAATAAAAGGAAAGAGAGATCGCGGACGACAAAGAGAGAAAATACTGGATAGCTTGGTGTCATGGCATGGAAAACAGTCAACAACAGAACTGATACGATGCACTGTAGATAGAAGATTGTGGAGGGACATGATGACCTACGCCAACCGGTATGGCACATGATGATGATTAACTGTGTTGCTACAGGTATTTTTTCAGAAGTACACCCTTTCAACTTTCCCTGCAGATTTATGTGCTCTCAACTTGATACGTGTTGGGGCGCACGTGGTTTTCCATTGCATGCTGGAAAATTAGATTCAGTGGTCATAATGTTTCCGCCATGTGTAGTTCTGTAGGGAGTTTTCATTTCAGAAAAAGTGATTTTATTTCTCAATCATGTCATCTGATTTCTCCATTGTTCTGACAAATCGTTGCAGCAGGAGATCAGTTCTATTGGTTATGTTGCACAGTGCGCTATAGAGACCACGTTGACGAAACAAATGTATAATTTAGAGTTTAGAGGTTCATTGAAAATAGGGGAAACTTTGATTGTTCCAAGCTTCAACTTGTTCCTGCTACTACATCATCATCATCATGTACCGTACCGGTTGGCGTTGACGATCATGTCCTTCCACAATCTTCTATCCACAGTGCATCGTATGAGTTCCGTTGTTGACTGTTTTCCATGCCATGACACCAAGCTATCCAGTATTTTCTCTCTTTGTCGTCCGCGATCTCTCTTTCCTTTTATTTTGCCAGTTGTAACCAAGTATTCCAACTTTCATCTTCTCATGAGGGGCCCAAAAAAGGTTGATTGCTTCTTTCTGATGTTTTTAAGAGCTCCCTTTTTGTGTTGGCCTCTTGAGAACTTTCTCATTGGTCTTTTTAGCTGTCCATGGAACTTTCAACATTCTTCTGAGAAATCCCATCTCTGTGGCCTTTAATCGTCTTTTCATTTGTTTGTCTATTGTCCATGATTCGCTTCCATAGGTCAGAATTAGTTCTATATAGCATCGATGAACTCTCTTTCTCATTTCTATTGACATAGATTTGTTGCATAAGATATTTTTCATTTTCTGAAATGCTATTTTGGCCTGAGCTATTCTGCTTTTTATTTCTGTGTTGCATCTTCCATTTTATGTTATCACTGTGCCCAAGTATTTCAAACGTTGCACTTGTTTCAGATTTGTCTTGTTTATTTTTATGCTGCATGATGGTGATGATTGTTTCTTCGATGTAACCAATATATTGCTACTACATAGTCAGGGCTAATTATGATTATTATCATCATGTGCCATACCCGTTGGTATGTTGATCGTAGGCGATCATGTCTTTTCTCAATCTTCTATCCACCGTGCTTCGTATCTCTCTCTCTCCCCCTCTCTCTCTGCGATCAAGACTCAATCAGAGTAGGATTCCAGACTCTCTCATGAAGTCAGCTGTCTGTTTAAGCGATTCGATTGCCCCGTATAGTTTCTATTCCAGGGAGGTGGGTGTGGACCACATTGCTCTTTTCAGGTCTGTGTAATGGGGGCAATCCTGTAGAACATGTTTTGTAGTCATATTGTCCAGTGTACAGTGGCATAGGCTGGTTGTACCTATTTTGAATTTGGTGAACATGTGATTTCTCATTCTATTGTGGCCAGTGCGTAGGCGGAGTATGATGACTTGGTCCCTCCTTGATAGTTGGTGGTAACCGTACCACTCGTTATACTTTGGGTGTTCTCGTTTCCATTTTTCCTTATACTGACCGTTGAGGTTGGATTTGGCTTCATCATAACTGAGCGGATGGTTCTCTTGTGGTAATCTCCTTCCCTCTTTAGATAATTTGTCTGCGCGTTCGTTCTCGTGTATATTACAGTGTGATGGTATCCACAGAATGATTACTCTCTGGAAGTTATTGCATAGTTGGTCCAGGGTTGTTCTCAAGTCATATAGTTCATTGTTCTTGGGGCTTTTTAGAGCTGATAGCACTGACAGTGCATCAGTCAGAATCACCAATTTATTGTGAATGTTATTTTTGTGTTGAGTAGCCAGTTTTGCATCATCTCTGAGAGCCTCAGTTTCTGCTTTATAGTTGTTTGAGAATTTCCCAGTATCTATTGACTTGGTGATCTCGTCCTGGTTATTCAGCGTCAAGAACACCCCCCCCCCCTCCATTTCTGGTGGCATTTGTAGCAGAGCCATCTGTGTATCTGTGGGACCAAGAGTCCTCTGGATAGGTATTGTGTATGTGTTTTTCTGCTACGTGTTTTCTTTCTGTGTCTGATTGGGTGCCTTTTATCATGATTCCTGTTATATTTTCCTTAAGTTCTGGTATTTTATGTTTCCCATGAGGAGACATATCAGATGGGCCCAAGGGTTTCGATATTGTTTGGGAAAGTACTGGGTCTCCAGTAGTTAGTTCATTGGCGATTGCAGCGAAGTTGCTCCTCTCTAGTCGTACAATTCCGAAACCAGTTATTCTTTGGTGCATGGGATGGCTAAGGAGCCTTCTATATTTCTTCGCTTGTTGCAATACTTTAGTGACCCATCTATCATCTAAGGGTTATAAACCTGTCACTGTTTATAGAATCTTGATAGGTGAAGATTTCATAGAACCAGTGATGATACGGGCAGCTTGGTTCTGTGTTCTGTTAATTTTGCTAAGGTGTGCTTGGAAGGGTGTCCGGTTAGCGCAATCGATAGGCTTACCACGGCAACAGCCGGGGTTCGTAATCCTGGCGAAGACACCTGGGTTTTACTAATTCCCTAAAAATTAGTAGGAGCCGCGATAGCTCAGTGGTTAGTGAACTGGACTACTACGGACAAGGGGTAGGGTTCGATCCCAACCGACGGCTCCGGGTTCACCCAGCCTTAAATGGGTACCGGATTTTTTCTGGGAAAGTAAAAGCAGCACGGGCGTAATACCGACCACATTACCCCAAAAATCATGTGCTGAAGGTCTGTAAAATATAGGGTCACTAACACCATATTTCCCTATACGCCACTTGGCGTGACGGGGGGTACTTTACTTTTTTTTTTGTGCTTTGGAAGCCATAGCCCAGGTTGTGACTCCATACTCTAGGACTGGTCTGACTCTTCCTACGTATAGTCATTTCAAAATATTGCTGTCTGCTCCCCAGTCTCCATGCCAGTTTTTCCATAATATTAGTTCGTTTTCTGGCTTTTTTTCTTCCACTGTCTATCTGATTTTTCCAAGTCATTCTGCGATTCATGCTGACACCAAGGTATGTTGGGTTTTGGTCAATAGGGAGTGTATGGTCTTTTAAGTTTGCAGAGAGAAGTTTCTTGATAGGCTGAATATTGTATATGTAGTTTTTTTTCGTTAATGGCTAAGAACCAGGTGTTCGTCTATTTTTCAAGTTCACCTAGGGCATCTTGCGTCCTGGATTCAGCCACCGACATACTTTCCTCGCGAGCCCATTACGCCAGATCATCTGTATATATTGCTGAGTGTATTCTGGGTGGAATGTCCATTACGATGTCATTTATGAAAATTAAAAAGAGTGTTGGGGACAAGACTCCGCCTTGAGGGACATCTTGTTCGATTGTGGCCTTCTTACTTAGTTGACCTTGTACTTGTACTCTGGCCGTTCTATCCTGAATGTATTGAGAGACCCAATTGAATAAACGACCCTGGTGCTTCGTATCAATTCTGTTGACTGTTTTCCGTGCCATGACATCAACCCTACTAATTATGATTATGGTCGTCCCTCTGTACGTGGGACAAATTTCTCATGGTAATTATTTTAATTTAATATGTCATTTTCATCACATTTTTATTCATGTATTGCTTACTTATAGCAAAAGTAAAGATTTCAGATTAAATACCAAAAACGAATAATAAAAGGAAGAGAATTCTGAGCTGATCAAGGCGACAAGACTATTAAGCTCATTACCGCCCTTGTTCATGTCTACGCGTCAGATCACATGATCAACTAAAAAGGAAGACATTTTGAAGGCCCAGAGGCTTGCTGCATCAGGATTTTTGATCACATTGGAGTTGTTCATTTTCACTTTTGTAATGCAGAGCTGATCGCAAGGCATCACTTATGGCGCTAAAGAAAGTTAAAGGAACTCTTGAACGAGTTCTAGATAAAAATTTGCAGGACCTTGTGAGAGGCATTCGGAATCATAAGGAAAATGAGGTTATCATCATTGTTGACAATTGCCTGTTATCGATAAGATGTATATAAAATTGGTTAACGCCCCCGCCGTTGTAAATTTAATCAAATTAAGCAATTAGTTTGTGAGAAAACTTGAAAATGCCCACATTTAATAATATATAGAATGAAATTCATGATTTTATATTTTGCATTAATATTAATGAAACAATTTTGCGTCAAATTTTTAGATTTTTGCAAGTGATGGAAGTGAAGTCCCTTTCACTCTTCACTCTACTACCTGACTAATAATCATCTCTATGACTCAGTAGTAAATGAGAAATCAAGTTTTTTTTTTTTTTTTAAGTAAACGAAACACTTCCTTATTTTAAGAGCTCTTACATTAGAGTAATATACTTTCGAGACTAAAAAACAGTGAAGTAATAGTATTCATTGTCATAATAAATTAACTCAATATATGATCACATCCTATCAAAATCAGAGTGAAAGAACAGTTTAGAGACTTATTTTCTTATGTCATTCTCACAAATATGTTGTGCTCATGTTCCTCAGTGCTACAGTAAATAATATTTTGCTGGCAGCATGCTTCCTTTAGCTCTGACCCGATCAATAATTAGAAATTCTGTTCTCATGTTTCTTAATATTCTACTTAACAATACAAAGTTTATATCGAATCAGTGGTAAAACTGATGAGTTATCAAATTAAACACTCACATTGTGACAGCTACCTGTATTTTCAGTTTATTTTGAGCTAAGCTAAACATAACGAATTAGATAAACTGTATTAAATATTATTGATTTCTTTTTGACTCTTTCTTAGATTATTGTCATCATCATCAAGTACCAAGCCTGCAGGCGTAGGTGATCATGTCTCTCCACAACTTTCGATCTGAACAGTTATTTATCATTTCTGTTGTTGACCTTCTGCCAAGTCATTCTCTTAAGTTGTCTGGTATCTTATCTCTTTGATTCCCTCTATCTCTTCATCCCTCAATTTTCCCAGTTGTTACGTTACAATATACTCCAGCTGTTCTCTTCTCATTACATGGCCAAAAAATGATGATGGTTTCCTTCCTAATATTGAAAATTAGCTCTCTTTTTGCTTTGGCCTCTTTCAGAACGTTTTCATTACTCTTCATAGCTGTCCATGGTATTCTCAACATTCTTCTGTAAAACCACATTTCTACAGACTCCAGTGATTTTCTTGTCTGTTGTCCTATTGTCCATGATTTACATCCATATGTTAAGACTGGCTCTACATAACATTTAAGAACACTTTTTCTTGTTTCTATTTTCAAAAATGATTGCGTAGTATCTTCCTCATTTTTTGGAAAGCTGCTTTTTCCTGAGCAATTCTGCATCTCACCTCTGTTGTACATCTTCTGTCTGAGGTTAACAAAGTTCCCAAATATTTAAATTACCTGTATTAATATTATTCCACATGTCTTTATTTTGCACTGAGGTGATGTCGTTTTCTTTGTTGTTACCATTACTTCTGTCTTTTTGCTATTAATGCTGAGTCCTTTATTTTTGCTTTCTTTCACTATAATGTCCAACATTTCTTGTAACTCATTTTCACTCTTAGCGATTAAGACTGTCATCAGCATACCTTAGATTATTTATATTATTATTATTCTTCTTCTGTGATCATGGGCCATTCAGACTAGGATTCCGGACTCTCTTGTGAAGGCAGTTGTCTGTTTAAGTGATTTGGTTGCCCCGTATAGTTTCTCTTCCAGGGAGGTGGGTGTGGACCACATTGTCCTTCTCAGGTCTGTGTACGGGAGGCAATCCTGTAGAACATGTTTTGTTTTTATGTTATCCAGTGTACAGTGGCATAGTCTGGTAGTTCCTATTTTGGGTTTGGTGAACATGTGATTTCTCATTCTATTGTGGCCTGTGCGTAGGCGAAGTATGATGACTTGATCCCTCCTTGATAGTTGGTGGTAACCGTACCACTCGTTATACTTTGGGTGTTCTCGTTTCCGTTTTTCCTTATACTGACCTTTGAGGTTGGATTTGGCTTTATCATAACTGAGCGGATGGTTCTCTTGTGGTAATCTCCCTCCCTCTTTAGATAATTTGTCTGCTCGTTCGATTCCGTGTATATTACAGTGTGATGGTATCCACTGGATGACCACTCTCTGGAAGTTATTGCACAGTTGGTCTAGGGTTATTCTCAAGTCATCTGGCTCACTGTGCCTGCGGGTTTTTAGAGTTGTTAGGACTGACAGTCCATCAGTCAGTATCACCAATTTCTTGTGCATGTTATTTTTGTGTTGGATAGCCAGTTTTGCAGCATCTTTGAGGGCTTCAGTTTCTGCTTTATAGTTGTTGAGAATTTCCCAGTGGCTATTGACTTGGTGATCTCTTCCTGGTTATTCAGCCTCAAGAACACACCTCCTCCATTTCTGGTGGCATTTGTAGCAGAGCCATCTGTGTATATATGTGACCAGAAGTCCTGTAGGTAGTTGTCATTTGTGTGTTTTTCTGCTAGTGTTTTCTTTCTGTGTCTGTTTGGGTGCCTTTTTTCATGATTCCTATTATGTCTTCCTTAAGTTCTGGTATTTTGTGTTTCCCACGAGGAGTCATGTCAGATAAGCTTATGGGTTTCGGCATTGTTTGGGACAGTACTGGGTCACTAGTTGCCAGTTCTTTAGAGATTGCAGCGAGTTGCTCCTCTTTAGTCTTCCTTTTCCGAAACCAGTTATTCTTTGGTGCCTGGGGTGACTAGAGAGCCTTTTATATTTCTCCGCTTGTTGCATTACTTTAGTTTTCCGTATTTATATTATGACCTCCGATTGTTATTCCAGACATGCCCCTTATGGATCTTAAATAATCTCACTATAAATATTAAACAAATCTGGTGACAGCACACAACTTTGCCTAACACCCTGTTTTATTTTTTGAAACATTCCCAATTGGTTTCCAGTTTTTATGGCCACTGTTTGTTGCCAGTACATGTTCTTTATTATTCTTAGAACTTTGCTCTCTACGTTTATGCTTCTAAAATTTGTATTATTTCTTGGTGCTTTACTTTGTCAAATGCCTTGGTGTAATCTATGAAACATAGGTATAGATCTGTTTTCACCTCTATGGCTCTTTCTACTGAAGATCTTATGATATATATGGCATTGCTTGTTCCTTTACAAAATCCAACAAAACCACACTGTTCATCGCTAATGACTTTCTGGACTGATTTTGTTTCGCACTCTTCACATGATGATTCTTAGTAATATCTTAGTCATGTGATTCATAAGGCTTATTGTGCGATGATCATCGCATTCAATCGCACCAGATTTCTTTGATAGGGCTATGAATATTGATTTTAGCAAGTCGTCTGGTATATATCTTGTGTTGTAGATGTCATTCAATAATTTTGTTATTATTTCTATTCCAAAATCACCCATGGCTTCAATCTCTTCTTTAGTTATATTATCTGGTCCAGGAGCTTTGCCTGCTTTCATATTGCGCAAGGCGTCTTCCACTTTTTCTTTGAGTATTTCTGGCCCTTCTCCATTATCCTTAATATTTACTTCTGTCCGTTCATCATTATAAAGATCTTTAATGTATTCTGTCCATCGTTCCCTTATGTTTTCTTGTTCAATCAACAGTTCTCCTTCCTTTGATCTTAAACATCCAGTTTTTGATTGCGTTTTTCTTCATGTTAATTCTTCATTTGTTTGTATATAGCTTCTTTTGCTTCATTGCATTTTATTACAATTTCTTTATTTAATCTCTAATACTCATCTTTATTTTCTTTTTTCTTTATTTCTTTTTCTTGTATCCATTAGCTGCAAAATGTCATCTGTCATCCATTTCTTTCTTGAATTTGTCCTCACTGGTGGTATGAACTCTTTTGATGTTTGTTTCATTGATTCTTTTAGCATTTCCCACTGTTCATCACTGCTTTACATCTTCTCTAATGCTATGTACCGGTTCTGAATTGTGATTTTATATTTGTCTTGTAACTTCTTGTCTGATTTGAGTAAATCTAAATTTAACTTGATGTTAACTGAGGATCGTTTTGTTGTTTTTAATTTTACTCTAAGCTTTCCCACAACTGGTACATGATCACTATTGCAATCTGCCCCAGGTCTAGTTTTCACACACACCAGACTGTCAATAAGTTTCTCACCACATTCATTCCTCTCACCTAGGCCATAATGACCAACTACTTCCTCAACTCATTCCTTTCCTACTTTTGCATTAAGATCCCCTAAAACTGTGGTGTTTTCATGTGGTTTGCATTCTCGAAGTGCCTTATTTAACTCGTCGTAAAATTTATCTTATTATTAAAATATACATGGGAAACAAACCAGCAGAAGAGATCGATCACTTTATCTATCTTGGAAGTCACATTGATCGAGAAGGGGATACAAGTAAAGAAATTAGAATCAGAATAGCAGCAATGTCTTTCAGAAGCCTTGAAAAGTTGTGGAAATCAAAACTCAAACACGCGAACACAAAACTTAGGCTATTCAAATCAAATGTACTATCAACCTTTACATATGCGTGTGAAAGCTGGAAAACAACAAGAGATATAGAAACAAAGCTGAACACATTCGAAAATAAATGTCTAAGGAAAATACTTGGTATAGCGTGGAACGAATTCAAAACAAATGAGGAAATTAGAGAAATCGCCAATCAACCACTAATATCCTCAGTAATAAAGAAAAGATGATGGTCATATGTTGGACATGTGATGAGAAGAGATAATAACCGAATAGCAAAGCAAGCCCTCATGTGGGAAACAACAGGTAAGAGAAAAAGAGGAAGACCCAGGGAGACATTGAGAAGAACATTGATAAGAGAGGCAAGAGCAGCAGGATTCGGCTCCCTCAATGAGATAGAGCAGCTTGCACAGAACAGAGACAAATGGCGAGATTTGATCAAATATCTTTAAAAGAAAACTGCTAGAACAAAAATTCATATAGGAGAAGGAGTATCTTGGTCTATGCCCTATGTGCCGGCTACGGCTCGAAAGGTCAATAGAAAGAAAATTTATCGTTTCCTCTAGACTGTCTGCCATCGGTGCATAAACTTTATAATATAATATAAGATTTATATCTATTGGCTTTCCATTCAATTTCACTAAAAGGACTCAGATATTGGGTAAAAGCCGTTCACTGTTCTTGCTTTTTCTGCATCCAAGATGATACCTACTACTCTTTGCTGTTCAGTACCTCCAGGATAGATTATTTTATGTTCATCAGAATATATCTCCTCTGATCCAGTGTATCTCATTTCGCAAAGTCCCAGTAAATGTAAACCCATTCTTTTCATTTCCTGTTTGATGTTTTCCAGTTTACTCTTCTGCATGAGTGTTCTCACATTCCTAGTACCTATCTTTAGAGTCTATTGTATCTTTATTTTTCTTACAGTAGCTTGATAACGATCAGGTATCACCTGTAGCACATGATGTCCCCTACCGAACTAGGGTTTTGCATTGGAATCCCCCTTAATGTTGTTGTCGTGATTTCTATTATTGTGGCGATTCAAGATTGTACAAAGAAATTACGACGGTAGTTTTCTGTTGCCTTCCATCGGTTTGTTTACAGTTGGCTCCGCTAGCCTTTGACTAAAAGTCCCACCCACAAGGCAGTGGGTTTGTTTTACTTCGGGGTACCGTCCCTTAGCCTTTTACTCTCCCAAGCATACCTGCAAAGCAGCAGGGCAGCTGCACGTTGTACTGTTTACTGCATACAGTAGCAGGTAAAATTACCCGACCTGACACATCATAGATCACATGTAGATCATTGTAGAAAAGTGTAAAGGTAATAAATGAAGTAAAGATAGATTACTCCAAAAGTAAGGTATTATGGTCTTATAACATAGAATGATGTAGGTGTGCAAATCATTTTAATTTCACTACTCTCTGTATTTCTTCTGTTTCTTATCCATAGCTACGTAATGACGGTCATAGAGTTGTCTCTATATATTGTATGGCATCTTGCATGGCAACATAAGACCTCATGCTCTTTTAGATGAAGCCTTTGGTTCTGGTATTATTGTTGGTCATATGCATATCTGCCCCTCTCTTCATTTTATTTAAGTTATCTCTAACAGATATTCATCAGCTGTTTACTAGTGACACAGTCAAAATTATTTAAATGTCTTATTTTAGGATATTGAGTACATAAAATAAGTTTCCTTCATTCCTTAAGTATATGGGGGAATATGATGTTAGTGCCTATATTTTTCAGTGACCTTCAACACATTTTATGGATTATGTGGTCAAAATCATTGTGGTCACTCTATTTTCCCTGAAACAAAAAATTCATGGTGCCCATTTTCAGGGACTGGGTGAACCAGAAGCCAAAAAAGTTTATATCAGAGTTAAGCTCTAACCACCTGGTTACTGGTGAGCTTATTAACCACTCAACCACCCCAGCTACTAGGGTATGGAGTAGATAGTACTTTAATCTGATGAGGTCTGTATGAAGTCTTAATATTGCTACTTTTCATCAGGTTGCATGTCCTTTGAAGAACATTGCACTCACCATAGCCTATCTATAAAAATCTCTGTCTCTTGCCAGATTTCCCACCTCTTTTGTTGTCATGTTCAAGAACTCTTTCATGTCTTGAAACCAACATCTTGGTCTGACCCTGAGGTTTCATCCAAGAACCATGCCTTCCATTAATGTTCTTTCCAGTCCACTGTGCCTTTTGATGTGGCCATATTATTTTAATTTCCTCTGTAGAATGCTGTTTATAAGCCAGTTCTTTTTAATGTTTAAGTCTTTTTATATGTAATCATTGCTCTTTTTCACTATCTAAGATATCTTTAAGGATATTAATTCAGCATTTTGTTTCAAGTGAATAAATTTTCTTCCTTGCTGTTTTCAAGATTGCCCATGATTCACAACCATATGTTGGTGTCTGGAAGGTACATGCCATCAGTAATTTTATTTTTACTGCCTTGCTAGTATTGTGCCACCTGCTCTTCTTCACTGTATTTCATTTGTTAGAGATTATTTTCCAAATTCCTTTATTTATTCACATTTTTTATTTTCATTAACACTACACTGAGATGAAGTCATTGGTATCCACTGCTCACTTACAGCTTATCATCTTCTTCTTTCTTTGATCATAAACTGACAAAGCAATCAATGGATAGATCTTATGGAATCTTGTAGGACAACAAAAATTGTTCTTCTACTTTATGTGGGCCAAGGCCATCCTCTGGGTGCTCCATATCTGGACTACACTGTTCATCTTTGTTTATACTGACCTCAGCCAGTTTGTCCTTGGTTTTTCTTTTCATGTTTCTTCAGGAACTACTGCATTATGGTTCTTGTAGTTAGTTATTTTTGGGTTTCCTTTAGAAACCCAGTTTTGTCCCAAGTTTTTGCAGTTATGAAACTCATATTCATAACAGTAGTTTCTTTCAGCTTCCACCACTGTCTATCGTGCAAACCTTAAGCTTTGGATGTCAGTCTTGCAGCAAAATATGCTCCTCCATCGTTATTTCCTCAATAATTATCCTTCTTTATGCAGCTAGGATTGTCAATCCTTATATTACTTATCCCATCTTTCCAAATAAGTGTACCTTTGTAGAACCTGCCAGGAGTAAAACCCTGGCATATCTTAATGGGTATTCAGGCTAAAACTGTCTATTTGCTTCATCGTAAGGATATATTTTTTAACAGGACACAGCAAATAGAGTTGTTATTTTGTCATTCATTACTGCATATATGTGACTTTTCAGTGCTATGGCTATTTTCACAGTGTTCTTGAAGCACACATTATTTCTTGTTGTTTTCAAGAGAATTTCAGATATATTTGTCCAAGCATCTATTCCTGGGGAGGGGGGGGATTTGAAAAAACAAAAGAAAAAAATGGTATGGTAAAAGTCAAGTCATGTCATCTATCTTTACTTTGATTTTTTGTATTTACAATTGATTTAGTTTTTCATGAATCTTCTCTCTGCACAGCATGTGTTTATTATCACAATGTTTGTTCTAATTAAGTCTACCTTCCCCACTAAACTATGTATTCCCAGGTACATATAGTTGATAAAGAATTTTTTAAGTCTTATGTTGAGTTCTGTTTTGCATTTATTTTTCTTAAATATGTAATTTTTTTCAAACTTTATGATGAGTTATGATCTTATGTTCCCATTGTTTTGGAAGCTTTTGATTTTCATAAAGTTTGACTTTGAAATTGTTGACCATTGCTCATTTTGCTGTACCTTAAGAACTGGTCTTATTTACAGTGTATATCTTCTCTTGCATGCATTCATCAATTCCTCAAATTGTGCCAACAAGTTTATTTTAGATTATATTTTAGTTGTCCTGCACTCTGTTGTCCTCCTTATTTCTGAGTTTTCCATGTCAGACAATGATCAAAGGTAATGCTTAGATTTGTAGGGATTTCATCAAGATGTAAACCCATTATTTTTAGTTTAGAGAAAAATTTGTTTGACCTTTCTTTTCTTCACATATTTTAACTAATGCCTATCTATTTTGCCCACTACCTATGTACCATATTTTAACTAATGCCTACCTGTTTGCCCATTAAACTATCTACCATATTTTAACTATGCCTATCTCTTCTTCTTCTTCTTCCTTTTTAGCTCCCAGTGGAGCATAGGTCTTCAACAGACATTTTCCAAGTCGTTCTGTTTTTTTGCCATTCTTTTAAGATCATTCCATGTCTTCCCCATCATCTTCATCTCAGCTTCTATCTGTCTTCTCCAAAAATTCCTTGGTCTTCCTCTTTGTCTTTTCCCCTTGGGATTCCAAAAAAAGGCCTGTTGTGTAATACTCTCAGTTGGCTTCCGAAGTGTGTGTCCTATCCAGCGCCATCGTCTTCGCTGTATCTCTTTATCCACTGGTATTTGACTGGTACATTTCCATAATTCTATGTTAATGATTTTGTCCTGCCATTTCCATCCTTTTATTCTGCGTAAGCATCCATTAATGAAAGTCTGTATCTTCGTGATTGTCAATTTTGTTGTTCTCCATGTTTCACAGCCATATAATAGGACTATGCCTATCTATTTGCCCATTAAACTATCTACCATATTTTAACTAATCCCTATCTATTTGCCCATTAAACTATCTACCATATTTTAACTAACACCTATCTATTTTGTCCACTACCTATGTCATCATCATGTGCCATACCGGTTGGCATAGGCGATCATGTCCTTCCACAATCTTCTATCTACAGTGCAACATATCAGTTCTGTTGTTGACTGTTTTCCATGCCATGACACCAAGCTATCCAGTATTTTCTCTCTTTGTCATCCGCATTCTCTCTTTCCTTCTATTTTGCCAGTTGTAACCAAGTATTCCAACTTTCCTCTTCTCATGATGTGCCTGAAAAATATTTATTGTTTCTTTCTTATGTTTTTTAGGAGTTCCCTTTTTGTGTTGGCCTCATTGAGAATTTCTTTGGAGGTACTCATATTTTTTCAGTCGATGAGTAATTGACAATTTAAACTGGGCCTCACTGCTTAGACCAGGAGTGGTTGTTGCAGAGAAATCACAAATAAAAATCCCAACTGGTGCAGCCGGGATTTGAACTTGCAGCCTTTCTGTCTTGAGACTGGCATTTTGCCTTGAGGCTAACCAGTCCCCCACCAAACAATGATAATTAAGAGCCACCTGAATTAATAAATTGGTGATGGTGAAGGCGTTATACCAGGTCTGAAAGTAATCAGCGATTCATAGCTAACTGCTTGCACAATGATCTATGAACCAGAACCATCCATATACCTATTCCTCCTTCTCACAGGGGCCATAGAAACAGACTAGTCTGGCCAAGTGAGTATAGATTGAGAGGGAAGACAGCCTGATTCTTAAAAATGCCTTGGTGAAGTAGGATGTGTGGGCCAAATATCACAGCTTTGCTAATATTAAAAGGATGTTATGTAGGTGTACAGGCTTTGTGCTGCAAAGTACAGCACAAAGCCTCTGTGCCCACATAACATTGTTTTAAGAGTAGATGACAGGGGACTATTCTTTTCTTTAATAATTGGATGAACATGAGAAAGAAAGGAAAAAGAAACATTAACAAATGAGTCTCTATTATGATATTATCCAGTTTCATGGGTATTATTGAGGAGAAAGGATGATTAACTAAGAGATTAAGAAATAAAGACTGCAAGCTCAGTGTAGACATCACATAGTGTACATACAAATCAAGGTTTTAATTTCATGACAGATGAGAAAAAAAAATCGTAACCATACTGGAAACTGAGGAGCCGCGATAGCTCAGTGGTTAGTGAACTGGACTACAAAGGACAAGGGGTAGGGTTCGATCCCAACCGACGGCTTCCGGGTTCACCCAGCCTTAAATGGGTACCGGATTTTTTCTGGGAAAGTAAAGCAGCACGGGCGTAATACTGACCACATTACCCCAAAAATCATGTGCTGAAGGTCTGTAAAATATAGGGTCACTAACACCATATTTCCCTATACGCCACTTGGTGTGATGGGGGTACTTTACTTATACTGGAAACTGAAAAGGATATACATCTGATTGGCAAATGCTAACATGATCGTCTTGGTCACCTACTCCCCTACCCAGTCAGTTGCTAATGAACAAAAAATTCAGCACATTTATTTAATTAATTCCTCATTCACAGGCTTGTGAATTTAGTCTACTCATTAACTTTCCAGTGTTTAAAAAGGAGACTGAACCAAATAATTTTTATTGTGAATATTTTTGTTATGGTTGTTGGCTTTAGGTCTAATGATGCTGCTTTACCCTACCTGACCAAACTTAACTAATGTACTTTACATTGTTTTATCGTTTACATTGAGCTGCGATTAAAAAAAAAAATTTAGTGAAAACATGTTAGACTCGGGCACAGTATTTTTTTGATACTAGCATTGATTGTCATTTTGGTATACCTACTTTCTTGACCAGACTATTTTTCTATCTGCTACTGTAGCTAACCAGGGGGAATTACATTTTATCCCTACTTTCTTGGCCAGACTAGCCTATCTGCTAATGTAGCTGCTAGGGGAAGATGGACTGAGAATATTGATCAGCTCTGGTTTACTGTTCCGGCTGATGCTGGCAGTCAACTATTAGTCTGCAGATTGCTTCCAGCTCATTCATTACACATATCTTGCAGTTCCATTTTAAGTAAGGGCAAAGAAATGCAAATGAATGCATAAAAATGCGAAGCTGCAGTAAAGCACTTGCTTTTTTATTCATTCATTTCCATTTTAAGTAGTAAGACTAGACAAAAATGAATAGTTAACACGTTAGTTTGACACATTCACTACAGCGGGTTCAATACACTGTGGCACTGCCATTTTTTGCAATTGTTTTTTTAATTTAAAATAACAGCGAGAAAATAAAGGAAAATTGATCTGAAACATGTAGTTTGTTTGGACAATTTGCTCAGCAAGTTGGAAAAGAGTTAAATAAGAGAGTTACAAGGTTTTGGTGGAAATAATTTTGGAAAGGTCAATAAATTATAACTCTACAAATAGGCTCCTGGGTGTCTCATGGCTCTAGTGTTTTGCGGCTCCTTGTGAATGATTGATTAACAAGTTTTTTTTAAAAAAAGGGAGGGGAGACAAATAAGTAGGCAGTCTGAATCAGCATCCATATCCTTACCATTTAACACACGCATCTTGCCACCAGACCACTATGACTTGACCATTCTTCTGAGCTGGTACTAATCAAACTTTAATTTATCCTGCAGTTACAGCAAGTCTGTGAAAGACTAGACTAGCAATGGTTTTTATCTTAGAGTGTTCTGTCTATCTAAAGGATGGAGATATAAAGACAAATTCACTAACTAGAACTATGGGGAAAGTACCAGACAAATACAAGTGGACAAAGAGATAGTGCTGGACAGGATACACACTGCCGAAACCAATTGAGAGTATTTACATGGAAGCCCTTTTTTAGAATTCCTAAGAGAAGGCCAAAATATACTTGGAGAAGACTGGTAGAAGCATAGATGGAGAGGATGGGAAAGACATGATGTTCAGAGACTGGCGAGTGGAAAGTATTTGTTGATCTATGCTCCATAGAGAGTTGAAAAGAAGAAGATTCTATCTATTGAAGATAACACATAGGGCAGAAGTTCTAGACTTGTCATGTCTAACAATCTTTGCTATTAAGCGTCAGACTTTGCACAGGACCCACATTGTATCTTGCCATATATGCCTGCTCTGGGCAAGCCTCTAAGAGTACTGGATTTATTGAATTCATAGCACACTAGTATGGTGACATGCTTTGTTTTGATAAATAATGGTTCATTTGCTGGAAAATTTATAGATGCTTGTGGTTAATTATGGGCCCTTTCCAGGCTTAGAGCCAGGCTCTACATCTGCCTGGTGAAGCACCAAAGATCATGCATGAACTTGAGAATTACTGTCAGCTAACTCTAAGTAGATTAAGTTGCATGAAACTATGGTTACCTATGCTTTCTCTGGCCCAGTAATAGCTAACTTTAGTGTCTCTTCAATAAGAAAGAGGGTCTGTACTATTCTGACTGCCTGGGGAATTGATTTCACTTGTCTCATCTGCTACCCCAATCATCCGCCCAGTAGGAGTTTATGGACTCTCTAATATTAATCCTTGGACAGAATGAGTATGTGTGCCTCCAGGATTCAGTGCTACCTTTTCTCTCATGAGCCGCGATAGCTCAGTGGTTAATGAACTGGACTACAACGGACAAGAGGCAGGGTTCGATCCCAACTGACGGCTTCCGGGTTCACCCAGCCTTTAATGGGTACCGGATTTTTTTCAGGGAAAGTGAAGCGGCACGGGTGTAATACTGACCACATTATCCCAAAAATCATGTGTCGAAAGTTAGTAAAATATATGGTCACTAACACCATGTTCCCTATACGCCACTTAGCGTGACGGAGGTACTTTACTTTTTTTTTTCTCTAATCTTGGCACTAGACAGAGAATGTAGATAACAGAACGTGATTGTGGTTAACACTGATGTTAATGCCCTCATCTATGAAAATCCCCATAACACTGACACTTTGATCTACACAAATATTTTTATAGTTTGGCATCCATGGAATGCTTGGGCATTTACTGCATGAACCAATGGCAGAACTATTAATGTAGATAATGGTGCTTGCATAATGCCTGCCACGTGGCTGTGGCAATGACGTTTATTTGGTTAGAGTCACAAGATTATACTCATGTGTGTGTGACTTGATAAGCTTGATCTAAAAGTCTACATATGCTGGTAATGGTTGGATGTTCCAACTGAGAGTCAAAGATCAGCAATCTGGAATTCATACAGAAATCCAAAAAAAATCTGCAATGTTATCTTCCACTTTGTCCTGGGTCATGCTGGTGTTCAAGGCAATGAAAGAGCAGACAAGTTAGTTGGTTTGGTGATAATATTAGGCGGACAGTCAATAGTTAGGACAGATATAATTTACAACCTCAGAGAAATGGGTAGAATAAAAGACTCTGAAAAGGAGAGAAACTACATTGCTATCTAGACTGCGAGAACTGGAGTGAAGATTGGCATTGCCAGAATATAATAATATTGTGGACATAATCGTCAAGAATACCAAACTGACACAGTTAGTCACTGCTTGTTGAGAAGAAGATCAGAACATCTATAGCTTTTGTCTGGAGTGCAGTGATGACTATGCTAACATAATGTTACATAGCAGGGGATCCTGACTTGAGTGAGATCTTTGATATTCTGACTTTTATGTGACATTTCATGCTCTATTACAAACCTAGCTACTATTACTTTCTGTTGTTTTGTTGCGTGTGTGTGTTTGCATTGGAATGTTTACTTAACCCCCCATGTCTATCTGTTATTCACTCTTTTTTTATTAGAGCAGAATTAAAGCTCCATAATCAATGATATAGCTAAACAGGTGGTATGCTGATCACCATATGTAATGGTGTATCTATTATCAGGTGTATATTATTTTAAATAGTTGACATTTGTTTCTTCCTTCAGTGTTGTTCTAACTTTGTTCTGTTTTTCCAAACCATTTTTGTTTGTGGTTTGTCTTTATTTGTTTCAAGACCGATGAAGACTTATAAATAAATGCAAATAATATTTATTTATTCATAATTGGAATTTTTTATTTATTTTTTTCAGAGCAAATACATTGCAGAATGTATTGATGAAATAAACAGGAGCTGAAGCAAGAAAATCTTGCCATCAAGGCCAATGCAGTCAATAAGTTGACTTATGTAAGTATTAATTTCACTTTCTATCATCACATTGATTTTTGTAAAATTTGTTAAGCATTTCTTTCAGAAATTGAAATTAAACTTAGTGCAATTTGTTAAACATTATTATAAAGTTGTCTTTGTAACTCATCAGTTGGTACAATCAAACAATTCTATAATTTTATATAACAAAGCTGAAATTATTAATTGTAAGATAAATTAATATTATATCATTCTCCCCTGTTTCATAAAATAAAGATGTATGAAATGATGTGTGTAATGTTCAGTGATATGTGATTTTTCCTTGAAATATAGATGTGTGCACTGTTCTCTTCTGTTTGAAATATTTCTTTAAATATAGATGTATGCAGTGATGTGTGTACTGTTCTGCACAGTTTGATCTGTCCTTGAAATATAGATGTTTACAGAGATGAGTGTACTATTTGCTGCTGTTTTATCTATTTCTTGAAATACAGATGTATGCAGTGATGTTTCTACTGTTTTTTGGTGTTTAGTCTGTGATAATGGCTAACCTGATATTTGTTTTGTCAGTCCCTTGATATAACAATTATTAGGGCTATGTGGGTGTTGACTGTAAATTACTGCAACCTTTCTTTGTTAGTTTCCATTCTTTGTGCACCTTATCTATTGAGACCTGTCCATTCCTTTTTAAATTGATTTTTTTGTATTGTTTTACACAAGAATTTTGGAGCAAGCAGCTAAATAGTAATGGGGATATTGAAAAAGGGACCAGGGGGAGAAAATTATGCTTAATGCCAATGTTAGGATGAAATGATCATCTTTATTTAGCCATGTAATGAAAAGAGAAGGAAATTAGAAAAAAATAGAAAAAAATGGTATGTTAGAAGCTTTACGTGATTAGTAGACGACACAGATTTGAACGACGTTTCGGCCCAATAGGCCTTCAGCAGGAACAAACAAAAAACACACGCACACGGATGAACGACGTTTCGGCCCAATAGGCCTTCAGCAGGAACAAACAAAAAATACACACACACGTGATTTTCTTGTCTGTTGTCCTATTGTCCATAATTCACATCCATATGTTAAGACTGGCTCTATATAACATTTATAATTAAAATTTATTAAAATTATATTTAAAATGTATAAATTACATACATAATATTACATAAGATCCGTGTGTGCGTGTGTGTTTTTTGTTTGTTCCTGCTGAAGGCCTATTGGGCCGAAACGTCGTTCAAATCTGTATTGTCTACTAATCACGTAAAGCTTCTAACATACCATTTTTCTATTTTTTTTCTAATTTCCTTCACAATCAGCTTTACTGCAGCTTCGCATTTTTTTGCATTCATTTGCATTTCTTTGCCTTAACCCCTTACTAATGAAAAGAGAACAGCTGGTTGTGTACTGTGATGTTTGGAAAAATTGAGGAAAAGACGAGTTAGCAAGTTTAGTTGACGGATCATCTTCATTGCACATTGGACTCATCCTTAATGCTCAGATCTCCTGCCCATTATATTCCTCAGTGTGTGGAGACTGATGACTTCTGTTATGTGTTGATTTGTTATTCTGTGCATCCCCACATAGTGTTCCTTTCCGGCATCTCCAATTTTGACCTGATATTCCTGCAGTGTGGACAAGGTTGTAGATTCATGATCATTGACTGAATCACTAGTTCACTCTAGTTCCCTGAGTGCATTCAGAATATCAGCCCAGCCTATTGCATGTCTGCCATCCATGGTAGAGATAGCTAGAAACAGTGAAGAAGATAATAGATAGCTTAAGAGAGTGGCAATTTAGAAAGTCTAAAGCCAAACTTCTATACAATTATAGAAACAGAAAGTTGTGGAGAGACACGATCATCTATGCCAGCAGGGACAATACTTGAAGATGATGTTTTGGTACTTTATATATTTGTAAATTCATCATCATCAAGTACCGGGCCTGCTGGCGTAGGTGATCATGTCTCTCCACAATTTTCTATCTCGACAGTTATTTATCATTTCTGTTATTGACCTTCTGCCAAGCCATTCTCTTAAGCTGTCTGGTATCTTTTCTCTTTGCTTTCCTCTATCTCTTCGTCCCTCGATTTTCCCAGTTGTTACAATATATTCCAGCTGTTCTCTTCTCTAATGGCCAAAAAATTATGATTGTTTCTTCCTAATATTGGAAATTAGCTCTCTTTTTGCTTTGGCCTCTTTCAGGACATTTTCATTACTCTTCATAGCTGTCCATGGTATTCTCAACATTCTTCTGTAAAACCACATTTCTACAGACTCCAGTGATTTTCTTGTCTGTTGTCCTATTGCCCATGATTCACATCCATATGTTAAGACTGGATCTACATAACATTTATAATTAAAATTTATTAAAATTATATTTAAAATGTATAAATTACATACATAATATTACATAAAAATAGTATAGCTAAGCATGTGTCGCCATATGTATCATCATCATCAAGTACTGGGCCTGCTGGCGTAGGTGATCATGTCTCTCCACAATTTTTGATCTTGACAGTTATTATTTCTGTTGTTGACCTTCTGCCAAGCCATTCTCTTAAGCTGTCTGGTATTTTTTCTCTTTACTTTCCTCTATCTCTTCATCCCTCAATTTTTCCAGTTGTTAAATATATTCCAGCTGTTCGCTTCTCATTACATGGCCAAAAATTGATGATTGTTTGCCATATGTGTATGCTTGTGTATATGCTCTCACAAATACCCATACACACTGGAGCAAGTACGTATAATTTGTTTTTATCAGCAAAAAATAATGCTACAATTTTATAGAAATAAATTAGAAGATCGTGATCATTCCCACACTGTTAGATGTGTTGCTTTGGGCTTGTATGTGTTTTTTTGCCACCTATTTCTATTCTTGGCAAGATCTTATCTAATGAGTCTGTGACTGCCAGCTTTGCTTCTCTTATAAGTGTTCTTTTCTGTGTCTCTCTAGGTCTTCCTCTTTTAAATTAGAAAAAGCTGTATCTTAAAATGTAAAAACCTTTGTGGTTACAAAGTGAATATCGCTTCTTGGACACTCTCAGATTTACCAATCTTTAATCTTTTTGTTATGCGTATTAACACCTAAAATGTCATTCAAATATGAATATTTATTTAGCTAAAAATTGTACGTTGGCGGTTTAGTGTGTATTTTTTTTTATTGAAATTTTGGGCTTAGCACAACTCTCCTTGTACTGGCTTAGGGCAGGCTAATTCTGTCAAAGAGGTAAACAGGGAAAGCTGTCATCACATGTCTTTATTGACAGATCTGGCATAAGTGCAACACAGTGCAAAGTAGAAGACATTTTTAAAATTACAAAATAACAAAGCATGGTTCAGCCAGAGGCAGATGTTAGAAACATTTTACTTGAAACTTGCAATAATTTTTTTTTTTAACATTAAACGACTTAAGTGTTAATTTTTTAAAATAAAATGGTAACTTTGTTGATTGCAAATTTTAAAAGGGCTAATTCTTCATGTTAGCATCATTCTTTTTACCGATAACCAAAATAAACAGCTACCATATTGAAATTTATTTACTTATTTTACTGTGTTAAAACACATTACAAGTAAATGTGTTCTCACTTTTACAGAATAAATTTTTAGTAATATGTCCTGTTGATTTTATAAATTTCTTTTTACATTAACATGGTCTCAAATTGTGTGTGGTTGCAGAGTAATAACCATTTGAATATGCCATTCTTATGAACTGTAAATAATTGCAGTGTTGCAGTAAAGCTGATATGCTGAGAATGAGGGAACTTGTTCACTTATGTACTGTAAAAAAAAGTTTTCTTTAAATGAGGTTAAAGTATATCAGTTCTAAAGGTATCAAGTTTCAAGAGATTTGAATAGAGAGTTTCTGAAAAATCATTGTTAATTCACTAGTTTAGCAAAAACACACACAAAAATTAAAAAGTTAAAAATACACCTATAGATTGATGATGTACTACTGTCTTGATTGAAGGTTTAAGTACACACAGAAGTAACTTGAAGTTAACATACTTTCTAAATTGGAATTTAAATTTACATTGTTTAAAGTTTTGTTAGATTGAATCATTCATTTAACATCATCTTAAATATTTATGACATCACCCATTTCAGATATTCCTTTCAATGAACTTTGTATTTTCTTCAATCTGTCTATCTATTGACCTTTCGAGCCATGGCCAGCCCATAGAACATAGACCCAGATACTCTATCTTTTTCTAAATTTTTTTTTCTCTTTCTAGCTGTCTCAATCCTTCTGAAGATATTTTATCAAATCTCGTCATTTGTCTCTGTTCTGTGCAAGCAACTTGATCTCATTTAGGGAGCCGATTCCTGCTGCTTTTGCCTCTCTGATCAATGTATTTTCTTGAGTGGTATAACATTATTGATGAAGGATATCTCTCAGAATGCTTGGAGAATTTATTTTTAGAATCAATCAGATTTGAGATTACAAATGAATGAAGCCAGAAAGATTTAGGTCAGTGGGTTTGCTATAAAATATTATATTATTATATATATAAGTGCACCTTTTATCAGCATTTATGTGGACGTAAACTTTGGTTTACTATGGTGTGAAAAATACTTATTTTTCAAACAAAAGGACAAAAAAAGGTATTTTTAATAGATAAGAGATTCTGTCTGAAAGTTAAGTTTGTGAGTTGCTTGCGTTCGCCCGATGACTAAAGGAGTACACCTCTTTGTCATCCACCCTTATAAGGACGTTAAGTGGATGTGTCTGCTTTGTGTTGTGGTTTGCATGTGGTTTGCATTGTAACTGTGATATTTTCACCTTTCGGCCCAACACATCCAACTTCAGCACAGGATTTTTGAGTACCGGGTTGTCTTCCCTCTTCGATCCCTACTCACTTGGCCAGATTGGACAGGTTAGTCTGTTACTGGAGGCACCACGGAGAGGTGGAGCAGGGTCTGGGTGGTTCTGGTTCACAGATCCTGGTATACGCCATCAGCTGTGGGTCGCTGACAACATCCAGCTCTGATGCTGTGAGGCGCACCTTTGCGTCCATTTTGTTAGTTGAAAGTAGATGGTGTTTTTGCATTTATAAAAATATATTTTAAAAAATGCACACAATTTGCACACACTTAACATATGGAATTTAAAGAGTTATATTTGCTTTTTTTTTTTTTTTTTCATTTCAGCTTCAAATGCTTGGCTATGACATCAGCTGGGCAGCTTTTAACATCATAGAGGTTATGAGTTCTACCAAATTTACATTTAAGGTATGTAATTTTGCTTGGTATACCTGCGAAAGTTCACATGAAAAATATCTGTAATGCCTTCAAAGAGAGAGAGAGAGTTTGTAGGACCGAAGAATGAAAGTCTCTTGTCCAGTGCAATTGCAGTGAAGTGTTTAGGTCTGAGTTTTTATTTCACCCCAATAGAAAAAACCTTGTACCGTGCTGGGTTTTGAACCCATGTTCTCCTTTATTATTATTATTATTATTATGTGTATATATATATATCTATTGACCTTTCGAGCCGTGGCCGGCCCGTAGGGCATAGACCCAGATACTCTTTCTCTTATCTAATTTTTTTATTCTAGCAGTTTTCTATCCTTCTGAAGATATTTTATAAAATCTCGCCATTCGTCTCTGTTCTGTGCAAGCAACTCTATCTCATTGAGGTAGATGATTCTTGCTGCTCTTGCCTCTCTGATCAATGTTCTTCTCAGTGTCTCTCTGGGTCTGCCTCTTTTCCTCTTACCTATTGTTTCCCACATGAGGGCTTGCTTTGTTATTTGGTTATTATCTCTCCTCATCACATGTTCAACATATGACCATCATCTTTTCTTGATTACTGAAGATATTAGTGGTTGATTGGTGATTTCTCTAATTTCTTCATTTGTTTTGAATTCGTTCCACGCTATACCAAGTAATTATATATATATATATATATATATATATATATATATATATATATATATATCATCATCAAGTACCGGGCCTACTGGTGTAGGTGATCATGTCTCTCCACAACCTTCGATCTCGGCAGCTATTTATCATTTCTGTTCAAGCCATTCTCTTAAGCTGTCTGTTATTTTTTCTCTTTGCTTCCCTCTATCTCTTCGTCCCTCAATTTTTCCTGTTGTTACAATATATTCCAGTTGTTCTCTTCTCATTACATGGCCAAAAAATTATGATTGTTTCTTCCTAATATTGGAAATTAGCTCTCTTTTTGCTTTGACCTCTCTCAGGACATCTTCATTACTCTTCTTAGCTGTCCATGGTACTCTCAACATTCTTCTGTAAAACCACATTTCTACAGACTCCAGTGATCTTCTTGTATGTTGTCCTATTGTTCATGATTCACATCCATATGTTAAGACTGGCTCTACATAACATTTAAGAACTCTTTTTCTTGTTTCTGTTGTCAAAAATGGATTGCATATATATATATATATATATATATAAACATATTAGAATCAAAATGCAACAAATCTTGTCAAATCATTGGACAGTTATCACCACTGTTGTACAACAAGGAAAAAACTCTAGTGGCAAAACGAGCACTATATATTACAATCTTCATCCCAACGTTGTGCTACCAATGACAGTCCTGGACCCTAGATGCAAGAACAGTAAGAAAAATAACCTCTACTGAGATGAAATGTGTCAGACGAATGATAGGAAACAGTCTGAGAGATAAGATCAGAAATGAGGAACTGAGTAAAAAAGCTAGGAAAAGCCCCCACTATTGAATATTTAAAGAAACGACAGATAAAATGGACCTTTCCTTCCTCATCTGCGTGACAAAGTAGAAATTTCAAAATACAACACAACGAGCCCTCAATAAGCGTTGTGAGAATTCCAGACCCTAGGGTCAACCACGAAAAAGATGGATTGATGAAATATTAGAAGCACTATGAAACATAACAGCAGCAGAGGCGAACAGAAGAGCAAAAGACCACAAATTATATCTCCCCTCGATACTGAAAGGCAGATGAGGAAGGAAAGAAGAAGGAAAATATTATATAGTAATATATAAAGTACCATGCCTGGTGGCGTAGGCGATCATGTCTCCACAACTTTTTATCTCGACAGTTATTTATAATTTCTGTTCTTGACCTGCCCAGTCATTCTCTTAAGCTGGTCTGGTAACTTTTCTCTTTGCTTCCCTCTACCTCTGCATCCCTCCATTTTATTAAATGTTTATAATAGTTTAAAATGAGTACATTTATACTAAATTGGTAATAATAAATATGTAAGAAAGAGCAGGCTGAAAATGCAGTGTCATATTGAGCAAGTGATGAATTGTTAAATTATCTGCACAAGCCAAGATTATGCAAGAAGATTGGGGGTTATTATAAAAATAGACATAGAAAAATGGGGATAAGTTTGCTCATAATTGATAGACAACAATAGAAGGTTATAATGCTTTCAAGCAAAAAACCTTCTAGTGCCCTCAATATTGTAGAAAATGAAGAAAAAAGAGTTAATCTTTTTAATTTCCTAATGTTTATTGATTGTTCTATCTTTTATGGCATTCAATTCATTTTCTGGGCTCTGCCTGGAGAATTTCAGTGAAGGCAGGTAAATCTAGGTTACTGACCTTCAATGCAGTCAATGCAAGTGCACAGATCTGAGTTTTTAATTTCACCTGTGAAAGAAAAAACTTTTTGACCCTACCAAAAATATAACATGTGAGCCTGATTGACAAATGACAGGTGTAGCAAACTTGACTATCCACTTTAAATTGTGTATAATACAAATTCTATACTCTCTGTGTCTGACAATCTTTGCTCTTAATTATCAGACCTGAAACCTACATTGTATATTGCCAAACATCCATATTCTGGGTGAACCTTTCAATCTCCTTAGAGGAGCTGATACCAGCTATTTTTGCCGCTTTCCTCAGTGTTCTTCTTGATGTTTCTATAAGCCAGTCTTTTTTTCTTTTGCCTGCTGTTTCCCATTTGATCACTTGCTTTGTGATTATCTTTCTTGTTGTCTCTTCTCATCACAGTCAATATTATATGTTCACCTTTTTTCTAGATTATAGATAATATTGTTGGATCCATGGTCATCACTCTTCTCCACTAGTCTTGAATTCATTCCATAGTATACTTCCCATTCTCTGCAAGAATTACAAAACAGTAAAATTTATACAGGAAACGACATTGCAGATAAAGACAATACTTCGGGCGAACGAGAGATAGATAGATTCCATAGTATATGAAGTATTTTCCTGTGTCGTTGTTGTTAGATCAAATATATTATTTCTTTCATCATCATCATCATCAAGTGCCATCACATCGAAGATTGACTACCATGGAGCGCCATTCTGCTCTGTCTCTTGCTTTGATGGTGCAGGTTGTCATAGATTGGTTTGTCCGTCTTTTGATGTTACTCGTCTATGTTAGTCTTGGTCTGCTTCTACCTCTTTTACCTCGTATTTTCCCCTCCAGGATTACTTTTAGTAGGCTGTTGTGTCTTTTAACATGGCCCAAAAATCGCATTTGTCTTGTTTGAATTGTGTTTAGTAGTTCTCTTTTAATTTTTAGTTGTTTTAAGACTTCATCATTTGTCTTTTTTTTCATTCCATCCAATTCTACCTATTCTTCTATATATCCACATTTCAAAGGCATTAATTCTCTGTTCTGTTTTCTTGTCTAATGTCCATGTTTCTGCACCATATAGGAATGTTGAGAAGACATAATATTTTGCTATTCTTAGTTTTAGCCCTGGTGTTATTTGTTTTGATGTTAGTATGTTCTTCATGACATTAAAATTACTTTTTGCCATTCCTAATCTTTTGTTTATTTCAGTTTTACATTATTTCTTTATTTTTTTTTTTTTATAATTATAAGTAAGGGTGAATAATTGATTTGAAAATCCTAAGCTTAGTAATTTGATATCCATATTTTATCCGTGTTTCTGAAAGTCATTGCTGCCTTTGCTATTCTGATTTTTATTTCTTTCTTTGTGTCTCCTTCCTTGATCTTGCAGATATATTCAGAGAACATATGTAGAATTTATGACATATATGAAGTAATCTACTTCTTCCACTACTTTTCCATCCAAGTATATTTTTTCTTCTGGGTGAGTTTGATATTTTAATTACTTTTGTCTTTTCTTGGTTGATCTCTAGTTCTGTTCTGCTAGTCTTTGAAGACAAGACATTATTTTTTGTTTGCATCATGTCCATGTTAATGACATTAGTTACTTCACAATTTCAAGTCAGATAATGCAGAAAGCATCAGAAAAATTGTGATATTATCAAGCTACAGTAGTGGTACAGAAATAAATAGAAAGCAAGAACATAAAGATATAGAGCAACAACTGGATATGCAGAATCCAGGAAAACATTTTCACAGAAACTGAGTGTGGTCCAGACTTTTGTTGTTATTTATGATAACAATGATTTTGTAAATGAAGATAAAGAAAAGAAGGTAACAATTTCTTTGTGATATGAAATTACACTCTCTCTTTCTCTCTCTCTCTCTCTCTCTCTGTCACTTTGATAAAGCTATTCATGTTTAAAAAAAAAGAAGTAAAGTAAATAAATAAATATAAAATAAAAATGAAAATTTAGTTAATTTCTACAATAATTTATACATTTCAAACCACAGAGAATAGGTTACTTAGCTGCATCCCAATCATTCCATGAAGAGACAGACGTGTTAATGCTGACTACAAATATGATTAGAAAGGTAAGTCTCTGATTTATTTTATGAATGGTGTACCATTATTCTTTGATGTTGCTGTAAATATGAGACTTAGCAATTATGTTATGAAACAGTGTTTTTATGTTTTGATTCTAGTGCAGTTTTGTCATCAAAGTGTTTTTGTTTGGTTGCAGTGCAGTTTTTTTATAAGAAAGAATATTTTAAATTTGGTTTTGATTCTGTTTAGTTATGAGCCAGTATTTCTTGGTTAGATTTAATCTATGAAATAGTATTCCTTTGGTTGTTTTTCATATTTGCTATATATATATATATATATATATATATAATTGTTCCCTGTGTACCCTGACTTTGCCAGTGTGTTCACCTTGTAAAGAGATCTTTAAATCCCATAATGATTAAATAAACAGACTTGACTGCAGGCTAGTTTGGGATAGTGAGACTTTTATGATTGTTTTTGCCTCTTCTATTTCTTGTTGTTGACTCACCAATATTTTTATCTTAAATTGTATAATATAAACTAATTATACCATTTTGTGCTTTGAATGCGGAGTAAGGGAAAGACAAACATTCAAAATGAATATTGGAATTATTTTACTCTTGTCCTTATATTATGTATATATATTATAATCAAGAACCGCATCAGAGTAAACCAAGAAAAGGAATTTGACTGACAGTTTATAACTATGATGGTGTGTACCCCTGTGGATGCTTAGCTAACTGTTAAGCGCCTTTGGGTTGCTAAAATAATGAGTGATATAAGATGGTTTTTCCTTTTTTTTGCTTCAATTTCTCTTTGAATATTTTCTCTGTCTAACCTTTGATATTATGAATCCAATTCCTATGTCTACCTCTACCTTTCATTGTTCCTTGTGAGATGGTCTTGGCCAGTCCATTAGATCTTGTGACATGCCCGTACCAACATATTTTTGTTTCATACATGCTAACACATAAATACACATATCCTTCATCATCAGCATAAGTGTTTTGAGCATCATCATCAAGTACCATGCCTGCTGGCATAGGTGATCATGTCTCTCCACAACTTTTGATCTCGCTCAACAGCTATTTATCATTTTTTGTTGTTGACCTTCTGCCAAGCCATTCTTTTAAGCTGTCTAGTATCTTTTCTCTTTGCTTCCCCTCTATCTCTTTGTCCCTCAATTTTCCCAGTTGTCACAATATATTCCACTCATTTCCTTCTCATCGCACAGCCAAAAAATGATTATTGTTTCTTTATATTGAAAATTAACTCTCTTTTTGCTGTGGCCTCTTTCAGAAGGTTTTAATTACTCTTCTTAGCTGTCCATTGTATTCTCAACATTCTTCTGTAAAACCACATTTGCATTTGTATAGCCTCCAGTGATTTTCTTGTCTGTTGTCCTATTGTCAATGATTCACATCCATATGTTAACACTGGCTCTACATAATATTTAAGAACTCTTTCTTGTTTCTATTGAAAATGGATTAAATTCATCAAAAATGGATTGCACAATATCTTCCTCATTTTTTTGGAAAGCTGCTTTTTCATTCTGCACATCACCTGTGTTGTATATCTACCATCTGAGGTTAACAGTGTTCCCATATATTTAAATTCATTTACATATTTTAATATTGTTCCACTTGTCTTTAATGTGCATTGCGGTGAAGTCTTTTTCTTTGTTGCTACCATTACTTCTGTCTTTTTGCTATTAAGTCCGAGTCCTTTATTTTTGCTTTCCTTCACTATAATGTCTAACATTTCTTGTAACTTATTTTCACTCTTAGCGATTAAGACTGTATCATCAGCATACCTCAGATTATTTATATTATGACCTCCAATTGTTATTCCAGGCATGGCCCTTATGAATCTTAAAATAATTTCACTATACATATTAAATAAATCTGGTGACAGCACACAACCTTGTCTAACACCCTGTTTTATTTGTTGAAACATTCAATATTCTGAGCATCATTATGCTGTTAAGATGATTTTAGTCTAAATAAACAGATAAACACATAGTCTACTACATTAAATAAGTGCAATAAAGGTAGCAGTGATAACTGAGAACTATTTCCAAAGTTATATAATTTTTCAACATGTTACATTAAATATGAAATCACTTTATAATACAAAACTTTGCTTCCGGTACCAAACTTGGACTTTAACAGCCAAAGAAAAAATAAAAACTGTCACAACGGAGATGAGATGACCTAAAAAGAAAACTGAAAGTAACAAGAAGAGAAGGAATCATAAATGCTTATATTGGGAAAATAGTTGGGATAACACCAATTCTGGATCATAAACAACAGATGAAATGGTTTGAACATTTAATTAATTCACTACCAGACAGTATCCCTCAGAGGACTTTAACCTCATAAGCAATGGAAAGTGGGAAAATACAGGCCCGAGAAGGTGAAATATTAGACATCATGATGTGCACTATGCAGTAGACACATTACAAAGCATTGACCCGAACACTACATTTTACCTTAATGCTAATGGGAGCAGAGACAGAAGACAAAGTAAAATGAGATGATATATAATAAAATGAGATGATATGGAAATCTACATTTATTGGGCATGTGATGTGAAAAGGAGGCATTGAGAATACTATAACAACAGGCAGAATGAATGGAAAGAAGAGCAGAGAAAAACCAAGGGAAAAAATATATTGAACAATTTATTCAAATAGCATAATTAAAGATCACCAACTGAAATTATGACATGCATGAAGGACCGAGAGGGCATGGCACCTGATGATAATGATGATATAATAAGATAAATATCAAATTAAAGAAAAAATTAATATCAAAATAAATGTATGTTATAAATGTATTGAAACACACCATGTTTTAATAAATATTAATTGTCCTGCTGATGAGGTCTTAAAATAAAGATTAGTAATTCACTTAGATAATTTTACAAGTTAAAACATTGTTAAGTAGAGAAGGGGGAGAGGAGAGGAAAAAAATAATTCAGGTTGCTATTTTAAATATGTTAAAGTAAGGGCAGCCTCCATGCCGCGTATATTCTATTAAAAGTATTTAGCTTTTACCTTAATACCCCTCCTAATATAGAGAGCTTGAAAAACAAGTCGTGTCATATTTTAGCATAATTAGTTTCATAGGGATTAACCCTTTTAGCATTCACTTTTTTTTCTTCATTTTACGCAGTTCCCAGTATATTTTTTACAATTTTTGTGACGTTTGGCCCACCTAGACATTCACCAATTACTTCATATTTACATTTTGTGACTTTTTGGCTCTACCAAAATTTAACGGTGTTACTCAAAATTTATGGAGGTTTGTTTGATCATATTTCATCATTTTCCAATGAATCAATGTCACATTCTCAGTAGATTTGCTTCATTTACTGCCACAAACAGTCCATATAAACTCAATCTTTTTCCTTTGAGAACAAGACTACGTCTTGTACCATTTCACTTATGTATTTGTTTGAACAAAAATTACATCCTTAACATATCACTAAAATATTAACCATAAATATAACAGACACAAAAAAACTAAAAAATGGCATCGTATCTCATTATAAGGAAGTAATGTAGTATGTACATTAATGCACTGTGTCATGTAGCAAATAGGCATTGACTAAATCCGCCTACATTTTCAATTTTTTTCAATATCTAGACAAGTCACAACTGGCGGATTTAGTCAATGCCTGTTTGTTTGTTTGTTCCAAAATAAACAAATAAACAAACAGGCATTGACTAAATCCGTCTGTTGTGACTTGTCTAGATATTGAAAAAAGTTGACAATGTAGCTGGAAAAGCTAATAAACTGATGTCCCAGCTTTAAAATCTATAAAGACTAGTTAGTTTAACTGCTTAGGCATCATGTGCTGTAGAGTGAGTTAACTATTTCATACCCATTGGTCACTGGAAGCATCACTTTATGTTACTTGCTGAAATATGTTCAAACATTGCAAAGTATTTAACAAGGAAAAATAATACAGGTTGCCATTCTAGTTTCCCATTTTTTCAAGTGAATAATTGAGGAGTTCAACATTGTCCCCTATTATAATCTTTATGCTTAAAATTACTAAAACCGTTTCGCTAAAAACTGGTTAAATTTGTATATTTTTCCTATTTAATATCTATTAAATAATTTTTTTGATTATGGATTTTATACATATTTATAGTTTTGTAATTCTACACAACTCTTTAAGTCACTCTTTTAGTCTAGACAGACATTAGTTTTATGTTATTTATTAATTTTACATGTATATTATCCATCATTATTCATTTAATTTAGTTAGCAATTTTATTTTGTGCTATTTGAAGCCTTTTGGTTTTAAAAGTCATATTTGTTTGTAATTTATGTTTTTTTTTTTTAAACTGTTCGCCTTAAAGGCATGTAGTTTGAAAATAGTAATTTTATTTTTTGCTGTCCTTATTGAAGGCTTCAATAGTTCAAATCCTTTTAGTTGAGAATTTTTAGTTGTTTTTTTTTTTTGCCTTTCAGTCTTTTGGTTGAAAAGTTGTAGTTATTTTGTTTTGTTCTGTTCTTTATTTGGAGGCGTTATAATTGAAATGTCGACTCTCCATGTATTGGTACCGATTGAAAGTAGTGTGACAAGAAAAATAGCTGAAAATTGTCAAACAAATTTCACTTTATATAACAATTATTTTAATTTAGACCGGTGGATGGTGAAATTCTCGTTAAGTGGTGTATTTGTTCTTCTGTTCAATCAGGATAGATCTATTGGTGATAGGTCATCATTTTCACATGCACAAATGAATGCTAATTTCCAACAGTGGATTTCTTGTCCAGCTCACTCACTACCTTATGAAAAAATATGCGAGAGTTTGAAGGCTGCAGGAGTAAACCCAGGGAAAAAATCCAGGGGGGGGGGGGGACCTTAAGGCCATTGTTGATGTGCTATCAACTTTCTGGCATCCCCTGAAACGTCCCTCCTACTGACCGCTTCAAAGAGGAGCTGAGATTGGGCTAGTGTATTTTGGACAAAGTTCTATCTCCATATTATTCACCAAGGCATAGTAATCAAATAATACTAACACTCAGGACTAGGATTCTAATTTACCAAAGTTTTGTGCTTAGTACACTTTTATATGGTACATTAACTTTGACTACCTTTGTAGGTCGGGAGAAGAGTTTAAACAATTTTCATGTGCGTTGCCTTTGCAAGAGAGTGAACATCAAATGACAGGACAAAGTAACCAACTCTAAATAAAGCCTTGCATCGAACCAAACTGCCATCCATTATGACAACACTTAGGAGTCAGAGATTAATGTGGCTGAGTCTAATGAGAGAAATGGAAAACAATAGTATTCCCAATTATTGTATGGCAAACTTAGGGATGGATAGAGACCAAAGGGCAAACCATTGCTGAGATACAAGGATGTTCGCAGGGTTTCCTTGAGGGAATTCTCTATGAAGGAAAATGGAAAAAATCTGGCTGCAGATCATAGCACTTGGAGAATAAGAATAAAGGCCGTACAGCAACATTCAAAGGAAGCACTGATGTCAGATTCAGAAGACAAAAGATGGAGAAAGGAGATGAGGCCTGGCATCACAAATGCATCTTGTCTCTGCTGACGGATCTGTCTATTCAATAAGGACAGATTCAGCCATGAGAGAAGTTGCTTAGTAATACAGCATCCAGTATAAGACACTAATATAGTACCAAATTACTGGAAAATCATGATTGCTTGTTAACTAACTGGTTGTCAAGGTGATAAAGACCACAGTGTGTGTGTATATATATATATATATATATATATATATATATATATATATATATATATATTATTTATATATATATATATATTAATACATAAAAATAAATGTAATTTTCATTTATTATAAAATTATTTATCTTTATATTGTCTTATACATATAAAGCATTTGTTATAAAATTATTTATCTTTATATTCTTTGCTTTTTTTTCCTCCCTCCAAAAAAAAAAAAAAATGAAATTGTAGGAATTGGTAAGTGCTACCTATGGGATTTGGCAACAATTCTACTGGTTACTTGTAGTAGACCACATTTCCTGAGCAGTTTTTTTTTGTGGTGGCATGATTTGAAATCCTTCAAAGTCCTTGTGGGCACGCAATTTTATACCTGTAGTGTTAAAGTTGAGTTTGAATTAGCTACCAATTGTAGTAACTTTCCTTGCATTTGTCAAATACATTTTAAAAAGCTTCTTTTGGTCACTAATTTGAATGCTGCTTGCATTTTGTTGCATTTCATCTGTAAAGCATGCATGGTGTTTATAAACTGTAAGAGTCATCAGATAGTGTTGATCTTTAAGAGAACGTCTGAGAAAATCTTTTAAAAGGATTAACTAGGCAAACACTCTACTAAACTTGTTAAGTATATAAATATTTTAGTAAATCTAAATTTGTTTTAAAAGTTGCTTTACATGCATAAAAATATATTAGTAAATAAAATAACTGCAAGTTAAGAAATTGTTTGTCGCTAAGACATAAGCTAGTAAAAATTATTCTTTAACAAATATTTAAACTAATAGATTATTGAAAATGCTGAAGTGAATATGTTATGGCTCATAAATGTTTATAAAATATCTTTACCACTGTTTTCAACCTATTATAGGGTGTCTCAGTCTTTCTTCTGCCTCAGCCATTTCCCCCTTTTTTTTTTTAAATTTATGAAAGTGTTGCATCACAGTGGCATCATTATCCTTCACAGGTGTATACTACTATAGCTTGTTTCATAAGTCGTGCCCAACTTTTAAAATCAATATCTTTTAAACCGCTTTTTGTATTTTTTTCAAAATTTGTATGTAAAGTTATAATGATTAGAACCCAACAGGGAATTAATTTCATTAAAAACAAACATTTGGTTATTATTATTGCTTATTTGATTTATATAAATTTATAACGACCCATTGATGTAGTCAAAACTTAGTGTTTACAGTATTTAAGTTAAAAATAGCGATTACAAATCTATACACGGTCAAATTTACGATTTATCACGCTTTAAACGTGAGTTATCTGACACAATTAGACACTTGTAGAAAACACGAGGCATTGTGTGTTCCATTTCCGTTCATTCATAGGTGTAGACGTGGAACGCTAACATTTATCATGAGTCTTAAAATGAAATTCTGCAGTTTACAAAACATCGCAATAAAAATGTATGACTATTTTTGCAAAGAGGCTAAACGAGGAAGATTATTTCATTCTTTAGAAAACCCTGAGAATAGGACAAGACACATTTTGGATTTATCTAAATGGTCATTTAATCGCTGGATTCAAGCACGTGACCGTCAATGTTCAAAATATACAAAATCACAAGGAAGAGCAAAAATGTTGGGTAATTTCGACAGTGAACTTATTAGAAGTGAAATTCGCAAAATGTTGGGTATGAATGAAACTGTTACAATAAGAAAATTAAAAGTATCGCTGAAAAAGAACAACAGTATTGAAATATCAAAGTCTACATTATGGAGGAATGTGAGAGCTGCAGGCTTTACATTCAGAAAGTATTCCAATGGACGAAACATCATCTGTGAGAAGCCACATATAGTAGTCATGAGAAGCAAGTACTTACGTGAAGTAAAAGAGGTGCGCAAGCAAGGTTATGATATTGTGTACTTGGATGAAACATGGATCAATGCTCACCACACTAACCAAAGGGAATGGCAGTCATCAGATGGAAAGATTAAGAGATTAATACCTAGCAGCAAAGGACAGCGCTTGATAATTGCTCATGCAGGTAGTCGACAACATGGACTAATACAGAATGCAGAGCTCATTTTTCTTTCAAAATCCATAGACAATCGGGATTATCACTCTGAGATGAATGGTCACATATTTAGACATTGGATTGAAAATTATGTTCTCCCATCACTAGATCGACCATCTTGTCTAATAATGGACAATGCAGCGTACCACAACATTATTGCACTTGAAGATAAAGTCCCGACGTCATCCAGTACAAAAGATGCTATTAAGATATGGCTCACAAAGGAGCACATACAATTTAATAACATGTACTTAAAACCTGAATTACTATCTCTAGTAAAGCAAAAACAGAGGACAAAGATTTTTCAAATAGATAAGATTATCCAAGAGCACGGTCATATAAGTTTGAGGCTGCCACCTTACCATGCTCATTTAAATCCAATAGAACTAATCTGGGCAAAATTAAAAGGACAAGTGGCAGATGAAAATGCAACATTCAAAATATGCGATGTAAAGACTCTTGCTAATCTCGCTTTATTAAATATAGACAAAGATTATTGGGCTAAATGTGAAGACCACGTCTTAAAACAGGAAGAGGAATATTGGAAAAATGATGGTTTGTGGAATGTTCAACCCCAAACAGTTATTAATCTTTTAGACTCGTCTGATTCAGAATGAAAGTATATAGCCCCCACAATGTTGGCCCCTATATTACCTTAAATTAGTTCAACAAACGGTCCTTTTCAGGACCACACAACTATGAAAATTGGACATACAGGTATACCTTGATATTATCGTCCGTCCTCGAACTGAGCAGACAATAATTATCCTGGTGTTTTGTTTTATCCAGTTATTTCCCATTACGGCCATGCCTTTACCTAGTGAAAATTAATCGTAGACCAGCAACTACGGTAATTTCTATTCTTTAGGGCTTCACAATTTACAATTTTGACAAACATCAAAGAAATATCGCCGCTTTAAGAAAACTGCAGCTGCAAGATATTTGTTAAATATACATTTAAAGGGTCTTTTGCATTCTAATAACATTTGGAAAATTTCAAAAGTTTTTAACAAACGGTTAGAGAGTAATAGCGTTTTGAAGTTGGGCAAATGTTTTGAAACGAGCTATAGCTAATCTTTACTGGTATCTTAAATCAGTATGGGGTTTTTCCACTAGAATGAGAAGTAACTTTATTGTCAAACAAATTGGGAGCTTATATGTTAACTGCCTTCAGCATGGAAATGACAGTAAAATCCCTCTCCTTAAGGTGTATAAAGAATATGATGTTTGTTCCCATAGTTTTCAATTTCCAACTACACATCTTATGGGTGATTTTGTTGATGTCGCGCTGGCCTGCTCTATTTTCTTAGAAAAATCTCTAGCACCCTTTCTCAGAAGCTGGGTAAATACCACTGTTGAGTTAGTCTAGAAAAAAAAAATTTGCTATGTCTGGGAATTGAATCCTCACCCTTCTGGTCAATGGCAAGAGCACTAATCACTCAGCCATAACTGCTTTATGTGAATGGTGAATGAAAGTTGAGGCAGTTGTTACATCATGAATGAATAGAATATTTGACGTCTCTGACCTTCAAGAACTTGTGAAGATCTATTTAGCTGGTCACTTGAGAGTCTATGGCATGCAGGTTAACAAACAGGCTTACTTCTTGGGTATCTTTATTGGGAATTTGACCCCCTAGACAAGGAAGATCTAATTAAGTTTAATTACGATCATTGATTGGAAAATGATGCAGTATTGATGAGGATGCAATTATGGGAATTTAAGAGTCAGAAATCAAACTATCCCTTCATGCTTATAGATAACACTTTATTAGTTCCCATATTTTTCAGTGGTCAACTGCACATTTTATAGGTGATGTTTAGTTTAGTTTAGTTTAGGTTAGTTTAGTCGACAGGTCATCCTCATTCTACATCGAACAAGTCCATAAGTGGTCAGATCTCCTCCAAAGCATATCCCTTACTTTAATCTCTGGTTCCCTCCCATTTTTTCCCAATTTTGGATTGGATTAAAGAAGTCAAACAATGAGGACTAATGAAATCGAACGTACAGAAAATATGAACTGTCATTTGTGGATATACTTTGCATCATATTTTGAGAATATATAAGTTGGCATGAGTTCACAGAGGTATAATCTTTAACTCAGTAATAAGGTTCATCTGGAAAAAAAGAGGAAGAAAAGAAGAAAAAAATTATGAAAAAAATGGAAGAAGAATCAACCTCTGAATAGATACAAGGACAATAAATCGGTTGTCTCACAAGACTAATAAGATCCTGCTATTAAGTAAATATTTAATGGTTGCCTGTGTGATAGTATTTACAGGAAGCCACATGGTAATCTTTATTGGTAAGCTACATGTTAATTTTTACAGGTAACAATGCACTAAACTTTGCAGGTAGCAATTTCACACATCTTTGCTGATTGCTGCATGGTACTCTTTACTTGGTCACATGATAATTTTTATTGTAGCCACATGACACTCTTTACTGTAGCCACCAGAGTTGGCTGCTGGCAATCACTGCTGTCGCCTCATGGCAATTTTTACTGGTAACAGCAATTTAATCTTCACTGGTAGTTATGTGAAGCTTCCACTTTAAAGATTCTGCATCAATGCTATAGTGTTTGTGCACCTGGCTGTGGGCTTTTCAGTTAATCAAGCATTGTTGATAATCCATTGTTGTGAAACAAATATTGTGTGTTCTACATCATGGTGAGGATTTTTTTCTGGGAAAGTAAAGCAGCACGGGCGTAATACCGACCACATTACCCCAAAAATCATGTGCTGAAGGTCTGTAAAATATAGGGTCACTAACACCATATTTCTCTATACGCCACTTGGCGTGACAGGGTACTTTACTTTACATCATGGTGTTGCCATATGATGGTCATATCATTTATCCCTAATGCTCTAAAGTAAGTAGAGTGAGATGACGATTTATAGGGTATTTATGAATCTGCTACCCTGGTGCAACTCCCGGATCTTCAAGTTAAGTGAAATGTTGCCTAAATTCAAGAGAGCTATAGAAAAAACGGGGGGAGACTAGTGTACCCGTATATTTTTCTTTATCAGTCATTTTACGCTGTTGGATTTGCTGAGGATATCTGATCACTTATGGGCAGTTGTTCGATGTGTGGTGAAGATAATCCTGCAACCGACTTACTTCATAATTATGTGCCAATTTTGAATGGGCAAAATATAGAGTAACCACAAAATAATAAATAAATGTGACCAACTATTTAACTTTATTCATCCCTTTATTTCTTCTTTTGAAATAATTAGGTTGTTGATCCATCAATCTATTGTACCTCTGCCCTTTTTATCATTTAGTATGACATTTTCTGTAACTGAAAGTTGTTCCACTTGTGATTCAAAATTTGTAACTACAAGTAGTATCACAGTTTCAGAGTTTTTTTTTGTTTATAAAAATTTATTTTTAGCAATTTACAAATTTTAAGTGCACAAAATTAACACAATTGTCAAAATGTTCACCATGAATCACATTTATCATGTTTTGTAAAATGTAACTCTGTGCTGTCTTAACTTCAGTTGGCTATCGTCTTTTATTAAATTATAGTGTTTAAACTGATTTGTATTGTGGATACCTCTTAAAAGCTTCAGTTCTTAAAACCTTGGGCATTATCAATGGCTGCGACTGCCTTTATTTCTTTAACTGTCTATAATATTCATGGTGTATTATTAATTTTTATTTATTTATTTTTTTTTTAAACAAATAGTTATTTAAAAGCCCTTTTTTATGTATAATTTGTCCTACCTGTAAGATGTGTGCCTTGTTGGGGATGGTCAATTTATATTTGATTTGCAAAACCATTTATGTTGATATCACAACATTCGTCATTTTTGGTCCTACTGAATATGGATTTAAAAGTTGTCTTTGTCATATATTTTTTCTGTTTTGTTGTTTTTTTATCGCTGTTTAGAATAATTATTTTTAGTCATTAATTAATTTTTTCAGCTGATCCAACTTATATATTATTTTATCGTTTCTCTGTACCCCTGTGTGTTCAAAATAATAGCTACTTATTAATTTTTGATGGTCTGAGAGCTCCATTTATTATGTATCCTCGCACATCTCAGTTATTCATTTTGAGCCTTTTGAATATGGACAGAAAATCCAATACAAATAACCATCCTGCCTAGCCCCTTTCAGTGGAGCCCAGGATAGCTTGGACATAAGAAGTCATTGCCAAATGGTGGATCTCATGTTAAACCAGGTTGCCCAAACGTATGCACCTAACAACATTAACTGCTACCATTCATACACTATGGAGAAGATTTTCATGACTTTTATGCAGTGTGTTACTGCTCAATTTATGGGTGAATGTAGGCCATTTACAGGAATGTGATGCCTAGGTCATAAAGCACAGTTAAGAAAGATTTCAAAAAATTATTTCACCATTGCGAAAAGTTATCACAAATGTTATTACACTGTAAATGGGTTCTTTAAAAAAACCAGAAAACCAGGTTGAATTTATTGCATTAACTTTATCTAGACAATTTTTGATATATTGGATCAATAACAAAACCTTACCAGATTATAATCGGATGTGATAGGTATTGTTAAATATTGTTTCATGGAGCAGCTTTTTAGGTTTCATATTAACTTTTACTTTACTTCTACACTTGTAAAATACAGTGACGACAGACCAGTAAACACAGCTCTAGCACAATCAATACCCAAATATCCTACAATGTTTGAACTGGATGTTGAGCCTACTATGAACGAACTTGCTGACGCTATAAATGCCCTCTCAAGAGGAAAAGCTGCAGGAAATGACAACATTCCCACAGATGTACTAAAGGACAACCTAAGCGTACTACTTCCACACCTATACAAACTGCTAATTAAATGCTGGAGAAACGGAGAAATACCTCATGATATGAGAAATGCCAAGATTATAACGCTGTACAAGAATAAAGGAGACAGGGGCGACTGCAATAATTACAGAGGCATTTCTCTCCTTAGCACAACAGGCAAAGCTTTTGCTAGAGTCGTACTTAATCGCCTGCATAGACTTGCAGAACGGGTGCTTCCCGAGTCCCAATGCGGTTTCAGACCCGGGAGATCAACCATAGATATGATCTTCACTCTTAGACAACTGCAGGAAAAATGTCGGGAACAAAATATGCCGCTCTATATTGCCTTTGTGGATCTCACAAAGGCATTCGACACAGTAAACAGAGATGGTCTCTACAAGGTGTTAGAAGGCATAGGCTGCCCTCCTAAATTACTTAGGCTGATAATTTCCTTCCATGAAGACATGAATGGCAAAGTCCATTTTGATGGGAGTCCATCAGAGAATTTCAAAGTCAACAAAGGAGTGAAACAGGGATGTGTCCTCGCCCCCACCCTTTTTGGTATATTTTTTGCTGCCCTCCTAAATTACACCTTCGAAAACAGCTCAGGAGATATTTACATTCGCACTAGACCAGATGGCTCACTGTTCAACCTAGTACGACTAAGAGCAAAAACCAAAACAAATGTTGCCCTACTTAAAGAATTTTTATTTGCTGACGATGCAGCCCTAGTCGCTCATAGTGAGGCCACCCTACAGTCGCTGATCAACAACCTGGATAAAGCATGCGACCTTTTTTCACTGTCAATTAATGTTCAGAAGACAGTAATACTAAATCAAGGTGACTTCAAACCTATATCTATTACCCTAAAAGACTGCCCACTAGAATCAGTACAGAAATTTACATATCTTGGATCCACAGTTACGCAAACCATCTCTCTTGATGAAGAAATAAACTGTCGAATTGGTAAGGCAGCTATGACCTTCGGCAAACTCACAAAAAGGGCATGGAACAACACGAAACTAACTCAAAAGACTAAACTCTTAATATATCAAACTTGTGTGCTTAGCACACTACTATATGGATCCGAAACCTGGACAACATACTCAAACCAGGAAAAAAGACTAAATGTCTTCCACATGCGATGTCTCCGCAAAATAATGCACATCAAATGGCAGGACAAAATAACCAACTTAACTGTCCTGCAACGTGCTAAGACCCTAACAATCATGTCGATGCTCAGAAGTCGAAAGCTAAGATGGCTGGGGCATGTCCAACGGATGGAAGAAAAACGCATTCCTAGGCAAATACTATATGGCGAGCTAAAACACGGAAAACGACAAATCGGCAGACCTAAACTACGATATAGAGATATCTGCAAATCATCTCTGAAAGACTTCTCCATCTGTGAAAGCGACTGGCAACATCTGGCAAGTGATCGCACATCATGGAGAGCACGTATAAGGAACGGTATAACAACATTTGAGACTGTTCTAAGACAGGACTTAGAAGAGAAGAGACTCATGAAAAAGGATGGTAAACCTTGTGGACCAGCGAGCCTGACCTGTTCATTATGTGACCGCGTGTGTTTGTCAAACATTGGTAGAATTAGCCACGAGAGAAGCTGTTCGGCAAAAACAATACCTCAAAAAAATACGCAATAGCCTCCACTAGACCGTCTGACAAGACGAAAAGGGCCATATACATACTTCTACACTTACAATAGGTCTCATTAGTACTTCCGTTGATATCACTGTAGGTTGTACTTTCTATGTCAATTTATATGCATTTTTTTTCAAATTTTATCATATTTATTTTTATTTTTAAGTGATTGGCAAAAAGTACATAAAATCAATTTTGTAGACATTAAGTGCATCAAATAAGCCATATTTTGAAGGACTTTGAATATTGTATAGAATTTTAAGAGAAATGTACAGCAGTTACAGCTTTTCTAACCAAGAAAAAAAAGTAGACCAACAAATTTTTAGAAAAAAAAAAGTTCAAACCCATGAAAATTTTATTTTTTGTAGTATAATTATCCCTTCAAACAATGAAATGTCAACAATCTACAAGTTTCATTCTCTGTATACGTTTTCATTCCAGTGATAAAATGTACCATTTTGAAATCTATTATAGTTTGAAGTGGTAAAATGAAAAATGCATGGTATGAAATTTTTCAGATACTGAAAATTAATTTGGTCCAAACATAACGAAAGTTAATCTCCATTCTCACGATAGATGCTATACTAATATGTGGCTGTTAAAATAGTATCAACTCATCTACCAAGCAGCAACAATATGCTGCATTTTTTATGTTAACGTCTCATATTCAGAGATGTAAAACCTTAAATATGAAGCATTATATTACAGTGTATCAGGATCAGAAATGCAGAGTAATAATTACTACAGTATCATATCATGTAACAATGTTTAAACTTTGTAAATGGAAGTAACAGTGTTTAAGTAATAACAGTAATAATAATAAACAGTTAAAACATGTTACTCATTAGTACTGTATTATATAATGGATTAAAACATCATTGATTCTTCTTCTTCTTCATACGCTTAGTTAGCAGATTGCATTGCAATGCATTTTGCATTTTGCAGTGCTTGCATCAATCTTTGCCACTCATATTTTAATTAATGCTTTCTTATCAGTAATTCAGTTGCTTGTAATTTCGGGGGGGGGGGGGGGGGGGGGGGGGGGAGATGAAGCAGATAACTCAGAATAGAAATAAGTTATCTAGGTATACATATCAACAAGGAATTCATATTAATCTAGTGGTAGTGATGTCATAAAAAAAAGGCTGACCTAGAAAAATATTGAAAACAAAACTGAGAGTCAAGAGGTAACAACAACAGGCATCAGCTCACTCGTCGAGGAGATTGTGCAAACTCGCCCAGGAGATTGTGCAAACTCGCCCAGGAGATTGTGCAAACTCATCCAGGAGATTGTGCAAACTCGCCCAGAACAATGATGTATGACAAGAAACAATGTTGGTCCTGTGCAAGGTCTGACACTTCATAAAAAAGATTGTTGGACATAAAACAGTTTAGAATTTCTGACCCATGTGTTTTCTTCAGTTCAAAAGGACAACAGATAGATAGTACTATTTGGTAATAAAATAAAACTCAAATCTTATCTCAGCTTGATGTGTTCCATTTGACCCTGCTGAATGTGAATGGATATCTGTCTGAGATGGAGCAAGTAATAACAGTGAGAAAAAGCACAGGTTCTCTCAGCTCCAAATGATGTGGCCTAGTGCTGTGAAGTTTACTACTTGACTCCCCTTTAACATTATAAATTACAGGACACTCGTTACCTTTTCTAATTGTATGGTTTTACATTTTACTTATGATTGGAAAAGCACGGTTCTTGGGTGTCTCATCAAAATACAGTCCTGAGTGGTTAGATTGTTCGTATCCTGTGTGATACCAGTGCAAACATATGGATGTGAATGTTGGCTATCCACCAAGGCTTTGGATAGGAAATTAAATGCCTCTGAAAATAAATGTCTTCTTAGGATCTCAAATATAGCTGGAAAGAGTACATTTCAAACAAACAAATAAGTGATGAATCAAAACAAAAATACACGCCAAGCTTTATAAGAAGAAGCCATTTGAAATACATCAGTCTTGTACTGAAAATGAATGTAGAAAGACTTTCCCATTAGACATTCACATGGAAACCGTCTGGTAAAAGAAAACAAGGCAGACCCAGAGAACTGCTATGAAGTAGAATTTTTGGGGAGGGCTCAACCATGCGACTAAGAAACAACCAAGAACTAGCAGCAAATCTTTAATCGTGGAGAACTAAGACTTCCACCTTATGTGCCGTCTTCGACCCAAGAAGAAAATGAATAAATGAAGGGTTTTAACATGTTTGGGGTTTTGATTTTGTTAGCTTTTTATATGCTAGTTTGTACTGTGAAGCAGCAGTCTGAGAGGTTTAGCTACTTCTTTGTTTGTATAATATGTGGTTGTTGCAGAAAAAAAGGCAGTAGCAATATGAATGGTTGAGTAATTCTTGTAATTATATGACTTGTGTTTGAACTGTATCTTTGTGAGTGTCTAACAATTCTATTGATTGTATCATCTTTGTGTTTAGTTGTCATGTGCTACCCACTATCTTTTATAGATAATCTAGTACTGTACTGTGGTTAATGGATAACAGCTTGACTGCATTAGTCATCAGGCATGCAATGTGTGCATGCATAATGAAGCACATGACAATATAAAACTAGGTCACAAGCTATTACAACCAGGTGAAATTATATACAGGCTATTATTAATGAGCTTGGATATCCCATCAAAAATGTATGATGGAAAGTAGAAGGGGAAAACAGTTAGACTTGTTGAGAAATTATCTGCTTAATCAAAATTTCTTTAAATTTTTCATTGATGAAACTTAATAAACTAAATCAACAAAAGCTTTCAAGTTTTATATTGAGGATTTAAAATCTAGTCTAGAATAGAAATATTAAGAAAATGTTATGATGGATTTTCAGATAAGACATTTGTAATATAAACATATATGTAAGATAGGCACACATACACATGTATTATGTGTTTGTTGATAAATCATTATGACACTTAGTGTACCGATATGAATGGGGCTCACTTTTCTGAAAGTCCGGGCTTTCCTCAACCCAGCATGGTGCTATTTTTGACTATGTAATATAAGAAGAGTGCAGAGCATCAAATACTTGGAAACAGTAATATCATCAGATGGAAGATGCACGACAGAAATAAAAAGTAGAAGCATCATCATCATTGAGTGCCATCTCCGCGTCAAAGGTTGGCTATCATGAGCGCCGTTTCGCTCTGTCTATTGCTTTGATAGTGCAAGTTGTCAAAGACTGACTTGTCCATTTTTTGATGTTATTCGTCCATGTTAGTCTTGGTAGACTCTTTTATCTTGTATTTTCCCTTCCAAGATTACTTTTAGTAGGCTGCTGTGTCTTTTAACATGCCTCAAAAATCTCATTTGTCTTGTTTGAGTTGTGTTTAGTAGTTCTCTTTTCATTTTTAATTGTTTTAAGAATAAAATGCAGAATAGCAAAGGGAAAATTAGCATTTTAGAAGGTGAAAACTATTGTACGCTACACATCTATGTTAATAGACGTGTCAAAGAGAGTTCTTATGTTCTATATAGAGCCAATTCTGACATATGGAAGTGAATCATGGACAGTAGACAAACAAATGAAAAGACGATTGGAGACCACAGAAATGGGATTTCTGAGAAGAATGTTGAGAGTTCCCTAGACAGCTTAAAAGACCAACAAGGAAATCCTCAAGGAGGCCAACACAAAAAGGGAGCTCCTAAAAAACATAAGATAGAAATAATCAACATTTTTCAGGCTTATCATGAGATAGAGAAAATTGGAATACTTTGATACAACTGGCAAAATACAGGTGGGGAGAGATTGCAAAATAGAAGATACTAGATATCTTGGTGTCATGGCACGGAAAACAGTCAACAATAGAATTGATATGATTCACTATGGACAAAATTGTGGAAGAGCATAATCACCTATGCCAGCCAGTATAGCACATGATGATCAGTATAACAAGACAGAAGGAAATAAAATTATACGAATTTCAAATTGTATATAAATGATTAAAGCTAAATGCATATTTAGCTAACAAAGGTTCCCTCCATGCCCTGTTATGTGTATGGTGTTAGTGGCCATACTTTTCCATGACAATGACACAATGTGGTCATTGTGTGTCTGAACAAATGTAGCTTCTAGGAACTAAACCTGGACAGTCCCTTACAAGAGCAAGAGCACTAACCAAAACAGCAACTGAGGCTGCTTATAAACATTTTTGGCTTAACTTTTATTAGTTGTAGAAAACTAGTGAGTATTGAAACAAGTACTCTAAAGCATGTGTAACTATATTTTAAAGACATAATTTGTTGATAAATATGAATTTGTCAAAGATGAAGTTGCTACTTTTGAAAATCTCTTGGGGCTCTTGCACAGTTTAACATCTCAGTTTGTATGACCAGTTTTTATTTGTGTCATAATTGTGAACGGAAGTAAGCAACATTGCAAGAAAGGTTGTTTGTCTGTTTTTGTTTTTTTTTCCATTCAAATCTAGTGACTGCTTGCATTTTGTTATTTGCTTATGTTATGTATCCTCACTAAATTGTTAAAGTCAATCCTTCATTGACAGAAGACAGTGAAATAAAGAAAGTGAGAATAGCTGTTTTGGTTATTCAGGAAAAATAAATAATGGTTGAAATACTTTTTTATTTATTAGTTTTAAATATATTGTTTTTTTTTTTTATTTATTTAATTGTGGCTGGTATGAATACATCTTTAAATGACCAAATGAAGTCACAAGTTTCTTACCACTCTCTATTTTCTCGACTGAGTTCAGAGAAGTCGCTAATTTGAAACTACAAGTCCTCTCGGCAGAAAAAAACAACATATTTCTTATAGATGCTAAAAACATTAAAGTTACATAATGAAAGCTGATCACCTTGTATAGTTTCAGTTTATCAACACATTTTTAAAGACATTAAAATCTATCATTGGAAACATTTTTTAGAAGAATTGGAGACATCAAAATTTCATCTACAGTCTTCCTAGGACAGGCAAAAAACAGTTGTATTCAGAATGTGGAAATCATAGTTGAAGGAATAGACATGGAGACAGTTCAGAGCTAAAACTACCTTGGACATACTATAACCAGTGATGGAAAAAAGTAAAAAAAAACCAAAAGAATAGGAATGGCAAAAAGTAATTTTAATGCCATGAAATACTAACATCAAAACAAATAACAGGGCTAAAACTAAGAATAGGAAAATGTTATATCTTCTCAATATTCCTGTATGGTGCAAAAACATGGACACTAGACAAGAACAGAAAATGTCATTTGAAGATGAAGATCCTTTACCTATATGTTCCATCTTTGGAAAATACAGAACACATTTTTCTTCAATCTTAAAACTTGTGGAATTCACTACAACATTAATTTTGGTGAGGTGATTCTAAAAGACTAGATCTTTCATTTGTTGGCTCTGAACGATGGGGTCTTAAGTTCACTAAAAGATTTATGGGTTAAGAGAAATATATGCTAAGTCAGATTTGATGTTCTGAAATCATGAACAGAAGAGAGTGAATAAAAAGAACAGATTTTGAAGGAGCTTTTACATTTGTATTCTAATCATTAGTATTAAAATGTGTCACCATATCCATTTAAGCCACTTTACCTTCTGTATATATCTCCTCATTTTCCTCTCTCTCTCTCTCTCTCTCTCTCTCTCTCTCTCTCTCGCTCTTGCTCTCTCTATTTTTTTTTTCAATCTGTGCTTTCACTAATTTTTGCCTACAATTTGTTTCTTTTCCTTTATGCTATAATTCTTTAATCATGTTGCTGTTTTTCTCTGAAAAAATATATTAAACAAGGTTTTTTAATAAGCATTCAGAAGAAATCATTTATTAAACCTTTCATGTTTGTTTCCCATAGTGTTTTTGTGTATCTGAATTAACATCATGTTCTCACTGTCTTACATTTAACCACATCTTGTTTACCTACAGGACATGAGTAGCCAAAACATGTATGATTCAGGCGTAGCTCTGAATGGTCTGTCCTGCTTCATCACTCCAGACTTGGCCCGTGACCTAGCCAATGACATTATGACTCTGGTACGTATAATTATTATGTTCCATGTCTTGGTCTATACAACCTTCTGCCCTTCTTGACATATATTTTACCATTAATTTTTCTACACTTCAATGTTAAACTCTTGTATATCTTCTCTTCATTTTAATCCACATTATCTCTGCCTTCAACATTGTTTTTACATGCTAAAATGAAGTAAATTTCAGAACAACATGTTTACACGTGGTATTTCATTTTCATTAGCCAGTTTTGCATTCGCCAGCTTTCACCTCTGGTAAAGTCCCTAGAGAATAGGAACTAAATTTTGCGTGTTAATCCGTTTTTCCAGGCTGCGGTGTGCACAGGGGTCCTTCGTCAGATGTGAATTGACAATGTAGATACAAAAATCTAAAGAACCAATCATAATAATATAATGCAAGAATAAAAAATTAATTTTCCCCTTCTGTCATAAACTCTACCAAATTAATAATTTGTGGTTTTTTTTTTTTAATTGACCTGCATAGTGCTTCTTTTTAATGACCTGTGTAGTAAATTTGCCTTTAAATATTGGGTCTTCATCGTCATATATCTGTAACAGACTAATATTTGTCATTTAATGATACTTGTCTCTCATCTGTAATATAGACTCATCTGTAATATAGACATCGTTTTTTGTCCATTTGCATGCAACTTTTCTTTCAAGGACAGACAGACATTAGTTAAGTCTCTCTCTGTATCTCCTCTCTCTCTATCTCTCGCTCTCTCTCTCTCTCTATCTCTCGCTCTCTCTCTCTCTCTATATATATATATATATATATATATATATAATATATATATAAAACCTTTTATGTCATCGCAGTTTGAAACAGTCTCCAATATTAATTATCATGTCACTTCTTTTTATCTCATAAAACCTTTTATGTCATCGCAGTTGAAATAGACAGATGTCAAACTCCAATAGTAATTATCGTGTCACTTCTTGTATCTTTTCTCCATATGGTATGATCTTCTCTTAGATTTTCCCAGTCTTTTGTACTTTCTAGTCAGTCTGTCTCTCTGCCTCATTGGTCTCCATGAGATGAGCAACACGCAGATTTTTTTCGAAACTTGTAAATTATAATGAAAATAATTTTGCTCTGTTGTGATAGACTTGTAGCATTATGCATCCAATATGAACATGTTTGTGTTTTATTTAGTCTGATCTCAACTCTTTGATCTGTTTATTGATCTGACTGGCATGGGAGACCTTTCTTGTAGCATTGTTGCTGCTATGACAACAGCTATTGAAGCTGTGGGTGTTATGTTAGCTTCTTAATCATGACCAAGTGGAGTCCTGTTAGAGAAGTCCTCATTTTGTCAATCTTACTTTTTTAAGATAAGATCTTATTCTGCCAATATTACTTTTAGAAGCCTTGGTAGCTGAATAGTTATTGAGCTCACTACCTACTAGAAGGTTCTCGGTTAAATTCTTTGAAGTGGCAAATTTTTATACCAAAACAACTTCAGAGTTTATCTATCCTCTGAAAATGGGTACCAGACATTTTGTGTGAGAAAGTAGGGCAGCTTTGTGCAATCATCATCATCAAGTACCGGGCCTAGTGGCATAGGTGATCATGTCTCTCCACAACATTCGATCTCGGCAGCTATTTATCATTTCTGTTGTTGACCTTCTGCCAAGCCATTCTCTTAAGCTGTCTGTTATTTTTTCTCTTTGCTTCCCTCTATCTCTTCGTCCCTCAATTTTTCCAGTTGTTACAATATATTCATGTATTCATGTTGTTCTCTTCTCATTACATGGCCAAAAAATTATGATTGTCTCTTCCTAATATTCAATAATAATAATAATATTCAAAAGTGGATTGCATAGTATTTTCCTCATTTTTTGGAAAGCTGCTTTTGCCTTTGTGCAATACAGACCACATAATACATAAATTCTACTGTTGGTCATTAACAAATATTGGCACTAATATCATATTCCACTATATACCTTATAATGTGCTGCAGGGGATACTTTACCTACCTACATCTTACTATCCCTTAATAAATCCTGTTTATGACTTCATGTCTGCAGCAAAGACATTGGCCATGGGCTAGCAAAGCACTTGATGGTTGACTTGTACTGTGGCATATTTTAGGACAACAGTTAGTGGCCATCCTTTGCAGGGTTTCTCAAATCTGGCCTACACGTGCATCTCTATCTTAATTATTTTCCACCAGGTTGTCTTTGGTCTGCCTCTTTTGGATGAAATCGCATTAAAATTCATAGGTTGTTGAGTTCATTTGTCAAACCTTTGCTAATAATTTATTTTAAGTCTAACCATAACTCCTTTATAATATAAAACTGTCATATCATTCATTACATAAGAAGGCCAGTGTTAATTATTTATAAATGAAAGAAATGGTACTACGTGAATAAAATAGGAGAGGACAACCATGAAATTGGACTTGGTACTCTCCATCCAAGGGAGCCGCGATAGCTCACTGGTTAGTGAACTGGACTACAAAGGACAAGAGGTAGGGTTCGATCCCAACCAACGGCTTCCGGGTTCACCTAGCCTTTAATGGGTACCGGATTTTTTTCTGGGAAAGTAAAGCGGCATGGGCGTAATACCGACCACATTACCCCAAAAATCATGTGCCGAAGGTCTGTAAAATATATGGTCACTAACACCATATTTCCTATACGCCACTTGGCGTGACGGTGGCACTTTACTATTTTTTTACTTACTCTCCATCCAGCAACCTTGCTTTCACATTTTCATTTTGTTTATTAAAATTTTGAAAGTTGCTGCTGTTATTTTCTGCCTCTGATGTGCTTATTTTCTACTACACAGATGACCTCTTCTAGACCGTATCTGAGAAAGAAGGCAGTTCTCATCATGTACAAAGTGTTCTTGCAGTTCCCTGAGGCTCTGCGTCCAGCATTCCCTAGATTGAAGGAGAAATTAGAGGACCCTGATCCTGGTTTGTATAGTCACTTAAACTGTCTCATTTGTCCACAACTTTTATTAGACCTGTCACCATTCATGTGAATCCTTATAGTCAATCACTGGTTAGAACTCATAGTCATTTAATCTTACATTACTCATTTGTTGCTTTATTTTCTTTATCTTGGCTTACTAATCAAAACATCAAATAAATCTATGAAAATAAAGCTTAGTTTGTTCAGCACTCACTGTAAGTGTTCTGAGGTGTTCAGTTTTACTACATTTTCTCTATTATTATTTACTTGATGTAAAACTTTATCTTAGAATGATGTTATCATCAGATGACAGATGTTTCAACAGGGGTGAAGTGCAGAATAATGTAGGCACAGGCTACATTCCAAAAAAATTATATTTTGCTAGTCATCTATCTATTTTTTATTTTTGTGTAGAGCCAGTCTTGACATGTGGAATTGAATCCTAGACAATCATTAAACAAATACAAAAATTATTGAAGGCCACAGAAATGAAGAATATCGAGAATACCATGAAGAACTAAAAAATGGTAATAGAATATTCTAAAAGTGGCCAAGGCAAAATTAAAATTCAGGAGAAAGCAGTCATAATTTTTTTTTCCCAGCCATGCAATGAGAAGATTAGTCATTATTATTAATAATAATGCAATGAGAAGAGAACAGCTGGAATACATTATGAAGACTGGAAAATTGAGGAAAGAAGATTCAAATGTAGTTTAAGAGAATCGTTTGGTAGAAAGTCAACATCAGAATTGATAAACATCTGCAGAGATAGAAAGAGATATATATATAAATATGTAGAAAGATATGATCACCTATGCCAGTAGATATGGTACTTGATGATACATTAATTACTTGCATACTTGCTTATTTTCAGATAATTCAGTAAATTCTTATTCACTTTTAACACCTTCGTTACTCAACAAAAAATGTAAATAAATATTAGCACATATTACCAAAAAGTGTATCCTATGAATATGTTGAAATTTTAAAAGTATGTAATTAATAAATAAAGCTAAGTTATAGTTATAGTTTCCATCAAATAATTTTAAGTTATCTGTTTTAGAATAAGTAATATTCTTAGAACTTCGTTATCAACTGCATTCGCTCTCCATATCTATTAAACATCTAAGCTGAAAACATGAGAAATGTATGAAATTATGACGATTTATGAAGTTTGACCCTTTAACCATAAATGGCAGCATAAAGCCAGAACTCAGATATGTTGATGGTGCAGACTCCCTCTCAAATAGTGCAAAGGGATAAAAATAGACAATTGATTATGTTAGAAATCACAATGAAGAGCAAAACCTCCATTAAGATGTCCAGAAAATCATGGTAATGTCCACTGACAAGGCAAAAAGCTAACCCCAAATCTTCAAGAACAATGAATAACTTGAGTTTCTAATAAATTATTAATATCTGGAGTCTAAAATAATTTACAGACTGCCAGGAGATCAAAAGAAGACTAGCAACAGCAACACAAAAATGTAATGCCATGAAGGAGATATGGCATAATATTAACAAAGCAATAAAATTAAAACTACTGAGGGCATGTATCTTCCCAATGGCAACATATGGTTGTGAATCATGGACAATGAAGAAAATGGGCTTTTTTTTAACAAAATGCTACATAAAAATCCTTAGGATACTTTCTTTGAATTATAAAAAAGAGCAATGAAGACTTATTAAAAGACCTAAACTATGGAAAGAACTGGCTTATAAAAGAACATCTTGCAGAAGAAATTAATATGCTATGGCCATGTCAAAAGATAAAGAAAGCTGAATAGAGCTGGAAAAAATAATAATGGAATTGGTTCCAAGAAAGACTAGCCTTTGACTAAAAAGCCCCACCCACAAGGCAGTGAGGTTGTTTTACTTCAGGGTACCTTCCCTTAGCTTATTACTCTCCCGAGTATACCTGCAAGGCAGCAGGGCAGCCTCAGGTTGTACTGTTTACTGCATACAGTAGCAGGTAAAATTATTTTTTTGTATAAAATTGTTTAAATTGTTCATTTGTAACATTTTGTTTCAGAAAAGATGAAATACCACAAAAAATCATCAACATTGTAAAAGATTTGTATGATGGCTAGTCCTGTGCATTATGCACTGAGGGACAAGTGAATGAATGGTTGAAATTGAACCCAGGTGAAACAAGGATGCGTTTTATCTCCCTTAATATTTGGAATTACAATTGGCTTCATGATGAAGATGTGATGTAATGGTAACACTGTGGATGCAGGGATCTAAATTAAAAGACTAGATTTTATTATTGTTAACAATTTGAACATAATGTAAAAAAAGAAACATGCTGTGCCTTTAATGTCTTGCAAAATAGGACATAGATGAACCAAGATAGGGGATAATGAACAATCAAATTTCTAAAGAAGAAAAAAAAAGCGGGAAGGAAAATCATTGGTTGAAGTTGATCACTTCATGTATCATTGAAGACGTATGCATGTGTGAGCTAGAAAACAGCAAATAAAATTAACAATAAATTAGATCTTAGATTTGACAAAGCTTGTCAAATCATCGGACAGTTATCACCACTATTGTCCAACAAGGAAATAACTCTGGAGGCAAAACGAGCACTATACAATACAATCTTCATCCCAACGTTGTGCTACCAATGCCAGACCTGGACCCTAGATGCAAGAACAATAAGAAAAATAACCTCTACAGAGATGAAATGTGTTAGACGAATGACAGGAAACAGTCTGAGAGATAAGATCATAAATGAAGAACTGAGAAAAAAGTTAGGAATAGCCCCCGCCAAAGAATATATAAGGAAACAACAGATAAGATGGTTTGGCCACATGACAAGGCAGAAAGAACAAACACAACACAAGGAGCCTTCAACAAACATTTGAGAACACCAGACCCAAGGGTCGACCACGAAAAAGATGGGTCGATGGAATATTAGAAGCACTAGGAAACATAACAGCAGCAGAGACGAACAGAAGAGCAAATTATATCTCCCCTTGACGCTGAAAGGCAGATGAGGAAGGAAAGCAGAAGAAGAAGAATAAATTTAGATGCATTAAAAAATAAATGTCTGGAAAGTGCTTTACTTATGAGTAGGATGAATTCAAGGCTATTGCAGAAATAAGAGAAATAGCCATGCAAACTAACAATTTCATGTAGAACCAAGAAAAGGTGGGCTTATGTTGGCCATATTATGACGAGCTAAGAGAATTACAAAAGAAACCACAAATGGAAGACAGGCAAAAGAAAAAGAGTGCAGTAGAAAAACGTGAAGAAGAACACATATCTCTCTCTCTCTCTGCGATCAGGACCCAATCAGAGTAGGATTCAAGCTCCTCACATGAACTCAGCTGTCCGGTTAGGTGTGTTACAAACAGAACATCACAATTAGAGTCTGCCAGATCCACTCTGATTGAACACCCGTTAAAAAACGTTGCACTGTGTTCTGCGCCAGTGGCCCAGTGCATCCGATTTCAGCCAGCATTTTATTCAGGTTTGCTTTCCCTAGCCTTTGATTGTCCCCAATCTTCCTGCAAGGCAGCAGGTGATCTTTTCTGTAGGGGGATTCTGCCCTTAGATGGTCGGCCCTCCCAGGTTTACGAGCACCATCTGCCCGAGTCACTAGAGGTGACTAACACAGACATGCACACACAAAGATATGAGAAGTGACAAACACATACATGCACATAGCGATACGAGGCATGACTAACACTGACATGCATCAAGATATATGACACATGACTAACATAAACATACACATAAAGATATGAGATATGACTGACATAGAATGCACCCACAAAGAAATTACACATGTCTAACATGGACATGCACACAAAGATATGAGATATGACCAACATAGATAGGCACACACAATGATATGAGAGAACACATATAAAATGTAGACAAGAAAATGGACATCAATACTATTTCTGAGATTGAGTTACTCGGCCTGAATAGGATGAGATAAACTGTGAACCTATGCAAAATCTGATCTCACTAGAAGGAGTGGCAATGAGACATCAGACATGGAGAGTGTTTTTTTATTCTCTATGTACCAACTTTGGCTTGAGAGAATGTAACTAACATTTTTGCCTATATTTAGGTGTGCAGTCTGCTGCTGTAAATGTTATCTGTGAACTTGCTCGCAAGAACCCAAAAAACTACTTGTCCCTGGCACCTTTGTTTTTCAAGCTAATGACCACTTCCACAAACAACTGGGTGTTAATTAAAATTATCAAACTGGTTAGTACACTGTTCAATCTTTTTGTCTAATTGTTGTATACATTTTATAGAGTAAGCCTAATAAAGAGAGTTGTCTCACTTGTAAATATAAAGAGATTAGACTCAGATGAATAATGGGAGTCGTCTCACTCAATTGACCAGTGAGAGTAATGTTTTGAATATGAGTCAGGAGGAACTCATAAGAAAAGTGTGAACCTTGAGGGATCTCATGGTAGAAGTATGAACTTGGGAAGACAAAGACAAGTACATTTGCGCATTTGACAAGAGATCGAGATGGAGAGCTTTCAGTGAAAGACAATCTGTGTGAGAAAACATCGAATCTGAGATAAGAGGTTACCCCCAGGCCTCGAGTATGTGAAGAAGTTTAGGAAGATCAGATCCCTAGAATGCAGAGTAGCAGTTGGGCAATAAATATGTGCTTAGTATTCATGTGACCTTAGAAGAGACTAACTATAGGTAGTTTAAGCTATCCTTATTGGTGACATAATGTATAGTATTGAATGTTCATAAAGGAGCACAAACCATGTAAATGTTACCAACAAAGACAGTAGATGGAAGGCTGTTTAAAGTATAACTCAGTAGAAGGATAGGCCTAGCTCATGTTCAACAATGGAAAGACAGTTATGTGTAGAGAACATATGCCAAGATGGCAGTGATATATTTAAATCATGTATGTGTAGCATTGTAAAGTATCTATACTTAGTGATGATGTTAAACTTGTGCCATCAAACCCACTCTCATGTGATGCTTCAGAAGGAAAAAAGTCTATCAGTAGTTAGGTGAAGTAGTCAGAGAGAAGTGAGATCAATTAGAACTTTTCACAAGTACTTTGTTCTCTCCATCACGCAGATGGAGCATCACGCAGATGGAGTCTGGCTAACCACTATGATCACCAATAATTGACCTAGGACTCAGTCAGGAACACAGTGTATTAATAGATCATCCATTCAAAGATAAGAAATCACTCGCTCACCAGCAGCTACACAGGACAATAACAGTGTGGACCATGTGCAATACTGGAACAAAGTCTAGTTGATGATGTGTTATACAGTACTTTGATGAATAGAGCTCTCATCTTTCATTTGAAGTGATGTGCAATGAGCTGATATCAATAGCGCATATCTATAGAGGATGATTCAATGGAGTGATGGTGCATCATATAATATAGAAATAAAGAGGTAAAAAGCGTACCCTGACATTGATCCCTTGTGAAATAGGAAACAAAGATAGATGATTAAATGGCCAAACTCTTACATGCAATTATGTCCTTACATGATTAACTTTACATATATATACATACATTTATATATATATATACATATGTATATACATATGTATATACATATACCAGTCTATGTGTGCTTGTGCATTCGCACGTGCCATTTAAATGTTGATTTGTAATGAAATAGTAGTTTCACGTATAACTATAGTGTTTGCTGTAAAAAGTCCCATTGATAAGTAGTGCAAAAATTGCATTTATTTACTGCAGTGGTGAGGATACTTTATTTTCTTTTGCATTCACCCAATGACTACTCCCTTTCATAGTCCATCATTAGACTGATGCCAAAGTGCATGAAGATGCATTGCGTTGTGGTTTACAACAAACTGCGATATTTGCACCATTTGCTTCAACACATTTGACTTAATGATGGTATCACAGTGTACCGGGTTGTCTTCCTTCTAGACCATTACATGCATAGCCAGTTAATTAGTTTGTTACCACAGCCACTGTGGGGAGGTGGAGATTGATCTTGATTTTCTGTTTCTGCTGATCCTGGCTCAACAAGTCAACTATGATTGGTGTCTAATTTTAGTGCAGGTATTCCTGCATCTTTGTTCCCGGGGGTATGGTTTCTTGTGCCCTTAATAACAGTTCATCAAAAAGGTACTTCTTGTGAGTTAAATATGAGACATCAGTTTGGTCAGTTCATCCTATCAGTCTAAACTGTTCATTACATAATTGACACAAATTTAAAATCACATGGGTGAGGGAAGTTGCCTACCAGTAACTGGGGTGACAACTGTTTGCAACATACAGTTGACATTGTGAGCTATGATTGGTGGACCTCAGAGCTGATCAAGACCCTACTCCACTTGTCAGTGGTACTCCTGGAAACAGACTAACCGATATGGTCAAGTGAGTAGGGAGGAGTAAGTTGTTGGATGATCACAGTAGAATAAGAAAAAAGAAAATAATATGTCAGTATTTGAAGAAAAAGAAAATAATATGTCAGTATTTGAAGAAAAAGAGGATAATATGTCAGTATTTGAAGAAAAAGACTCTTTAATGATTGGTTAAATTTATGACTAAGCAAGCACTTGAGAGACTCATTTGTTTTTTACCACAGTTATCAAAAAGAAGTTCTGATTTATCTGACCCAAGGGCACAACAGTTGACATGAGCAGTGACTCACAGCTGGCTGTGGGTCAAGAAACATCACATCAGGATCAAGAAATCACTTCAGTTTCATAGTCCTGAAAATTAAAGATCATATTGAAAATTAAAGATTACACGGCATTAAAATGAGCTATACTTGATCACTGTTGCCATCAGAGCCGTTTGGAGTCAAGAATACTCCAGATAACAATCACATTTATCACATGCATCTATCTGATGGTGTAAATATCAGGAATTGAACACAAGAACAAGAAAATGTTATACTTGGTGATAATGTTAGAAGCAATCTTTGAAAAACTTATCACAATAATGTTTGTGTTTGATTTCTGTTGATTGTTTTTAATCTGCAAATCTGTCCATACCCTCCCACCCCAAAAAAAAAAAAACTAACTAACTAATAATAGTTCATAATAATTTAATACTTTTTCATGACACAGAGTCTAGCATATGTTTTTGAGTGCGTGCAAGAACTTGATTATCAACTGCACCAAACTGTTCTTTTAAATTATTCTTTAATTCTGCAGTTCAGTGCATTGACACCTCTAGAGCCAAGGTTAGGCAAGAAGCTGATTGAGCCTCTCACTAACTTAATCCACAGGTATATCTTTATAGATATATGAGTCTTATTGTTACATTACAGTCATTTGTTTACATCACTTGGTCAAGCAGTAGAAATTACCAAGTGTCATTTGGTTGCACTATAGTTAATTATGGGTTTATTTGATTATGTAATGAAATATTGCCATTTTTTAGATCATTAAAAAAAAGTACCCCCATCATGCCAAGTGGCGTATAAGGAATATGGTGTTCTATCTATCTATCGTCCTTTCGAGCCGAAGACGGCACATAGGGCAGAATCACAATCTCAAAAAACAGAAACCTTGCGTGCCAAAATGGCATAATGGCACATATTGCAGAGATCACTGCTTCCAAAGCTTATGGCTCTGTTTCCATAACAACACTTTTTACAATGACAGCTTGTCAAGTCATCGATCAACCTCCTTAGTCGCCTCTTACGACATGCCTGGAAGGTCACAGTGTCACTATTCTTTACTTCCCTCATAATGAGGCCCCGGTAACACACAGGAGTATGGTATATGGTGTTCTATCGGTTGACCTTTCGAGCCGTAGCCGGCCCATAGGGCGTAGACCAAGATACACCTTCTCCTATCTGAATTTTTGTTCTAGCAGTTTTCTTTTAAAGATATTTTATCAAATCTTGTCATTTGTCTCTGTTCTGTGCAAGCTGCTCTATCTCATTGAGGGAGCCGAATCCTGCTGCTCTTGCCTCTCTCATCAATGTTCTTCTCAGTGTCTCCTTGGGTCTTCCTCTTTTTCTCTTACCTGTTGATTCCCACATGAGGGCTTGCTTTGCTATTCGGTTATTATCTCTTCTCATCACATGTCCAACATATGACCATCGTCTTTTCTTTATTACTGAGGATATTAGTGGTTGATTGGCGATTTCTCTAATTTCCTCATTTGTTTTGAATTCGTTCCACGCTATACCAAGTATTTTCCTTAGACATTTATTTTCGAATGCGTTCAACTTTGTTTCTATATCTCTTGTTGTTTTCCAGCTTTCATACACATACGTAAGGGTTGATAGTACATTTGATTTGAATAGTCTAAGTTTTGTGTTCGCGCTGATGAGTTTTGATTTCCACAACTTTTCAAGGCTTCTGAAAGACATTGCTGCTTTAGCTATTCTGATTCTAATTTCTTTACTTGTATCTCTTCTCGATCAATGTGACTTCCAAGATAGATAAAGTGATCGATCTCTTCTGCTGGTTTGTTTTCCATGTATATTTTGTCATCTGTTGGAATTAAACTTTTCATGACTTTAGTCTTTTCATGATTGATCTAAAGCCCAATTTTGCTGGCTATTGATGATAGTTCATTTGTGTTTTCCTGCATCGTTTTTATCTGACTGCTGATGAGAACTATGTCATCAGCAAAGTCGAGGTCCTCCAAATGGTCTCCATGTATCCATTCGATGCCTTTATTACCAGTGCAGCATTTCTTCATTATGAAGTCCATAACAATTCCAAATAACAAGGGCGATAAAATACATCCCTGTTTAACCCCAGTTTCTATTGGGAAATATTAGCTCATTCCTTCCTCTGTTCGAACTGCACCTGTGTAACCATCATACATGTCTTTGATAATATTTATGATTTTTTATGGTAAGCCATATTGCTTCAGAATTTTTCACAAAGAATCTCTATGAATACTGTCAAATGCTTTTTTGAATTCGATGAAGTTAAGTACAAAAGGTTTTTGCTATTCAATGTGTTCCTCCAATATAAGTCGTAGAGTGAAAATGTGGTCAAGGCAGCTTCTCCCTTTTCTAAACCCAGCCTGTTCTTCAGGCATTACTGTATCTATTGAATCTTTTATTCTATTTAGGATGATTTTGCAGAATAACTTTGAGGCAACTGACAAAAGTGTCACGCCTCTCCAGTTGTTACAATCTCTCAGATTGCCCTTTTTTGGAATCTTAACAATGATTCCTTTTTTCCATTTATGAGGCATCTTCTCAGTTCTCCAAATGATGTTGAACATTTTTTGGAGATGTATTAGATTATGGCTATCAATTGCCTTGAGGATCTCAGCTGTTAACTTATCCTCTCCAGCAGCCTTGTTATTGGTCATAAGCTTTAAGGTGGTTTCTATTTCGCTCAAGGTGAAGTCATCTAAATTTACATCTAATTCTGCTGCTGGTGTTTCAGCTTCAAAATCTATTAAACTGTGGGGTAGTGGACGGTTAAGAATTTCTTTGAAGATATGGTGTTAGTGACCATAAATTTTACACACCTTCTGCAAATGATTTTTGGGGCAATGTGGTCGGTATTACGCCCATGCTGCTTTACTTTCCCAGAAAAAAATCCGGTACCCATTAAATGCTGGGTGAACCGGAAGCAGTTGGTTGAGATCGAACCCTACCTCTTGTCTTTTGTAATCCAGTTCACTAACCACTGAGCTATCGCGGCTCCCTTTTTCAGATCATGTTAATAAATATTATTTAGGTTACAGCATAACAATTAATAATGATTTTGTTACACCATAATTAATTAATTGGTTTCATTTTGTTACATCAGAATAACTAATAACTGCCTTTTGGTTATATTATTTGAGTGTCATTTTGTTATCATTTGGTTACACCATAGCAATAAATGAATTTCTTTTTGTTACATCAGATGAGAGTCATTTGGTTACAGCATAGTGATTATTCATATCACATAGTTATACAAAGTAGTTGTTATATGTACTTTATTTTCTATTATCTTTCTGGCCAGTGTATGTTTTTTTATCACTCCTGTTTCCATTATAGATATTTTATTTTCTATTACCTCTGTTGACATTTATCTTCAAGAAAAATTGGAGTAATCTTATGCTTTGTTGTGTGTCCCATGCATGGTGTTTTATTGGCATGTCAACAGCTATTGATGTTTCATTTTCTAAGTCTCCCATTTCGCCTTTCCTACTGACTCTCGCCTTTCCTACTGACTCTCGCCTTTCCTACTGACTCTCGCCTTTTCTACTGACTCTCACCTTTCCTACTGACTTCTGTCTTTTCTACTGACTCTCACCTTTCGTACTGATTCTCACCTTTCCTACTGATTCTCACCTTTCCAACTGACTCTCACCTTTCCTACTGATTCTCACCTTTTGACCTTTCCTACTGACTCTTGCCTTTACTACTGACTCTCGCCTTTACTACTGACTCTCGCCTTTACTACTGACTCTCGCCTTTCCTACTGACTCTTGTCTTTTCTACTGACTCTCACCTTTCATACTGACTCTCACCTTTCATACTGACTTGCCTTTACTACTGACTCTCGCCTTTCCTACTGACTCTTGCATTTCCTACTGACTCTGTGTTAATACTCTATGAAGGAGAGTATCTGTGGTGCGTTTATAACATGTCCAACCCATATGATCTGTTGTCTCTTAATGTTATTTATCACTGCTGTAACCTAAACTCTTCTTTATGATCAACATTCATAATTCTGCCTCATCTTGTCAAATTCGTTACTCTTCTCAGGTGTTTAATTTTTGTTGAGACAATTTTCTTTGACTTTTAGTGTCCAAGTTTAATATTTGTGGTCGACTGTTGAACTAAATAATAATTCCCTCTTTGCTTGAGGGCAGAAGATATATTGTCCTCTTTGTATGGATATTTCATGTTTGTTCTGTAATATATGAGCCAACTCTCCAATCATCAGTCTGCTTTGCACCATCTGTTGTTAATCACTGTTTGAATTTTTCACATTGAATGATTTAGTGCTTTTTAAATATTTGAAGTACTTCATTATTGGTCACTGTATCTCTCTAGAGATTCCAAAGATGTGCCTCAGACTGATCTCTGTATTGGGGAATTTTCTTTTTTAATAAAATTATTTACATTTGTTATAAAAGTACATCACCAATGCAAATGTACCTTGACCTAACATAATCTAGTCTTTTATTTAAGTACAATAGTTGTAATTGCTACTTTTCAATAATATATTTATTAAACCTATGAAATTTTAAAATGGTCATATATAAACTAAATGTAGGTTGGATTAAAGTGTTTTCATACAAATTCTGCCTGAAATTGTATTACTTGATCTTATAATAATTTTTTTTTCAGTACTTCTGCTATGTCCCTGCTCTATGAATGCATCAATACAGTGATTGCAGGTAAAAGATTGCATGTTTGGTTATGTTTTGTTTTTGTTTTGTTTTATTTGTGCTTGAGAATAACATGCATTTCAAGGTTACATTCTATGTAAAAATAAAGTAAAGAGCCCCCGTCACGCCAAGTGGCATATAGGGAATATGATGTTAGTGACCATAAATTTTACAGACCTTCGCACATGATTTTTGGGGTAATGTGGTCGGTATTACGCCCGTGCCGCTTTACTTTCCCAGAAAAAAATCTGGTACCCATTAAAGGCTGGATGAACCTGGAAGCCATCGATTGGGATCAAACCCTACCTCTTACATTTTATGTAGTATAGTTTATTACAGGCTTTATTCATAATAGAATTAGTCTCTTTTGAATGTAAATAGGCCTCACTGCCTTTTATATGTATCTTCTGTCCAAGATATGTTCAAATCCAAGGCATTGAGAAACCTAAAGGATTAGCTCAATTGGCCATTAATTAAGGATAGGATATGATAGATATACCGCATTCTCTCAGTCATTGCCATTTAGATAAGAGCTCAACAGTTGATAAAACTATAATTCAGAGACTGCATGAATTTGCTGCAACCTAACATAGTAAGTAAAGTAAAGTACCCCCGTCACGCCAAATGGCGTATAGGGAAATATGGTGTTAGTGACCCTATATTTTACAGACCTTCAGCACATGATTTTTGGGGTAATGTGGTCGGTATTACGCCCGTGCTGCTTTACTTTTCCAGAAAAAAATCCAGTACCCATTTAAGGCTGGGTGAACCCGGAAGCCGTCGGTTGGGATCGAACCCTACCCCTTGTCCTTTGTAGTCCAGTTCACTAACCACTGAGCTATCGCGGCTAACCTAACATAGCACCATTAAAATTGTGTTAACTAATGAACTATAAAAAAAACCATCAATATGAACATGCTCATCATCTGTTGAAAGGGACTCACTACCTTTGGGGCTGCCCCAAGTACGATGAGGTCAGTTCAGCTAACTAAATAACATTTATTAGTAGGTCATATTAACTATTTCCATACCACTAATTGACACTGATGAAACTTTTGGACCAAACACCGACACATCAGCCATACCCACTACTACTATTTCTTGTGGATAATTTCATTATTTGTGGACATAAACACATCAAATGAAATATATTTTGAAGAACTTTGGATTACTTTGTGTAAAATTTTGAGAAGAATGGATAGCAACACACTTCTAACCATGGGGAAAATAAAGGTACGTGAATAATATAATATTTTGAATTGAAAATGATCTGCCTTTAAATATTGTATACTATTTATAAAAAATTATATATATTTTTCCTTCAGATATCTTCAGCATATTGCTATTTTCATTTTGAGCGACATGTTTCCTTTCCAGTGATGTATAACATGTACCACATTTAATTATATTATTGTATGAAATTGTAACATGAAAAAGACATGATGGAATTTTTCTAAAATGAAAATTAATCTGGTGTAAACCTAAACAAATGAGGAAATTAGGGAAATCGCCAATCGGCCACTAGTATCTTCAGTAATCAAGAAAAGATGATGGGCATATGTTGGACATGTGAAGAGAAGAGATAATAACCGAATAGCAAAGCAAGCCCTCATGTGGGAAACAACAGGTAAGAGGAAAAGAGGAAGACCCAGAGAGACACTGAGAAGAACATTGATCAAAGAGGCAAGAGCAACAGGAATCGGCTCCCTCAATGAGATGAGTTGCTTGCACAGAACAGAGACAAATGGCGAGATATTGATAAAATATCTTTAGAAGGATTGAAAACTGCTAGAATAAAAATTTGAATAAGAGAAAGAGTATCTGGGTATATGCCCTATGGGCCGGCTATGGCTCGAAAGGTCGATAGATATATTATCATCATCAAGTACTGGGCCTGCTGGCGTAGGTGATCATGTCTCTCCACAACTTTCGATCTCAACAGCTATTTATCATTTCTGTTGTTGACCTTCTGCCAAGCCACTCTCTTAAGCTGTCTGTTATTTTTTCTCTTTACTTCCCTCTATCTCTTCGTCCCTCAATTTTTCCAGTTGTTACAATATATTCCAGTTGTTATCTTCTCATTACATGGCCAACAAATGATTATTGTTTCTTCCTAATATTGGAAATTAGTTTTCTTTTTGCTTTGACCTCTCTCAGAACATCTTCATTACTCTTCTTAGCTGTCCGTGGTATTCTCAACATTCTTCTGTAAAACCACATTTCTACAGACTCCAGTGATTTTCTTGTCTGTTGTCCTATTGTCCATGATTCGCATCCATATGTTAAGACTGACTCTTCATAACATTTAAGAACTCTTATTCTTGTTTCTGTTGTCAAAAATGGATTGCATAGTATCTTCCTCATTTTTTGGAAAGCTGCTTTTGCCTGAGCCATTCTGCATCTCACCTCTTTTGTACATCTACCATCTGAGGTTAACAAAATTCCCAAATATTTAAATTCATTTACCTGTTTTAATATTGTTCCACTTGTCTTTATTTTGCACTGAGGTGATGTCTTTTTCTTTGTTGTTACCATTACCTCTGTCTTTTTGCTATTAAGGCTGAGTCCCTTATTTTTGCTTTCTTTCACTACAATGTTCAACATTTCTTGTAACTCAATTTCACTCTTAGCGCTCAAGACTGTATCATCAGCATACCTTAGATTATTTATATTATGACCTCCAATTGTTATTCCAGGCATGTCCCTTATGGATCTTAAAATAATCTCACTAAAAATATTAAACAAATCTGGTGACAGCACACAACCTTGTCTAACACCCTGTTTTATTTGTTGAAACATTTCCAAGTGGTTTCCAGTTCTTATGGCCGCTGTTTGTTGCCAGTACATATTTTTTATTATTCTTAGATCTTTGCTGTCTACATTTATGCTCTCTAAAATTTTGATTATTTCTTGGTGCTTTACTTTGTCAAATGCCTTGGTATAATCTATGAAACATAGGTATACATCTGTTTTCACCTCTATGGCTCTTTCTACTAAAGATCTTATGATATATATGGCATTGCTTGTTCCTTTACAAAGTCCAACAAAACCACACTGTTCATCGCTAATTTCTGGACTGATTTTGTTTCGCATTTGTATGATGATTCTTAGTAATATCTTAGTCATATGACTCATTAGACTTATTGTGCGATGATCGTCGCATTCAATCGTACTCGATTTCTTTGGTAAAAAAAAAAGTAAAGTACCCCCGTCACACCAAGTGGCAGCGTATAGGGAATATAATGTTAGTGACCATAAATTTAACAGACCTTCGGCACATGCTTTTTGGGGTAATGTGGTCAGTATTACGCCCGTGCCGCTTTACTTTCCCAGAAGAAAATCCGGTACCCATTTTAAGGCTGGGTGAACCCGGAAGCCGTCAGTTGGGATCGAACCCTACCTCTTGTCCTTTGTAGTCCAGCTCACTAACCACTGAGCTATCGCAGCTTCCGATTTCTTTGGTAGGGCTATGAATATTGATTTGAGCAGGTCGTCTGGTATATATCCGCTGTTGTAGATATCATTCAATATTTTTTTTATTATTTCTATTCTCTCTCTCTCTCTCTCTCTCTCTCTCTCTCTCTCTCTCTCTCTCTCTCGGTTGTCCAATATAGTTTTTCTTCCAGGGAGTTGGGTGTGGACCACATTGCTCTTCTCACGTCTGTGTACTGGGGGTAATCCTGTAGAACGTATTTTGTAGTCATATTGTCCCGTGTACAGTGACGTAGGCTAGTCGTACCTATTTTGAATTTCGTGAACATATGATTTCTCATTCTATTGTGGCCAATGCGTAGACGAAGTATGATGACTTGATCCCTCCTTCATAGTTGATGGTATCCGTCCCTCTTGTTATACATTTGGTGTTCTCGTTTCCATTTTTCATGGTAATAACCTTTGAGGATGGATTTGGCTTCACCATAACTGAGCGGATGGTTCTCTTGTGGTAATCTCCCTCCCTCTTTAGCTAATTTGTCTGTGTGTTCGTTCCCGTGTATATTACAGTGTGAATGTATCCACAGAATGACTACTCTCTGGAGGTTATTGCATAGTTGGTCCAGGGCTGTTCTCAAGTCATCTAGTTCATTGTTCTTGAGGCTTTTTAGAGCTGATAGTACTGACAGTACATCAGTCAGAATCACCAATTTATTGTGCATGTTATTTTTGTGTTGAGTAGCCAGTGTTGCAGCATCTCTGAGGGCCTCAGTTTCTTCTGTGGGTAGGTATCGTGTATGTGTTTTTCTGCTACGTGTTTTCTTTCTGTGTCTGATTGGGTGCCTTTTATCACGATTCCTGTTATATTTTCCTTAGTTCTGGTATTTTATGTTTCCCATGAGGAGACATATCAGGTGGGCCCAAGGGTTTTCGGTATTGTTTGGGAAAGTACTGGTTCTCCAGTAGTTAGTTCATTGGCGATTGCAGCGAAGTTGCTCTTCTTTAGTTGTACACTTCCGAAACCAGTTATTCTTTGGTGCATGGGGTGAGTAAGGAGCCTTCTATATTTCTCCACTTGTTGCAATACTTTAGTGACCCGTCTGTCATCTAAGGGTTGTAAACCTGTTACTGTTTCTAGAGTCTTGATAGGTGTAGATTTCATAGCACCAGTGATGATACGGGCAGCTTGGTTCTGTGTTCTGTTAATTTTGCTAAGGTGTGATTTGGAAGCCATAGCCCAGGCTGTGACTCCATACTCTAGAACTGGTCTGACTCTTCCTACGTATAGTCGCTTCAAGATATTGCTGTCTACTCCCCAGTCCGTTCCTGCCAATTTCTTCATAATATTTGTTCGTTTTCTGGCTTTTTTTCTTGCTCTGTCTATCTGATTTTTCCAAGTCATTCTGCGATTCATGATGACGCCAAGATATGTTGGGTTTTGGTCAATAGGGAGTGTATGGTCTTTTATCTTCAAGTTTGCAGAGAGTGTGTTTCTTGAAAGGCTGAAAATTGTATATGTAGTTTTTTTTTTTCGTTAATTGGTAAGAAACTGGTGTTCGTCTATTTTTCAAGTTCACCTAGGGCATCTTGCATCCTTGATCCAGCCATCGACATACTTTCCTCACGAGCCTATAACGCCAGATCATCTGCGTATATTGCTGAGTGTATTCCAGATGGAATGTCCATTACGATGTCATTTATGAAAATTAAAAAGAGTGTTGTGGACAAGACTCCACCTTGTGGGACACTTTGTTCGATTGTGACCTTACTTAGTTGACCTTGTACTTGTACTCTGGCCGTTCTATCCTGAAGGTATTGAGAGACCCAATTGAATAAATGACCCTGGATGCCAAGTCTAAAAAGCTTGTTCTTTAAACCCTCTCGCCATACCCTATCAAAAGCCTTCTCCATGTCTTTCCACACTGCCGGTGTGTGTTTCTTTTCTTGTAGAGCATCCTCTATTTTCTGTGTGATGTAGGTGACCAGGTCTTCAGTTGATCTGTGCTGACGGAAGCCACTTTGTTGTGGTACGATTTGTTGTTTTGTCTCCAAATGCCACATAAGTCTTCTGTTAACCAGCCTTTCCATGAGTTTACTCAGGCAGCTCAGTAAGCTAATTGGTCTGTAGCTACTTGGGTCTAGTGGGTCTTTTCCACACTTGAGGATGGGCACCATAATAGCTTCTTTCCAGATTGCCAGCACATGACCTCTCTTCCAGCTAGCATTTATTATCCTTAGAAGCTGGCCCTTGGTTTTCTGTCCCAGATTTAGGAGCATTTCGTTGGTGATTCCATCTTTACCAGGGGAACTTTTGAGCTTCAATCCTTTGAGGGCAACGTCTAATTAAGTTGGGGTAAAGATGGTCGTCTGATGCTCTTCTGGTGCTAAAGGCATGTGTTTTGCATCTTGGTTTTCCCGCCTTGCAGCTTTCTGTTTGCCTATTGGAATGTTTATTCTACTAATGTTTTTGTAAGTCTCTATCAGTAGATTTGCTGCCCTTTTGCCTGTGAGGATGTTCTGGTTGTGTGCTAAAGATATTAAAAATCGGCAGTTGTTTTCATCGCTCAGAGCTTTTGCAAGTTTCCATAGTTTATGACCATTTTTGTCTAGATTAAGGCTCTCTGTTTTGTCTATCCAGCTCTGTCTTGCTGATATCATGACCTCGTGTCTGTATTTGGCAGAGGCTGCTTTGTAGGCAATGTTGCTCTCTGTGCTGTGTGAAGTTTCAGCTAGTTCTCTGGCAGAGTCCAGTTCCACTTCTAGTCTTTGTATTTCCTTGCTCCAGTATGGCTTGTAGTTTCTTCTTGCTCCTCTAGGAATGGATTCTTTAGCAGCTCTCATGATGCCATATGTTAACCGCTCTATCATATTATTGACCTTCTTTTCGTGGGTGTTGATAGGCGCAGTATATGCATCAGTGAGCCTGGCAAACTTTGCCCAATCTGCTCTCTTATAGTTCCAGCTGGGAAGAGGTATTTGCAGCTCCTGTTTGTGAGCAAGATCCACTGAAAGTTTGACTGGTCTGTGGTCACTATCTCCAAGTTGGTTCAGCACATTTCTGTTTATTTTGATGGATATGTCTCCAGTTGCAAATGCTAGGTCGGGAGTGGAAGTTGTTTTCCATCTTCTTGGGTAGAAGGTTGGTGGGTCCTCTCTAGATTTTATGAGGAGTAGGTTGTTGTCTATTTCCCATTCTTCCACTTCTTCACCTTGAGCATTGGACTTCTTGTATCCCCCATCTTTCAGAGTGGCTGTTAAAGTCTCCTACTACCAGGCACTTTGATGGTGTTATTTCCATTGACTCCAGCTTCAGCAATTTGTCATTTGGACAGTATATATTAAATATCCTTATACTAGCGGAGTTAATGTATAGGTTTGTACCAGTGATCTCTTCCTCTCCGTTTGTGTCTACTTCTATCTGTTTTGCTGGGATGGTATTTTTAATAAGTATAAGGATTCCACCCTTGCGACCTTCCCTGTCTTGACTAAAAGTTTGGTAGCCCCGATCTTAAATCTGTGCTGAGGATTAAGGTGAGTTTCCTGGATGCAGGCAACGTCTATCTTCTCCTCTGCTAGTCTGATTGTTAGGGCTTGTTTTTTGTGGTATATGCCCTCCGCATTCCAGTGTATTATATTCAGTCTGTTTCTTGAAGCCTTTCCGGTCAGTGGAAGTTTCACTCTGGTCCCATTTCCTAGCTCTCCAAAATGGGTTAGAATGACCACCAATAACTTGGGGTTGGCCCCTTTGTGGCACGTGGCCCAGCATTCCACCTGCCTGGGGAGACTCCACAGACAAAACATCACAATTAGAGTCTGTTCGATCCATTCCGATTGAATACCTGTTAAAACGTTGCACTGTGTTCTGCGCTAGTGGCCCAGTGCATCGGATTTCAGCCAGCATTTTATTCAGGTTTGCTTTCCTTAGCCTTTGATTGTCCCCAATCTTCCTGCAAGGCAGCAGATTGTCTTTTCTGTAGGGGGATTCTGCCCTTAGATGGTCGACCCTCCCAGGTTTACGACCATCTACCCAAGCTTGATGTAGTTATTAGTTGGTCATTAGACCATTACTATCACACATCAAACAACAGACTATAAGTCCCACATAACTAAGACGAACCTCCGGGAGTCTCACCGATGCTGACAAGTCATGTACGAAACCCCCTCCATCTTTCATTGATTAGAGTACGACCGTCCTAGGCTATGCAACTAATGTGATGATGTAGCTCACACAAAAATGGTTGCACTCACAATATCCCAGTTACTATAGTAAAAGTAGCCAACAGCACGCGAAAAGCTGATGCACAATCTCCAGATTGAAAGCTGCTGTTGACTAGACAGAGCAGAGCGTAGCAAGGAGTTGTACCATGCAAGATCTTGGCGTCAAACAATTACAACGCCGGCTTTGGAAAGCACACGATGTGTTGACGTAATTCACATGTAACGCTAGTCAGGGGAAGGTCGTATTCATAAACGTTTGACTTAACAATGAGGAACATTGAGGTGAGTACAACCTGTCATCATCTGCGAACTTTGTTAACTGGATCAGTTGATTAGCTCAAATGCAGAAAATTACACCATAGAAGCGAAGCTAATCAGTTCCCTAATGTAACTTCTGCAGCGGTCCAGTGAACGTGACCTCATTCCACTATGTTTGGGAACGGAAGTTCTATTCCAAAATCACCCATGGCTTTAATCTCTTCTTTAGTTATATTATCTGGTCCAGGAGCTTTTCCTGCTTTCATATTGTGCAAGAAGTCTTCCACTTCTTCTCTGAGTATTTCTGGTCCTTCTCCATTATCCTTAATATTTACTTCTGTTCGTTCATCATTAGATAGATAGATAGATACCTAAAGAAAACCTTAAAACAATTCAGTCCAGAAAGAGTTAATGAGAAGCTTGCTCGCTTTGAAAACTGCTTAAAATAGGGGGATGATGTTGGAGGAATGGTCCTTATAGGTAAGAATAAGCTAAGCCACTTAATTACAGATGGAAACACACATTCCGACTCTATTGGGAAACCAGAGTGGAACTCAAGCATTTCGCTTTGCTCATGATTATTGCTGATCAGAATGGTTAGCAAAATTTGATCGTTGAAGAAGAAATAATTGTTAAATAATACCACAGGTGTCAATAAAGCTGCGTCTCTGAGACTGCAAAAATTGAAATTGTATTTAGCAGGAACTGGAATAGATAACTAAAATAACAAATGACTCCATTTAACTAATGATCTACAGAAAGTATCAACACAAAAATATGTTTCACCATCTGCTGGAAGAGTCAGAGCGCCTAATACACACCCCCAGTGTGCAATATTGATTTTGCTAACCAATACCATATGCATAGAGTTTGCAAAGCTAAATCAATAACATTAATCTTTTCTAAATTCATTTCTCTTATTTAAAAATATGTTTTTTTTTTCAGATTTAAGTGATTTGTTCTAATTCTTTGTTAAATAGACTATATTTATGTTTACTCTGTTTTGTCAGATGGGTTATCTCTGCTTAGATTTAAGCTTTTTCTTTATGTTTCTCTCCCCTGTGGATTTACATTGTTGTCCAGCTTGCAACATTGTAATCTTCTTTAGCTTTACATTTAATTTCTCACATCTCTGTTGTCTTTCAGCATTAAGAAAAAATAAAGTGTTTGAGTCAATGCTTTCTCCTGTGTGGTGCTCATCATGATGTCTGCTATTTCACTAATCCATCAAAGACTAGGTCAACCTTTTCCCCTCTTTCCGTTAATTTTGAGCGTTAATGCTCATTGAGGTCTGGTAGTGATCATGTTACATGTCAAAAACAGTTGATTTGCTCTGTTGTTTCCTGATATGATCTAACACTGGCATTACTCCAACTTGTGTTTTCCATAGATTGTCATTTTCTAATTCACATTAACATTAATTTTATGCTTCTCATCTCTGTAGTGACAATTCTTTTAATCCTATTAAATTAGATATCTACCTGAAGACTAAAGAATGATAGTTGGTATGAATGGGGTCACTATCTCAGGAACCAACCCAACAGTATAATCAAACTTATGTTTGACTGGGACCCGCAGGGAATGGAAAGAGTTGAAATGTGAATGCTAAAGAATATAGAGATAATAATAATTAAAAAGAAGGCCTAGACAAATGGATGGGTAGAATATAAGAAAGCAAGTTAGAAAAATAACTATTGATGGGGAATTAAAGTTGCAATCCACATCAAAAGGAAACATGATGAACTCAAGACCCAGAGAGTAAAGTGTGTTTTTATCACCATCATCTTGTGCCATCACTGCTTTAAACTTTGACTACTATAGACCCATTTGTTCATCTCTTTATGTTGCCTGTCTACTTTAGTCTTTGTCTGCCTCATCAACCTTGTATTTTCCCTTCCAAAGTAACATTCAGTAAGTTATTATCATGTTTAAGTGTCAAAAATATCTTTTGTCTGGCTTGAGTTGTATTAAATATTTTTTTGTTCACTTTCAACTGTTTCTAAACTTCATTATTTATTTTCTTCTTTGTCCACCACATGCTTCCCATTTTTCCACATTTCAAGGATTTCAGTTTTATTTACTGTTTTTGTGTTCTTTTAAGATCAGCCGTATGTTACACTCACTGAATAGTAATCAATCTTTTGCTTGGGTGAACTGGTTGGTCTTGAGGCAAGACATTGGTCTTGAAACAGAGAGGTTGTGAGTTCAAATCCCAGCTACACCAGTAGGGATTTTTATTTGTGATTTCTCTCTATGGCAACCACCCATGGTCTCAGCAGCTAGGCCCGGCTTGAAATGTCATTACTCATTGACTGAAAAGATTTGAGTACCTCCGAAGTCTGAGTTATCTGCCTGTGTGGCGAGGAACCCCTGTGTCCATGGCTGCCAGGGAAAACGGGATTAACACGCGCAATTTAGTTCCTTTACTCTATGGATTTTGCCAGAAGTGAAAGTTGGACGCCAAAAAAAAATGCATTTGCTTAACAGATGCATACATATTAAGCAAAAAGCTAATTAGTGGAAGTATTTTTTATGATTACTCTGCCGTGACTCATAAGACATCTCATTGCACTTCTAATAAAGTAAGTTCAATTCACTAAAGAAAAATTGCTTGCTATATTTATAGCTGGGACAGTACTAATAATTTGACACTTTTAATTTGAAAGTTTCCAATAATTTTAAGAAGGACCAAGTTGCAGCATAGCTTAAGAGCCTAAGTACAAGGGGTGTTCAAAAGGTAATGCACCACACCGGTTTTCTCAGCTAATAATAAACATAGAAGCATGACATTTTGCACACTTTAAATATGGCATGTGTCACTTGTGTGCACTGAATTGCACTGCAATTGGCCAAATAATATGACTGTGCTAAACTGTTGAAATGGAGCATGTTAGCATCTTGTGTTATAAGCAGCGAATAGTGATAGAATTTCTCGTTTTAGAGATGGAAATTGTTGTGAACATTCACAAGCGCCTGTGTGATGTGTATGGAAGTTTTGCAGTTGACAGGAGCACAGTAAGTCGCTGGTTTCAGAGAATAAAAAAAGAATCAGAAAGCAGAGATACAGAGCTTCTTGACCGGCCACACTGCAGATGGCCTGCCACAGCCACCAATGCAGAGATGTTGAAATGTGCTGAGGGCATTATTCTTTCTGAAAGGTGCATCACTACTCAACAATTGACCTTAAAGTTGTCACTCAGAATTGGTAGTGGAAATGCAGTTATGAAAACTCTGATTCTCTAAGGTTTGTGCAAGATGGGTTCCATGAAATCTCACAAATGAGCACCGATTGCAAAGAAAAGTAATTTCTTCTGAGCAGTTGTAGCATTTCAATGTTGAGAGAAATTTTTGGCTAAGATTGTTACAGGTAACATAAACTGGGGCTCATCATTTTGAACCTGAGACAAACAGATAGTCAATAGACTGGCATCATCCGCACTCACCATGCAGAAAGAAATTCAAGACATCTCCTTCAGCTGGAAAGGTCATAGTCAGTGTCTTTTGGGTCATTGAAGGTGTGATTCTTATGGATGTTATGTCAAGAGGAGAGACAATCAATTCACACGTTTACATTAATACATTGAAAAAACTCACTGTTTTCGCTGATTTTGGCTGCATAAGAGTCCACAAGACCTGCTTCTCCTTCACGACAATACGCACCCTCACACAAGTCTGGCAACACAGGAAGCAATCACCAGATTGGGTTGGACTATACACCCCCATCCACTATACAGCCCTAATTTGGTGCCCTCTGATTTCCATCTCTTTGGTCCACTTATAGATGCCCTCCGTGGAACAAGGTTTGAAGATGATGGAATAATTCATACAGCAAAGAAATGGCTACATGATCAAGACAAAGACTGGTACAGACTAGGAATACAAGCACTTGTTGCGCACTGACTTAAAGCTATACAAATGGATGGGGATTATGTTGAACGATACCGATGTTTACATGACATATCCGTATATACTGTGTAAAAATGTAATACTTTTTGAATTAACAGTTTCCGAGAAAACCAATGCGGTGCATTAATTACTTTCTGAATGCTTTAAGTAACTTGAATTTATTGGATGTCAAAACCTCTTTAGGCTTGGTTGACGAAGAATTCAGAGAAATCTATTTATTCTCATTACTATTGAGTCTGTGTTAACTTGGGTTGTCCATTGATGTACACCTAATGGTAATTTATTTTTGCCATTCACACATTAAGTCTTGAAAAATATATAGCCTTTAGGCAATGTGCCATTGTTTAATCAATGATTTAAAGTATATCATATGCAGAAATGTTGTGTCTAGGAGAATGGATGTAAGGTTTAGTTTAGGAATCCTATTAAGTAAGATGATATGTTTTTTTTTTTAAAAATTACATTTATTTAGCAGAGAAATGCAGTGCTTGTTTGAACAAAGTAGTAATAGTTCAATTGATTTAGTAGTGATGTTGGCATAGACAAATTCCACTAATGATGTAGCGTCATATATAAGCAGTTTTCTTTACAATCTCTCTGTTGTGGTTAAACAAAGACAGCAAAAATGCTATTAAAGAATATTGGTTTTCAGATAAATATTTATAATTTATGTAAGTGGGTTAAAAAAAAAAGGTTAATAAACAAGAATATACAAAAGTAGCATAACATAAACTTATAATAATTATAGGAACACAAAGAAAGCATGAATTCATTTTTGTTTCCCTCCAAAAATTCTAACTTTTGAGAGAGATTTCAAAAATTGCATTCCCAGTAAATATGTTGCATTTGTTTATCAATTATGGTATGTCACTTGGTACACAACTTACAATTTAAATTTGAAATACTCAGTACTTAAGATTAGCAAATTCATTTGCAAGAGTTAGGGTTGGAGTGAAATAGTCAAATGTTTCTATGAGAGAATGTGTTCTTTGAATTGACAGCATTAGCTTAGACAGTGTTGGCTATGACTTGGCTTAGCACAAAGAGACAGGAATTCCTGGTATGAATTGTTCTACTACATCCCAAGTCTGATCACTGTGATAAAAAATGATCACAGGTTGTGTCGGGGCTGGGGTGATTAGCACAGAACTGCCTAAGAATAAGATTGCTATTCTGAAAGATGTGGCTGTGTATATATAGCAGCCCTGCTGTACAATGTGTTCTTGTAAGACAAGATAAGAAAAAGAAGCAAAAGTGTTAATCCATTTTGTGAATAAATATCTAGGTGTATCTGTTGTATGGGTTTTCCTTAGTAGAAACATCTTTACCTGCCACTTGTCTCAGGAGCTTCAGGTTGTGCTAAATACAGATACATTTTATTCTATATAAACTGACATTTGAGACTTTTGTCTTTAAGTTTCTAGTGTAGGATGGATATTGAGTGGACTAATATGACTCCCTAGAAGAAATGTGAGATAGCCTTTATTTCTTAACATATACTAAACATAGTCAGATAAAGGAGAATTGGTTCATAGAGCGTTTGTCTTCTTTTATGTTATAAAACTTCAATGTAAGCTTTGTGAGATCTTACAGTTTTATTTGCCACAAAAACTGAGCTTTCGTGGTTAATTCTATTATTTCTAAATATTATTGCTAACTGGTTAGGTTTCATTATGAACAGAATCAGCATGACTAAGTTGTTAGAAGGATTGGTCATTAAATTAGGTCTTAACATTACTATAATAAACTCATTTGTCTCTGCACTTTAATCAAATTAAACTTTGTATATACTGAGCACCACATTTGTGATCACTGTGTTTAATGATATCAAATCTGGATATGTTTTCTTTCCTTTTTTTTGGGGGGTAATGTTATTTATTACAGTTTTCACAAAATTATTACCTTTTGAGGTTGTGAATATAAATTTCTCAAATTCTGTTTATTCTGCGCAAAGTTTAGCTATTCCTAACCTCTTGGGTTTTTTTCTTCCTTGGTTAAGATGATTCACACTCAACATTAATATTCAATTTTTAGTTTATCTGCATTTAATAATGTATATATTGTGTTTATCAACTGTGATAATATTACCCAAGTCATATGTTTATTAGAAAACAGCCTTAATATTTTTTTCTCCTTGCCTTTCTCAAGATATATAACACTTTATGCATATTTTTATAATTTCAATTTTTTTAAATATAACTTTGGTTTATTTATTTTGCTCAGTTTTACTTTCTTATATTTCCAAAAATGATCTTTTATTAATCAGTCAATGTTTTTTTAAAAGTAAACCCCCCACTTTTGTAACTGCATAATTGAACTCAGTTTAGATTTGTATTAAACACAATTCTTAGAATTGCAGTGAATTCTATACAACAAACTGCCTATGAACTAATTAAACAAATGCAACTCTTCAGTTATGTGTAATTCACATTTATTACTTTACATACAGTCTTCTTACACATTCAAATAAGTATTCCCTCTAGTTTTATTTTTGGGGATTTTATTTCTCATTGACTTATCATTAAATATCTACTGGCAATTATATGATTGCTAAGTTAATTTTGCAGCATCCTTGACACACAAAACTGCAACAAAACTATAATTCTTTAATTGAATAATCAGAAACCACATAGACTAGTCTGTAGAGTATATTACTAATTATGTCTAATGATACAGTAAAAGCTGTTCTGTTCTAGGTTAGCATTACTCTAATATTATGTAAAGAAATTGAGTGTCTAGTACGGAAATTCTTTTGTGAGGGTTTGAAATACTTAGCCATGATCTCTACATCATGAAGAGTTCAAATGCCAGAAGTGTGATGTGTCCACTCTTATACAGACAATAATTTTTGACAACAAATTGCTTTAATTATGCTTCAGTCCTCGTTATTTTCTGGCTACATTAAAAAAATTTCTATATAACATGTACCGATGCATTCAGAATGGCCGAAAGCCCATCAGTGACTTGTATTTTTTTCTCTTCTTTCTTACTTACAGTTCTCGTTTCTATATCTTCAGGCATTCCCAACCATACAGCTTCAATTCAGGTATTTTTGGGTTTGTATTTAGCAACAGCATTATATATTAACCATGAATGCATTTATTATTTCAGCTGTTGGATTGTGCCCATTCATTTCTTTCCTTCTGCAAGATAGTAAATTATGATGGACAAAAGTCCTATTTTATTTGCAAGTTATTCATCCAGCATAGATGTTGCAGACATGTTTTTACAAATCAATTGCTTTTCACGAGGTCATTTAAAATCTTTTTATTAAGGCTCAGACATTTTAGGTTGTGGAATTGATGAATTAACAATCTGTTGTTAGCTTTTTAGAAATGACTTAACACTTTTGTTCATGAAATAACAGGCAGATTCTTGTTGAAAATAAGAATTATAATTTTCTTGAAGTAATTGTTAGTCCTGGTTATTTTATTTCTTAACTGGTTTTTATTGGAGAAGTATTTACTACGATGTATACAATTTTCAAAATTGTTAATGCATTGTTTGCATTAACAGTAACATTTTATTTTTATATACATCTCTTCCTTGACATAAGACATTAACAGTACAGTGCGTGAAAAAACATCAAGCATATAATTAATGAAATATAATGCAACATCTGTGCTTTAAATGACAAGGAGCTTATTTGTGTCTGAGCTTTGGGCAGGCAGATCATGCAAACCACACATATGGGGGTAATTCAAGTGGCATATGGCACACCTATTTTTAATTTATCAATGTCATTTACAGCTATGTACATTAGAGGACCGTGCAGAAAATTCACCTGAAAAAAAAAATATATATATATATATATATATATATATATATATATGCCTTTTTAAACAGAAGATGGAAAGTGGTATTTTAATTTAGATATTTAGATAGAATAGAACTGGTTAATCTTAATGCAATAAATTATATTTATATGTAACATACATGAAATGAATATATTATGTTCTAAAATAAGAAAGTTGCTAGACTTTTAGAATATATTTTATTGTGTACTTGTTATTATAAAAAATTTAATGATGAAAGGGACAAAAAACCAATTATAAAATGTACATCAGGCTCTAAATTCGGAAGTGGAAAAAATTATACAAACAATGAAAAAGGGAAAAACTGCTGGACCTGACAAAATACAGATAAAGATCATAAAGGCTCCAAAAGTTTTTGGCATTGAGGTGATCACAGACATATGCAACAACATATATCGTACAGGATACATACCATATGAACTAAAAACATCAACTTTCATTGCATTGCCTATAAAGAATGTTGCAGCTGAATGCAATGATTTTAGATCAGTAAGCCTAATGAGCCATGTAACAAAAATCTTGCTAAAAGTTATGCAAGAAAGGATTCAGAATCAAATCAATATTGAATTAGAAGAGCAACAATTTGGATTTAGGTAAAACAGTGGGACAAAAGAAGCCATATTCTGCATGAGAACATTAATAAAAAAAAAAGTACATAGAAGTAAACAAACCAATAAATGCCTGCTTCATAGACTACACCAAAGCTTTTGATAGAATACACAATAAACAACTTATAGACTGCCTAAAAGATATACACCTAGAGACAGACATATGAGTAATATGTAATTTATACTGGTAGCAAACAGCAATAATAAGATATAACAAAGAGAACTCTACACCCATTTATATAAAAGGAGGAGTAAGACAGGACCAAGCTTGTTCAATCTAAATACTGAACAAATCTTTAAAAACATCACAGAGATGCCAGGCCTAAACATCCAAGGAAAATTAATCAATAAACTAAGATATGCTGATGTTACTGTATTACTAGCAGAAAATCTTGAATATCTACAACAATTACTTAATGAAATAAACATGACAAGCCAAAAAATATGGATTAGATATACACCAAAAAGACTAAAACTATGATCACAAACAAACGTAATGCTCAAAACCTACAAGTGGATATCAAAGTTGAAGGAATAGACCTGGAAACAGTTCAGAGCTACAACTACCTTGGGCATGCTATAACCAGTGGTGGAAAATGTAAAACTGAAATAAACAAAAGAATAGGAATGGCAAAAAGTAATTTTAATGCCATGATAAATATACTAACTTCAAAACAAATAACACCAGAGCTAAAATTAAGAATAGCAAATTTGGCTAAGAGTAGCAAAATATTATATCTTCTTAACATTCCTGTATGGTGCAGAAACATGGACACTAGACAAGAAAATAGAATAGAAAATTGAAACCTTTGAAATGTGGATTTATAGAAGAATAGGAAGAAATGGATGGAAAGAAAAGAAAACAAACAATGGAGTCTTAAAACAACAGAATATGACAAAGAACTACTAAATACTGTTCAAACAAGACAAATGAGAATTTTTGGAGTATGTTAAAATACACAGCAGTCTACTAAAAGTAATCTTGGAAAGGAAAATACAAGGTAAAAGAGCGACAGACCAAGACTAACATGGACGAGTAACATCAAAAGATGGACATGTCAGCCTATGACAACCTGCACTATCAAAGCAAGAGACAGAGCAGAATGGTGCTCCATGGTAGCCAACCTTCGATGCGGAGACGGCACTCAATGATGATGACTTTTTATTTTGATAGGAAAGTGAAAGGGAATGGAGCATGATGTGTATTTGGGAAAAAGGGTGGGGGAGAGGGGATGGACAGGGGTTAAGATTTCTTTCAAGTTTTTATTTTTAAATTGTCGTAAGAACTATTCAAGAACAAAAAATTTCTACGCAAAAATGTGTACCAGCATGTAGATTGATGAGTACCAATCATGCAAAATATAGGGATATGTATATAGGAAGCATTTAAATATATGAGATTTTAATAGGAAGATGATTTGGAGGCATTTAAAGTGTGCACCATCTATCAGTATGGATGACTTCTTAAATTAACCCATGCACATACATTTTTGTGATTGACATTTCAACAAGTTTTTAGAAGGTGTTGACAGGTTTTTCTTAAAACTAAAAAAACTTTTACTTTTTTCTCAGTTTGGTTCTTTTTTAGATTAATTTTTTTTTTTTTAAATTCATATGCTGGTTGTTTTATTTTTTTCCAATTTTTCTGCTAACATATTTTCTTCTACTTATTTGGGTTTTTTTTTTTTTTTTTATTTCCTTTAAGAAAATATCTTCTTCCTTTCATAATACAAGTGTTCAGAAGAAATATTAATTACGAAATATTGCTTCTCTTCTGATGCCCTTTTATTTGTTTCATTTGGAAGCATCCACCCCTTTGTTGTAAATTGTTACCTTCCAGAATAATTTCAACATTGGTCTGTTCCGGACAATGCCATTGCTCCATGTGGTTCATGTATCCAGCATAGAAGAATGTTAAATGTGCTTTGCATACAGAGTCACAGTACAAGAAAAACAACTAGTTTTTAAGATTTTTAATTGGTTGAAGCTGAGGATATTTTAAATTAATATTTTAAGAGGAGTCTAATAATTTATAGTATAAGAAATTATTTTAAAATTAGTTTAACAAAAATAAGAACTCACTTTTAAATTAGTTTAATGTAGTATAAGAAATCATTTTAAAATTAGTTTAATGTAGCATTAGAAATCATTTTAAAATTAGCTTAAAATTATGTTGATATCAATTAAAAGAATACACAAAAATATGTATTATTTATAACATCTGTTGAATTATAAATAAATTATTCTGCACACAAATAATCTGCACAATTGCTTCTTACAAGAAGGTTGCCTCAATTTTACTCATTAATTTTTTTATTTTTTTACCATAACCTCATTTAGCTTGTATAATTATTGAAAGTTTAATATTTCAGTAATGGAAGGACATTTTGGGCTCAAACTGCCATCTGCATGCTTTCAATGCTTCATATTATGCGACAGATACGCCCTTACTAAAGTCAGCCACAAATTATTATCTTTTCTGTCTGTGCAGTATTATCCACTCACAAAAAACCAATTACCATTTTACAATTAGATTAAAAGTAAATTATAATAATTTTTTGTTTTAATTATTGTAAATTACAAAATATGTTTGTCATATATATATGTATATATATATATATATATTAACAAAACCCTTTTGTAAAATTAATATATATTAATGATGAGAAATTATGCATAACTGTAACTGAAACAAAAAATAGAGAAAGAAATTAAGTAAATATAAATTTGTAAAATATAAATTAATGATCTAACACAATTGAACAAATATGTTTGTGTTTAATTGTTACCAAATTATTTGTGTATGTGTAGCAAATCTTCAGCGGAGAGAATACAGATACATGGTAACTACTATATGAATGAAGTAGGCATAGAATGATGAACTTTTGTGATCAGAAGTAGATCATTAATAAGGTGGTTTTTAATTTTAAAAAAGGTTTGGCATGGAGATAAAAAGCAGAGAAGATCCATTCAGGTTTGCTGATTTTTGCCTCCTTATCAATGATTGACTTCATTGTATCTTGTGCATTTCACCACATTATCTGGTGCAACTTTTCTAACAGATTGTTATTCCTTCATATCTTTAATTCTTCTCTTGTTCCCACCCCCATCTATATCTATATCACTTACCAATTTTTATTTCATGATAATCTTTTTTCTGTTCCCATGTTTCATAAAATATTTTTAAAATACTATATTTGTTTACATTTTATACATTTATTTCTTATCTCTTTTTTTATCTCCTTCAAATTGTTTTCAGCTCATCATTCTGTTTGATATGCTGAGATTATGAAACTGAATGCTGAAGAAGAAATTCTTACCTTTTTTTTCTTATTTTCAATCAAAGTGTATTGTATTTGTCTTAAGGGTCTAAGTTCTGTCTTAAAATTGCCTGCTGGTCATTATGCAGCTGTCTTTAGTTTTTCATTAAATAGTATGTGGTGTGTTCACAGCCACAAGTTCTTGAAGTCATCATTCTAAGATTCTTTGTGCTTGTTTTAAAAATAAGATTTCTCGTGCCTGATTGGACAATAACAATACTACATTCTTGTTGTGTTCTTAAAGATTGTTTTTGACTACTAGACAGATTTAACGCCCACTCCTGTCCTGAAGTTGTCATTAGCAGAGGTTTTGAGGTTTGCTTCTATTCATTGCAGCTTGGGCATTATGCTCCATATTCTTTGTGTATCTATCTTTCTTCTAAAATAAAATGAAGATGCCCTCCACACCCACCTTTGCTAGGGAATATTGTGTTAATAATAATATTTTTCTGTGACCACTGCACATTTGTGGTTCATGTGGTTGGTATCATGCCAGTCACCTTTACTTTCCAGAAAAATCTCTGGTACCCATTTTTAAAGGCTGAGTGAACCCCTGAGCCTTGTCGGACTGGAAAAAAAAGTCTGCTACTTCTGGAGATCAAATCTAGACCTTTTTCCCAATCTTTCAACTGCTTCATCATCATCATCGTGTGCCTTCTCCGCAACGAAGGTTGGCTACCATGGATCGCCATTCTACTCTGTTTTTGCTTTGATGGTGCAGGCTGTCATAGATTGACTTGTCCATCTTTTGATGTTACTCGTCCATGTTAGTCTTGGTCTGCCTCTGCCTCTATTACCTTGTATTTTTCCTTCCAATATTACTTTTAATAGGCTGTTGTGTCTTTTGACATGCCCCAAAAATTTCATTTGTCTTGTCTTGATTGTATTTAGTATTTCTCTTCTTCTGCTTCAGTATTATTTAATTCTTGTAGACCCTACTTCATTTCACTCACCAGATCTCTCAAATTGATTGTTGAGTAAGGTTTATTCAAGTAACTAAAGATTCCTTCCATGCCTAGCTAGGTATGTATGGGAAATATGCTGTTAGTGACCACATTTTTCTTTTACTATTGCACATTTTTTGAGTGATGCGATCGGTATCACACCAGGCCACCTTTACTTCCCAGAAAAATCTCTGGTACCAATTTTTAGAGACTGGGTGAACCCCTGAGCCTTGTCGGACTGGAAAAAAAAGTCTGCTACTTCTGGAGATCAAATCTAGACCTTTTTCCCAATCTTTCTTCTGCTTCAGTATTATTTAATTCTTGTAGACCCTACTTATGGACAAGTCAATCTATGTCAGCCTGCACCACCAAAGCAAGAAACAGAGTAGAATGGCGATCTATGGTAGCCAACCTTCTTTGCGGATAGGGCACACGATGATGATGATGATAAGACCCTACTTCATTTCACCCACCAGACCTCTCAAATTGATTGTTGAGTAAGGTTTATTCAAGTAACTAAAGATTCCTTCCATGCCTAGCTAGGTATGTATGGGAAATATGCTGTTAGTGAGCACATTTTTCTTTTACTATTGCACATTTTTGAGTGATGTGATCGGTATCACACCAGGCCACCTTTACTTCCCAGAAAAATCTCTGGTACCAATTTTTAGAGACTGGGTGAACCCTGGAGCCTTGTCAGTTCAAAAAAAAAATCCACCACCTCTGGGGATCAACCAGACTGGACTCTTCTGATCAGGAAGCGAGCACACTAACCATTCAGCAACCAATGCTCCAAGGTCTAAAAGGGGAAGATAAATATGGCCTTACAAATATGCTGTGATAAAAATGAATGCACAATATATTGCATTTTAGTTTTCAGGTGAGATGCAATGTAACATATATTCTTTCAGAGCAGAAATACGTTGAATCTTGTCTTTCTGTTTCCCAACATTTCTATATAGTTTTCATTTTGATCCAATCTTTAAAATATTGTACTTGCTGTTTTATTCAGTCAGTGCTTGGTTCAAGTCCTTTTCTTATGTTATCTCATATCATAGTGTTAATCTCCCTTCTTTTGCAGCGCATATGGTAGACTCTCAGTTCATGTTGCTTTGATATTTTTAAAAAATCTGATATCCCAGATCTTTCTGTGGACCTTTTATAAAATAACATTTCCTGGACTTTGAAAATTTAAAGTGTAGTCTACAGGTAAAATGTGTATGTACTTATTTCATCTATTGTTGTTTCACCTTAGAGTGTTCAAGTGTCGCACTGCACTACCAGCTATCTTCCTTAATGGTTTTATTCCATTCTAGCTGACACAAAATCAAGAATTATCTTTTGTCCAACCATTTTAATTTGAGTCACTGCCACAGAATATATTCATTGGTGATAACAATTGTGATCAAAATCTGCTCTGAAAGTAATCCATTATAAACTACTGAGAAAGAAATGCCAATTAAATGTGAGCTAAGAAGATATAAATGCCAGCATCCAAGATGATTGTCTCAATGGTGAGCATTTGTGCTGCTGCTTATACTTAATCGTTTTCATTTTTTTATAATGCATGCACCTGTTTTATTCATTTTGCCAAGCTGATTATTGATATAGATATTAACAACATTCGTGACGAATGTATCATGTCTGTGTTCCTGTGTTCAGGGCCGGTTTAACCCGTCAGCTATGCGACTTTCAAGAGTGCACAAATTTGGGGTGTAAGGTTTAGACTAGATACAACAACAATTGGTGAACTAATTGAAAGCAGAATTTTATAGATACATGGGGACAAGAAAAGCTGGAACTCTTTGTGTCACTTTAAAATAAACTTATTCCTAGTTTGCAATTTAGATAATTCTTTGTGCAGTCAATGAGACACAACTGTCAGTTTGTCTATGAAGGTTTTTATTTTGGTTTTTTTCTTTTTTTTTTTGATAGATGATTATTAAAAATTTGTTGGGGAGGTCTTGACTCAAGGTTGGCATAACTAAAGCTTCAATCAAGCAACCATCCACCGGCCCTGTAAATGCTTTGTTCTTGGTGTGTATGTAAGCTCTCTATGCAAACAGAACCTATCAACATTTTGTGTGTTGTTTTTATTTACTTGTTTTTGCCTGATCCCAGTGGAGAAACATGCTGTTGAAATATATCGGACTTGAATAAGATTAGTGTGGTGTACCTGTGACCTTCATTGTTGAATGTTTATGTTTGTTGTATATGAACCTATTATCAAACTGAATTATATATATATTGTGTATATTGATGGATATCTTTGGTGTATGTTTCTCAGCTGTGCGTTCAGAAGTTGCGTATCCTTATCGAGGATTCCGATCAGAACTGTAAGTATTAGATGATACCCATGGATTTTATTGGCTGAAATAAGATTAAATTGTACTGTTTTAATGGTTACTTTTAGTGAGAATGTAGTTGTCAGAAATTGTGGTTACATTTCAGATGGATTTATGTTAATTTACATACTAACTGTACAAATAACATAAAAGCTAGAACATAACATTTTGTAGGGCTGGAAATAATATCTTATGTAAAAGTCTAATAATTTCTCATTTACTGTATCTACATATAATCTTGACAAGAGAATGAAAGGGGTAAAACATAGTCACACCTTATACATATTGTATACAGAATATGGTGTTAGTGCCTATATATTATTTACCATCGGAACACCTCATTTGTTGGGAATACAGAATATGGTGTTAGTGCCTATATATTATTTACCATCGGAACACCTCATATGTTGGGAATACAGAATATGGTGTTAATGTCCATATATTCTTTACCATCGAAACATATTTGGTTAGTGGGGGCAGCACTAGCGGATTTCTTCCCTATAAGAAAATCTCCAGTATCAATGTAGATCTGGGTGAGCTTAGAAACCTGTTGCTTCTAGAATAAACCTGACCTCTTGTCTACAGTAGTCCAGTTCAATAACCATAGCTGTGCAAAGGCTTCCTAAATCTTGAGGAATTTTAGTTAATTTAACATATACATTTTTTTATTCTTATCTAAACATTGTGTGAATTTGTTGTTAGTTTATATTTTTCTTTATCTTTTATGAATTCCTCTTGAGTATTTTATAAACAAGTAATTATGAGAATATGTAAAATAAAGTCAGTATTGATTGAACAGTTAAATTAAGTTGTAATTTAAGTGTCAAATAACTTACTGGTACAATATATTTTTTGTAACTGCATCATTTATGTCTATGTGTACAAACAGAGAAAGAGAGAGAGAATAATAATTACATTTTTCTTTTCAGTAAAATACTTGGGCCTGCTGGCTATGTCTCGTATTTTGGCAACACATCCAAAGTCAGTTCAAGGCCACAAGGACCTCATATTGCAGTGCTTGGATGATCGTGATGAATCCATCCGTCTCAGGGCTTTAGATCTGCTGTATGGCATGGTATGTGGCTAGAATAACTGTCTAAAAGCTGTTGAATAGCTTATTTTATTAAGTTCTTGAACCTTGTTTAGTTCCCCCCAACTTATTTATACCCAGTTAAAATATGTTTCTGTAAAAGTATTGGTGGTTTAATTAATTTCACTGCATTTATGTCGTAGAAGTGCTAACCATTTTAAACTCACAGTTTTGTGCTTCAGGATTTTGGGGTGAGATGTCCTAAATGTACTAATTGTTACTACATTTCTTAAGTGTGAAAAGGTGCACAAAGGTAACATTCATAAGCATAAAAAAGGGGCATTTATTCTCTTTTTGTGAAGGGGAGGTATAGAAAACATTGTTAAAGCAGGCAGAATTCCTGAAGAAAGATGCAGAGAACAACAAACATTTTGGATAGCATAAAATATAACATCCTTCCAGTGCTGTAAGGTATCACATAAAGTTAGCATATTACCTCACCATAAGTACCCATTTTGGGCACAATTTCAGTCTCAGTAAAATAATTAATGCAGGCTATCTTTGTATCTTTTCTCAGTGTCTTTCAAGATTAATCTGCTGCTGTTTTTCCAACTGTTTCTCATTGTATGACATATGATATGGAAGAAAATTTATAGTTGACCCAGTTGATAAAGGAATGGGTTCATGGCTTACAGTTTTGGGGAAGAAATAATGACAATGTTGGAGAGAGCTGGCGAGTTTAAAAAAAAAAAAAAAGAGGAAGAAAAGTGTTATGGTAACAGCTTTACGTGGTAATTAACAAAACAAAAGTCAACGTTTCGGCCAAGTAGGGGAATTCCGAACTGCAATAAAACTGGTTCCATGGATCGAAAATAATTATCTTATCCTCACAAGTTATGTAGTGTTGTGAGAAGCAGCAGTATTCTGTGATATGCATAGTATGTCACACATGACAGGTGATAACTGCTATGGAGTTGTCTATCCATCTAACATTTGACCATCAGCATTGCTGTGAAAGAAGCCAAATTATCAGCCTTTGAAGAGGCAATGGCTAAACATGGTTATGTTCTGTTTATCATGAGATGACCAAATTCATTTCTGTGTTCCTGTTGTTTAATTCAGTATATATTTGTATAACTTCTCTTATGTTTTAATTTTTGTATTCTGTCCTACTTATTACATTCATATTTTTTCTCAAGCATCTCATTTTTTTTTCTTTATTCAGATCCTAACATGTTTGATGTTGCTAATAGCAGGATAGTTATTTTTTAATATGGGGTGGGGGAGTTGTGTGAAAATTGTTTCTGTCTTAGGGCCAAGATAACATGCAGCATCTGGGCCTGAAGTGACCGGCAACTCATAGCTGACTACTTGCATCAATGTTCTTGAAGGTGTCCATGATATCTTTTCTGTGTCCATTCCTGGCCTGGTTAGGCAGAAAAAAGCACCAAAAAATGAAGCAACAGCAATGATTTTATATTTTTATGTTAGTTTGCTCTTTCTATTTAGTGGGAATTCAGTCACATAGCTGATTTGATTGCTGCACTTTGGGCAGCCTCAAAGCTGCTTAGTTTACAGTGCTTATGCTAAGAGCTGTGGCTACTGATTGGTTTAAGAATACACTTCTACTTGTGCCACACCTGAATCAAGCTATTTAATTACTTCAGTGGTCCACTTGTAATTGTTTGCAGGTGACTAAGAAGAACTTAATGGAGATTGTGAAAAAGCTGATGGTGCACATGGACAAAGCAGAGGGATCACACTACAGGGATGAGCTTCTATCCAAGACTGTGGAGATATGCAGCCAGTCCAATTATCAATATGTGACTAATTTTGAGTGGTAAGTATCATTCATTTTGTTGCCTTACCCTATTGTCTTTTTTTTTTTTTAAATCTCATTAAATTGTCTTTAATCAGTTGGTTATTAGTCCAGCAGCCTATGGGTCAATGCCCAGTGGCTAAGTATAATTTATAAAACATTTTCTGTGATGGGGTATCTGTAGATTTTCTGCTCACCTAGATCATCAACATCATCATGTGCCATACCGGTTGGTGTAGGCGATCATGTCTTTCCACAATCTTCTATCTACAGTGCATTGTATCAATTCTGTTGACTGTTTTCCATGCCATGACACCAAGCTATCCAGTATTTTCTCTCTTTGTCGTCTGTGACCTCTCTTTCCTTTTATTTTGCCAGTTGTAACCAAGTATTCCAACTTTCCTCTTCTCATGATGTGCCCGAAAAATGTTGATTGTTTCTTTCTGATGTTTTTTAAGGGCTGCCTTTTTGTGTTGGCCTCTTTGAGAACTTCCTCATTGGTCTTTTTAGCTGTCCAGGGAACTTTCAACATTCTTCTGAGAAATCCCATCTCTATGGCTTCTAATCGTCTTTTCATTTGTTTGTCTACTGTCCATGATTCGCTTCCATAGGTGGAATTGGTTCTATATAGAACCGATGAACTCTCTTTCTCATTTCTATTGACAAAGATTTGTTGCATAAGATATTTTTCATTTTCTGAAATGCTATTTTGGCCTGAGCTATCCTGTTTTTTATTTCCGTGGTGCATTTTCCATCCGATGTTATTATTGTGCCCAGGTATTTGACACATTGCACTTGTTTCAAATTTGTCCTGTTTATTTTTTATGCTGAAAGCTGGTGATGATTGTTTCTTCGATATGACCATTACATCTGTTTTCTTACGATTCAGACTGAGACCTTTTTTGTTGCTTTTTTTTTCTATTATGTCTATCATTTCTTGTAGTTCATTCTCTGTCTCTGCTATTAAGACTGTGTCATCCGCATATTGCAAATTATTAAAGTTGTGACCGTTGACTTAAATTCCTTTTTTGACTACTATTGATCTCATAATATTTTCGCCGTAAAGTGAAAACAAATCCGGCGACAGAACACAGCCTTGTCTGACTCCTTGTTTTATAAGTTGAAATTGTCCTGTTTGATTGTTAATTCATATAGCTACTGTTTGTTGCCAGTGCATGTTTTTTATGATTCGCAGATCCTTACCATCAATATTTAATTTCTCCAGCATATTGATTATTTGATCTTGCATACAGTAGTAGCTTGATGATGATCGGGTGTCACCTGTAGCACATGACGCTCCCCACCGGACTAGGTGGCTGTGGAGTCCCCATTAACATCGTTAGCTGTAGATATTAAGTTGTGATTTGTCATGATTAGTCTAGGCAATATAAGAAAGTAGTTTGCCATTCCTTTCCTTCTTGGCAGTGACTGTACTAGTCGGAGATCGCAACCATTGTCTCTATACATGAGATCATCTGCCTACCATCGTGGTGTGAGGACCATAACCGGCACTACTTGTTGGCTGTTCCCACAACACCATCCACCACCTTGCCCAAGGGTGTCCCAAAGACTAGCGGAGGAAAGGAGACGTCTTATTACTCCTTTGGTAGGGCAGAGCACTACCCCGCTAATCACCACCTAGATCTGGAGACTGAAAAAGGACTGTTACATTAATGTGAGATATAAGTTATTGATTACATTCTACCCCAAGATACTGTAACCAAAGGCTCCTGCCTCACAGTGCTCCTGCCACAAACTGCCTGCTCATTGTTCCTAATTTTTAAAGCAATAGGAAAGGTTCTAATTTTAAACCTGACATATAACCAGATGATTTAATTCACTTCTTCTACAGCCATCAAGATCTGATTTCCAGTTGCATCATTTATTGATGTGTTATGTCAGTTGTTTGGTGCTAGCATAATCTGCTGGGTGATTGTTTCCAACACTTTACAGACACAGGTTTATAACACCTTAGTTTTATAATATTGTTTCTGTGAATATCTTATTGACATTCTATATTTATATTGTTTTGAGCCGAAAACAGGGCAAGAATATTAGAGCCTTCATGTCTAATGATCTTTGCTATAACTGTCAGACTTTTTACAGTACCCACATTATAATTTACTTTTCATGAGAGCAATAGCTCATGTCACTGTCCCTTCTTTACCTCCTTAGTATTCCTCTTCTGTACATATTAGTACATAGTCGTAAAGTAAAAAGTGGCGTATAGGGAATAAGGTGTTAGTGGCCATAATTATTATACACCATCGGCACATGATTTCTGGGGTTAATGTGGTCGGTATTACGTCTGTGCTGCTTTATTTTCCCAGAAAAAATCCAGTACCCATTGTTCTTCTTATGAAACCACAAGTTTTTGATTATGTAGTTCAACTCTTTGTATATCTTCACAAATGTGTTTTTTGCCAAAATCTTAGTTTCATATTTAACAACAACAAAAAAACTCTTGGTAATTAAATCTGCTGTTTCTCACTTTGAAGATAGTTACTTAGCTTTGACATGGCCATATTTAGCATGCCCCTGTTTCTGTCAGATGAGGTGTGATTTCTCTATGCCATATTTAGTATGCCCCTGTTTCTGTCAGATGAGGTGTGATTTCTCTATGCCATATTTAGTATGCCCCTGTTTCTGTCAGATGAGGTGTGATTTCTCTATGCCATATTTAGTATGCCCCTGTTTCTGTCAGATGAGGTGTGATTTCTCTATGCCATATTTAGACTCTTCAGACTGGTTTTGTTTGTTGTCTTACTAAGACTTCTTTTCCTTTCTTAAAGTTCTCCTCAGCTTTCACCTTCACATTTTGGAAACAATAAATTTGGTAGCAGCAAATTACTTGCTAAAATAGGATTGGTTTGTTCGAATATGTGTGTGTGTTTGTTCCAGGTATGTCAGTATCTTAGTAGAACTAACTAGGATGGAAGGAACCAAGCATGGAAAACTGATAGCCAACCAAATGCTGGATGTGGCTATTCGTGTTCAGGCAATTCGACACTTTGCTGTCTCACAAATGGTAAGTAATACCCACATATCTGCAATATGCTTCACTTGTTCCTGTCCTGTACATTATGTTTTTGTGTTTGTATGCAAGAATTCCCTATTTATTGAGCACTTTAGACTAATTAGAGATAGTTCCATCCTTACTGTGACAGCTTCTATGTTCACCAGTCTTAAATGGATACCACATTTTTTTATTGCGAGGTAAATATGACACTGCTTATTGTTGACTATGTTGCTCAAACAATATGCCAACTGTGGGAAAAAAAGATTGTTTTAAAAAAAATAGAGATCTTACACTATTTTCCCTATACACTACAGGACCTAAAGGGGCTCTTTCTGCTATTAAACATTATTTAACTTGTTAATTCATTAACGCCCGAATCATTTTTCTGGTTTGGTCAGGATAATCTAACTTGATATTATGAATTACATAATTTCATCCAGTTCAATTATTTAGATAGTTTTTATTTCAAATTAAAAATTATAAATCTAAAGACAGAATACTGCACAACATAAAACATACTGTTAATGAATTATAACAATAATAATTGAACATTTGAATTACCCGGAGCTTTGGTTCAGAGTGAATTTATAAACTTTGCATTTGTGATTTTATTTTTCACATTTTTTCTTATTTTATATAAAGCTTTTTTTTAAATTATTAAACATAAACTTTCAATTTCTTGTTTTTTAGGCCATTCTTCTAGAAAATTCACACATTCTGGCAAATAACTCACAGAGAAATGGTATATGTGAGGTGCTTCAGGCAGCAGCCTGGATTTGTGGAGAATTTTCTGAGTAAGTTATTACACAGAGGGGCCAATTTATGTATACATACTTCAACAAGGGAGAAACATATATAAAAAGTTGTAATGCTAAATGTGTATGTATATCAGAAGATGAATATAAATCACCTTTATTTGGCTCTTTAAGGAATTTCTGTATTTGTTGAGTGACAGCTCAGATTCTGATATCTGTAACAAGAACTGATGTGCAGGGAAGCATGAGAATAAGGCTAAAGGGGCAGACAGATCGAAGGTAGTTTTATAAAGAATAAATTTGTGTAAAGAACTGTGGAAAGATTTTGTTAGTTAAGCTTGGGGGATTCTGCAAAGAATGGCCATGAACTAAGCTTGGTAGAAGGATTTTGCTGATGCGTGGAATGCTACATAGTGATTTGGCCATTAACTGCAATAACAATAAAATTTGTAATCTTCTCTTCTTGGGCATTTGATTTTTGGAGTAAAATAGGTAACTAGACTTTTGGGGATTAGAAATGAAAAAAAAAAGGTATGGTTAAAGCTTCACGCAACAAGAAGGCAACACAAACTAGGACAGCATTTCGACTCAATAGGCTTTCAGCAGGAACAAACATACAACATCATCATCATCAAGTACCGGGCCTACTGGCGTAGGTGATCATGTCTCTCCACAACTTTCGATCTCAGCAGCTGTTTATCATTTCTGTTGTTGACCTTCTGCCAAGCCATTCTCTTAAGCTGTCTGTTATTTTTTCTCTTTGCTTCCCTCTATCTCTTCGTCCCTCAATTTTTCCAGTTGTTACGTTACAATATATTCCAGTTGTTCTCTTCTCCTTACATGGCCAAAAAATGATGATTGTTTCTACTTAATATTGGAAATTAGCTCTCTTTTTGCTTTGACCTCTCTCAGAACATCTTCATTACTCTATTTAGCTGGCCATGGTATTCTCAACATTCTTCTGTAAAACCACATTTCTACAGACTCCAGTGAATTTCTTGTCTGTTGTCCTATTGTCCATGATTCGCATCCATATGTTAAGACTGACTCTACATAACATTTAAGAACTCTTTTTCTTGTTTCTATTGTCAAAAATGGATTGCATAGTATCTTCCTCATTTTTTGGAAAGCTACTTTTGCCTGAGCCATTCTGCATCTCACCTCTTTTGTACATCTTCCGTTTGAGGTTAACAAAGTTCCCAAATATTTAAATTCATTTACCTGTTTTAATATTGTTCCACTTGTCTTTATTTTGCACTGAGGTGATGTCTTTTTCTTTGTTGTTACCATTACTTCTGTCTTTTTGCTATTAAGGCTGAGTCCTTTATTTTTGCTTTCTTTCACTATAATGTCCAACATTTCTTGTAACTCATTTTCACTCTTAGCGATTAAAACTGTATCATCAGCATACCTTAGATTATTTATATTATGACCTCCAATTGTTATTCCAGGCATGTCCCTTTGCTTTGAATTCACAACTCTCCTATCATATCATACTCATTGCTGAGCAGTAACTCGGCGAGAGCTGTCTCCCTCACTATCACTTACACTGTTCGTTGTTGCTAGGTTTCATGACTCCTTCTTCTAGCTCAATCCTTGTTGCACCTTAACTGCGATAGCTGTTTTGCTCACTGTCACCTAACTGTTCGTTGCATCTAAACTTCACAACTACAGTACAATATCAAACTCATCATTGAGCATGACATTTGCGAAAGCTGTCTCCCTAAATTTGCCCACTGTCACCTAAATTTGTTCGTTGCGTCTGAATTCCACAACTACATTAAAACATCACACTCATCCTTGAGCCTGAATCTGCGAAGCTGTCTTTCTCCCTGTCACCTAATTTGTTCGTTGTTACTGGACTTTACAACTACATTATAATATCATGCTCCTCATTGAGCCTGAATCTGCGAAAGCTGTCTTTCTCCCTGTCACCTAATTTGTTCGTTGTTACTGGACTTTACAACTACATTATAATATCATGCTCCTCATTGAGCCTGAATCTGCGAAGCTGTCTTTCTCCCTGTCACCTAATTTGTTTGTTGTTACTGGACTTTACAACTACATTATAATATCTGCTCCTCATTGAGCCTGAATCTGCGAAGCTGTCTAGCTCCCTGTCACCTAATTTGTTCGTTGTTACTGAACTTCACAACTACCTTATAATCTCATGCTCCTCATTTGAGCCTGAATCCACGAAACTGTCGTCTCCCTGGCACCTAAATTGTTCGTTGCTTCAGGGTTTCATACTCCATATAAGATCACAATCAGTATTGCACATGAATCTGCGAGAGCTGTCTAGCTCACTATCACCTACACTGTACGTTGTTTCTAAGTTTCATAACTCTTTAGAATAGCACAATCAGTATTGCACATGAATCTGCGAGAGCTGTCTAGCTCACTGTTCGTTGTTTCTAAGTTTCATAACTCTTTAGAATAGCGCAATCAGTATTGCACATGAATCTGCGAGAGCTGTCTAGCTCACTATCACCTACACCGTTTGTTGTTTCTAAATTTCATAACTCCTCTGTTTGAATCTACACTGGTACACAAATCTACTTGGCCTTGATCCAGGAGCACGGTGCGTTTCACTCAACTGCCACACATGAACTGAACTAACTCTATTACACTATTAGGTACTAAACTAGCTATGCTCATGGTACCGGTTGCCAACAAATCCCAGTCCGCATTGATCACTCGTTTCATCTCGACTGACTTTCTAACTTATCATTTTTCCTCACTTCCCCCCTTTCCAACCAATCATATTCCATCTTACATTTCTGCCTCACTTCTAATTGTGTCTTATTTTCTCAGTGAGACTCGATGTTTCTATTCTGCTTACTACTTATCACTTTCCCCCGTGGACTCGGTGATCCTGTTTTAGTTAACCCTTCTCACTTTCCCGTTGACTTCTCCCACACACTCCCATTTGTCCTCCACCTTATAATCACTGCTTCAATCACAGTGCAGGCAAACACCCACAATACCACATGAGTTATGACCATGGAGTATTTAAGTGAGACATCATATGGTACCAAGTAAATTAAGGCTTACAGCATCACAAGGAAGACAACACTTAATGGTTTAGGTTAACAGGCATTTCTGACAAGTTGCAGACAGTAGATTTGATCAGAAGTTGTGTTCTGATTAGAATCTCAATAATTATATGTTTGGTAGTATAGTATGATTATATTTACATTCAGAACATTCCATAGAAACAGGAGGCCAATACCTAGGAGTCATGACTCAAGTAGACAACCCCACTTTCCTGGTGTGAAGTTAAATGGTCAAAGCACTTGCTCAACATGTCTTTTCAGTGATCAGATTGCCTCCTGTTGCAAAGCTCTGTGAAAAGGGTTTTCTATCATCTTTCTCTCTTCCTTTCAATTCCATGTGAAGCATAAATCTTCAACAAATACTTTCTATCATATTTTATTATTAATTGTAAAGTTTTTTCTTAAAGTTTGTTTTGTTCTTAAAAACATTGTATTCGAAGATTATCAGAAGTATGGGCCTTTGGTATGGTTGTCTCTGTTCTATAGATGGAAAATAACATCAAAAGACTATCCAAGGAATGTGTCAGGTGTTTTTCTATGGAGCAGAAGAATGATGGCTGCATGCACAGTGCAGTCATCATGAGGTGTTTTTGGTGAGAGTTATTTCAAACCTGACAGAAAAGCTTTATTTATATTTAGAGAAAGGTGATGGATTACTTGCAATAGCTAATCCATTTTTGCCGTTTATACTTGAACTAATTTCATATAAATTTATAGCAATAACAGTTTATGTGCTGAAAGTTTCTACAGCTCAAAATACCTTGTTTTGGAAGCATTCATCATCATCGAGTGCCATCTCCGCATCAAAGGTTGGCTACCATGGAGCGCCATTCCACTCTGCCTCTTGCTTTGATGGTGCAGTTTGTCATAGGCTGACCTGTCCAACTTTTGATGTTACTCGTCCATGTTAGTCTTGTCTGCCTCTTTTACCTTGTATTTTCCCTTCTAATATTACTTTTAGTAGGCTGTTGTGTTTTTTAACATGCCCCAAAAATTTCGTCTTGTTCTAATTGTGTTTAATAGTTCTCTTTTTAATTTTTAGTTGTTTTAAAACTTCATCGTTTGTTTTCTTTTCTTTCCTACCTATTATTCTATAAATCCACATTTCAAAGGCTTCAATTTTCTGTTCTGTTTTCTTGTCTAATGTAAAAAGAATAGGTAGAATTGGAAGCATTATTGTATATTTATTTTCTACAAGTATTTTCTGATTCTCTTTCAGGCACCTCAGCAATCCAAAGACCACTTTAGAAGCCATGTTGAAGCCAAAGATCACATCTCTCCCAGGCCATATTCAGTCCATCTTTGTACAGAATATCTTGAAGCTTTATGGCAAGATCCTGAAGGCCGCAGAAGCCAAGGAAGATGAGGATTTAAAAAAAGAAGTCCATGTTTTGCTGCAGGAGAAGCTTCCAGTGTTTATTCAGAGTGGAGACTTGGAGGTTCAAGAGAGAGTAAGTATCTCTATTTAAATAATATACTGTTTCACTAACAATCTGAATTGTGAGGAATTATGTAGTCACCCTACTTCTATCAGTGCCTTTCAATGTTAGTACTCTATTTGACTCTAGTAGACAACCAAATGAAAAGACAATTAGAGGCCACAGAAATGGGATTTCTTAGAATGTTGAAAGTTCCCTGGACAGCTAAAAAGACCAATGAGGAAGTTCTCAAAGAGGCCAACACAAAAAGGCAGCTCCTAAAAAACATCAGAAAGAAATGATCAACATTTTTCGGGCACATCAAGAGGAAAGTTGGAATACTTGGTTACAACTGGCAAAATAAAAGGAAAGAGAGATCGCGGATGACAAAGAGAGAAAATTCTGGATAGCTTGATGTCATGGCATGGAAAACAGTCAACAACAGAACTATGTTGCACTGTAGATAGAAGATTGTGGAAGGACATGATCGCCTACTCCATCCAGTATGGCACATGATGATGACTATTTGAGAATATGGCTAAGAAGAATTTGTAAATCCCTAGAAAAGAGGAAGGAAGTGTGTAGGTAACAGAAACATACACTACTACACTTATTAACTTATGGTATCAATAAAATTAAATTTAAATTTATATATCTCATTTTTAAAGTTGTGTTTGAATATAACTTTACAACATCACATTCACTTTTTCAATTTTTAATTCATTTGAATTTCTATATTTAATCATTTTCCTTTGTGTCATGTATGAAACCATTTGCTCCTCATTTTCATTTGCTGTTTTATAACTCTTTGTAAGGTATTCATTATGGAAGAGGTTTAGTTATAGCTTTTATGTACACTGATCTTCTATTCTGATCTATCTTCTTGGTTACAACTGGCAAAATAAAAGGAAAGAGAGATCGCGGGCGACAAAGAGAGAAAATACTGGATAGCTTGGTGTCATGGCATGGAAAACAGTCAACAACAGAACTGATATGATGCACTGTAGATAGAAGATTGTGGAGGGACATGATCACCTACGCCAACCGGTATGGCACATAATGTTGTTGATGATGATGCTGATGATGATGATCTTCTATTGTCACACTTCAATTAATGAAGTTTAAGTATCTCTTATCCTATCTGTTACACTATTTGACCTTGTTACATACTTTTTTTTATTCTTCCTCTAGAATGTAGCTCGGGACTAGTTCTTAAATGTAAGATACCCATGACATTATAAAATGTAAATCCTGGTGGTTCATTTGTTTAAAAATTTGTTTGGGGCCTTGGTAGCCTAGTTGGGAAAACCACCCGACTGGACTACCAACGTTCGGACAACCCATGTTCGATTCCCGCTGGGAGCAGTGTGAATTGTACTCATGGTTGGGGAAAAAAAATACCCCTACGGTCGACCCAGCCGTTGACAGAAATAGGTACCAGGGTATTATCCTGGGAAGGTGAGGAATGTTGCCTCGCATCTGAGTTTAGATGATTGAGGCGACACTATACAGAAATCTCCGAACTATTTCTGGATAGGCGGCCGAGCACATATTGGTGTAAACTCACGTGCTAAGATGCCAGTTCAAGTCTCGTACTTTACCTTTACCTTGTTTAAAATGTGTAGTATTATTTGGGTCTCATATTTTATACATCTGACCTGTATAGTTTAGTTGACAGATCATCCTGTTTATATGTTGGACATATCCATAAATGTTCAGATATATCTTCAGTTATATGACCTGTATAGTTTAGTTTAGTTGACAGATCATCCTTTATATATGTTGGACATATCCATAAATGTTCAGATATATCTTCAGGTATCTGACCTGTATATTTTAGTTTAGTTGACAGATCATCCTGTTTGCTAGTTGGACATATCCATAAATGTTCAGATATATGACCTGTATAGTTTAGTTTAGTTGACAGATCATCATGTTTGCATGTTGGACATATCCATAAATGTTCAGATATATCTTCAGGTATATGACCTGTATAGTTTAGTTTAGTTGACAGATCATCCTGTTTGCATGTTGGACATATCCATAAATGTTCAGTTATATCTTCAGGTATATGACCTGTATAGTTTAGTTTAGTTGACAGATCATCCTGTTTGCATGTTGGACATATCCATAAATGTTCAGATATATCTTCAGGTATATGACCTGTATAGTTTAGTTGACAGGTCATCCTGTTTATATGTTGGACATATCCATAAATGTTCAGATATATCTTCAGGTATATGACCTGTATATTTTAGTTTAGTTGACAGATCATCCTGTTTGCATGTTGGACATATTCATAAATGTTCAGATATATCTTCAGGTATATGACCTGTATGGTTTAGTTTAGTTGACAGATCATCCTGTTTGCATGTTGGACATATCCATAAATGTTCAGATATCCTCCCCAGTATGTCCAGACCAATGACTCCAGTTCAGTTGATTTGTTATTCGTCTGTGTTTCCCCACACATGGATCCTTTCTGTCATCCCTAATTTTGATCTATGTTTATGCAGTCTGAACATAGTTGTAAATTCATGATCGCCGACTCCTTGAGGGCATTCAGAATATCATTGCAGTCCATTGCACATTCGCCATCCATGGCAGCTGTTCCAACCAGGCTGTCAGCATGTTTGTTTCCTCTCACACCGGAGTGACCAGGAACAAAGATTAAACAGATTCTAATCAGACCTACGTTCTTTTGTGACTCCAACCACTGCCTTCATGCCCAACCTGCTTCAATTTTTCCTGAGCACATTTATTGAATCACAACAGAAAGCACACTTGAGTAAAAGTTTGTTTCTAGCCAAGTCATTGCTCTAGTTAATGCCATGATGTTCATGGTCAAACTACAGGTAGTTTCCACGAAAATGTGACCTGTGTGCATCATAATAACAGCACTATCATTGTGGCCTTTATTCTCTAGACTCCATAGAAAACCACATGATAGGTCCCAGTAAATTAGATAAATACTATTACTATCATTGTGGCCTTTATTCTCTAGACTCCATAGAAAACCACATGATAGGTCCCAGTAAATTAGATAAATACTATTACTATCATTGTGGCCTTTATTCTCTAGACTCCATAGAAAACCACATGATAGGTCCCAGTAAATTAGATAAATACTATTACTATCATTGGGGCCTTTATTCTCTAGACTCCATAGAAAACCACATGATAGGTCCCAGTAAATTGGATAAATACTATAATGATAGTTATTTTTGGTTTGCCTTGCCTGTCTCATATTTAATTAAATTCACTATGTTCTACACTCCTCTGTTACATTTCTGTTAAATTGTCATTATTTTATAGATTTTTTACAAGATTATATAGTATTACATTTCTATGAATATTACATTGTGATTTTATGTATGTTATTCCCCTTATAGGCTTGCAGCATCCTGCAGATAGTGAAATACATTGTGAAGCTGGAAGAGAAAGGTGCTGCAGTTGCTGATGAAGTGGAGAATTTGTATGCTGGGGAACTGAACCCTGTTGCACCCAAAGCTCAACGAAAAGTCCCTGTCCCTGAAGGGTAATAGTTTCGTTTGTGTGACAAATCTTGCATGATAATGTTATAATAACTTGAACATGTAAATGTTGAATCACCCAGCAAAAAGGGGTGGGTAAAAACTTGTCATTCTGCGAATAAAGTGATTGCAAAATATACTCATGGTAGTAGGATCAGGTTGAACACATTTAAAAATGAATATCTAGGGAAACTACTTGGTATAGCGTGGAAAGAATTCAAAACAAACAAGGAAATTATAGAAATTGCCAATCAATCACTAATATCATCAGTAATAAAAAAAGACAATGAACATATGTTGAACATGTGATGAGAAGAGATAATTACCGAGCAACAAAGCAAGCCCTCATGTGGGAAACAACAGGTAGGAGGAAAAGAGTTCAGCCCACAGTGACACTGAGAAGAACATTGATCAAAGAGGCAAAGGCAACAGGAATTAGCTCCCTCAATGAAATTGAGATGCTTGCACAGAACAGAGACAAATGGCGAGATTTGATAAATATTTTTTGCAATGATTGAAACTGTTAGAAAGAAAATTTAGAAAAAGAGTAAGAGTACCTGGGTCTATGCCCTGTGGGCCGGGAATGGCTCGAAAGCTCAATTGATAGTTAGATAGAGTAGGATTAAACATTTTTTTTTATTATGGTTGAAATTTGGATCTGAATGCCTCCGGGTGACTGCCCTGGGCATGTAGCCTTTATTTTCTATTTTCTATTTTTTTTTTTTTTTAAACTCCTTCACGTACCAAAAATGGGATTAAAGGTATAAAGATCATAACCTGCAGACAGAAAGGTAATAAAGAGTGAGTAAAGAAATCTGCATATGTTTATTGCCGTAAATCCTGATGAAGAGAAAAATGTTGTACATAATCCCTTGTTATCTATCATTTGAGGGTTTCAGTTATAAATATTAATTTCAGCAGTAAACTTTCATGTTGTCTTGAACTTCTTCATAGAGCTGAATATTTTGTCCGTCACAACTATTCATTAGTGCAAAGTTTGTCTTGTACAGAAAAGGTTGCAAGACTGGAGGCTGTGTTTTATCTCTGAAGATTGATTATATGTGCAAAGATACTTTTTCAAAGTCAGAATTAGAGAACATGACCACAACTAATACAACTCGAAGTTCAATAGAAAAATTAGGAAATAGATAGGATGACCTTAAAAAATAAAAACAGTAGAAATTAGTATGTCATTAAAATAAAAACAGTTTTCTTGGCAAAACTAAGATCATTCTGAAAAAGATGAAAACGTTGTTATCCATTAAAATATTATTAAATAATTATGTGCTTCCTTGCTATGTTCAGTTTGTTTTTTTACTTGTGTCAGACATAGACCCATCCTCTCAGTAGAGTTTAAGAAAAAATACAAGCTATGAAAAGGTTATGTAGAGAAGCCTGAGCATTTCCTAAATGTTCCATGCTATAGAAAGAGAGATTCCAAGCAGAATCAGACTGTCTATGGTCGCCATGTAGAAACATAAACTCAAGTGTTAGGCCATTCCACTTCTCAGCCTTTTAAAGACCATCTTGTTAAAATTGTGAACAGGTGAAGAAAACCTGGCAGACAGAAATGAGGATGAGAACACATCATCAGAGAATGGATAGATATGGACATTATTAGTTGACCCTATGTACTTATTGTACATTTTAACTTTGGTAGCATAACAATTGGAAGTCAAAATATATATATAATCTAAGGTATGCTGATGATACATTCTTAATCGCTAAGAGTGAAAATGAGTTACATGAAATGTTAGACATTAGTGTGAAAGAAAGCAAAAATAAAGCACTCAGCTTTAATAGCAAAAAGACAGAAGTAATGGTAACAACAAAGAAAAAGACATCACCTCATTGCAAAATAAAGACAAGTGGAACAATATTAAAGCAGGTAAATGAATTTAAATATTTGGGAACTTTGTTAACCTCAGACGGAAGATGTACAAAAGAGGTGAGATGCAGAATTGCTCAGGCAAAAGCAGCTTTCCAAAAAAATGAGGAAGATACTATACAATCCATTTTTGACAATAGAAACAAGAAAGAGTTCTTAAATTTTATGTAAAGTCAGTCTTAACATATGGATGTGAATAATGGACAATAGAACAACAAACAAGAAAATCACTGGAGTCTGTAGAAATGTGGTTTTACAGAAGAATGTTGAGAATGCCAAGGACAGCAAAGAAGAGTAATGAAAACATTCTCAAAAAGCCAAAGCAAAAAGAGAGCTAATTTCCAATATTAGGAAGAAACAATCATCATTTTTTGGCCATGTAATGAAAACAGAACAACTGGAATATATTGTAACAACTGAAAAAATTGAGGGGCGAAAAGTTACAGGAAAGCAAAGAGAAAAAATACCAGACAGCTTAAGAGAATTGCTTGGCAGAAGGTCAACAGCAATAGACCTTCAGCAGCAACAAACAACACACACACAGGTATGTAAGTAAATAAAATTAGTATTTTAAGTAAGCATGTTGTAATATAAGGCTTGTGCATTTAGAATAAAATATAACATAACAAATTGTTACATATGAGATATAGCATTTGTTTAAATATTTGTACTTCCTCAACTTCTATAGCCTTGATCTTGATAAGTGGATAAATGAAGCCCCTGAGGATAGCTCAGATGAGGAAGTAACAGGAAATGCTTTCTTCTTGACAACAGAAGACCAACACAGGTATATTCTTAGTTTTGTCTTTTTTTTCCAACTCTACTTACCAAATGCCCATATCTTCCTATTTTCATAATGTATCATCTTATTTTCTTGCAACTCTTTTCTTTATGTCAACAATGCTTTATTTATAATTTTTTTTTTAATCCCCTGTTATTTTATTTGCTCTCTCCTGTTATTTATTGTCTCTTGTCATGTCAAGAGATAAGACTTCAACAAGTTTCTGAAAGAAACGGAACAAGTTTGCTGCCAAAAAATAAACTAGACTACCAAGTATATCATCACACTGTGGGTACTGGAAAAGAAAATGCATGTATACTTGCTGAAAAAGGAGGAGAACAAGAACAACTAGGCATACTCTTGAGATAAAGAAAGCCTTCCAATCTAACATAAGTGATAGATTTACCCCTCTAATGACTAGCAGACACTTTATCTTCTGGGACAAAAATATTCAGGCACATGATGGTTCGAGCCGCGATAGCTCAGTGGTTAGTGAACTGGACTACCACGGACAAGGGGTAGGGTTCGATCCCAACCGACGGCTTCCGGGTTCACCCAGCCTTAAATGGGTACCTGATTTTTTTCTGGGAAAGTAAAGCAGCACGGGCGTAATACTGACCACATTACCCCAAAAATCATGTGCTGAAGGTCTGTAAAATATAGGGTCACTAACACCATATTTCCCTATACGCCACTTGGCGTGACGGGGGTACTTTACTTTTACTTACATGATGGTTCATAACAAACTGAAGGCTTGTGTGGTAAGACATTAACCACTGAGCAAGGTACCAGGTTTGGATCCATAGTTTCTGCACTCCTTACCCTCCCCCTATCTCTCGGTATTGAGATCCAGTGTCTAGTCCTCTTGGATAACAACAATAAATCAGAAGATCCAGCATGGACTCTTACACAATTTAAAGGATCCTTGGCAGTTGAAATTCCAAAAGAGTAGGCCAAAATATACCCTCTGTGCAGGCAAAATTAATAGAAAAAGACCTACCCAAAACATCAACATTTTCTGCAATGAAAAAATGAGAGTGCATCTGTAGTTTGAGAATATCCGCCTATACAGCAAAGGACACCTGAGCACACTGCTGCCTGTGTGAAAAATTTTTTTTTTTTTTGGGGGGGGGGGGGGGGTGGAACTAATATTTGGGCAAAGTCCAGTCCCTTGGGACTTGTCAAGAGATTATAAGCTTGCATGCCGAAAACAAAACAAAAGCTGAGTTCAGCAACAATAACTATCTAAATCGAAGCAAAATCACATTGTAAAGCTAACTTCAGTTTTCTTAGATCACCATTTTAAATTCAACTTTTAAATTAATGTCAGTGATGAAAGCAATGATTTTAATTGAAATCAACTGTGCAGCAAAATTAAAATGCTTTCAGATTTTTAAGAAGCGTTTAACTCTTTCCATGCGTAAATTTTTTATCGACACGATGGAAGAGATTTTAGAGACAAAATTGTTCATGGTTTTAAGAATCAATCTACATATTTATATTTATCTTACATATAACATATTATATATGAATGTTTAGATAATTGAACAAGGAATTAGATTTCATCAATATCAAGATGATACAAGACATGTAAAAAGAATATGGTTTGATGGCGTTCACAAAAATCAAATTGAGCGTGATGCACTATGTGGCGAAATATACATTGCCGAAATCGGAGTGGTGCACAGTGCGGCAAAACGTACAGAAAGAGTTAATAATCTTTCAAAAAATAGCACCAGAAATGTTTCCATGTAAAGTAAAGTATATATGAAACTAAAACTTCAGTTACTTAAACAACTTAACAGTAACGAATGATTTCTTGCTTTATTCCCTGTCAGCACTTCAGAAAGGTTTGGAAGCTAATAGATAAAATCTTGGACATTTGATTTCTGAATTCCTCTTCTTCTTCTACCTTTCAGCTCCCTGTGAAGCATAGGTCTTCAACAAACACTTTCCAAGTCATTCTGTTTCTTGCCATTCTTTTAAGATCATTCCATGTTTTCCCTATCTTCATCATCTCTGCTTCTGTCTGTCTTCTCCTAGAATTTCTTGGTCTTCCTCTTTGTCTTTTCCTCTGGGGATTCCAAAAAAGGAACTGTTGTGTAATACTCTCAGTTGGCTTCCTCAGTGTGTGTCCTATCCATCGTCTTCTCTATATCTCTTTATCCCCTTGTATTTGACTGGTACATTTCCATAATTCTATGTTAGTGATTTTGTCCCGCCATTTCCATCCTTTTATTCTGCGTAAGCATCCATTAATGAAAGTCTGTATCTTCATGATTGTCAATTTTGTTGTTCTCCATGTTTCACAGTCATATAATAGGACTGACTTAACATTGGAGTTGAAAATTTCTATTTTTGTATTTAACCTAATTTCTTTGGACTTCCATGTGTTTCCCAGTGCAACAAAAGCTCTTCTTGCTTTTGATATCCTTATTTTGGTATCATTTTCTGTTCCTCCCTCTTTATCTATATTACTGCCCAGATGTATGTAAGATTGTACATCTACTAGAGGTATTTCTCCTAATTTTATTTAGTTATTACCAAGTGACCACTGGATTCCATTTTTGTTGTTTTGAGTTATTCTATAATTCAATCTATTGCCAGGAGAAAGTGAAATAGAGACAGAAGGCATCCCTACCATACTCTTGTTCTTATTTCAAATGTTTCTGTAAGCTGCCCTTCATGCACCACACTACATTTCATTCCGTCATACATTGTTTTTATCAGGTTAATAAACTTTATTGGGATTCCGTAATGACTCAGTAACTTCCAAAGCATTGATTTCTGAATTAGAAAACCTTATATCTGGGTGCAAAAACTTCTACATTATTTAGATTTCAATTTTTCTGACAACAAATACAGTCAAGAATTATTTTTATGTTTTATGTTAGAAGCAGAACAGTTATAATTTTTTTCTATTACAATTTGAATGATTGTTAAGTGTTAGTTTTCTCATATGCAGGTCTTCATACCAATACGGTGATGATTCCAGACCAGCTTATGAGCCCACAGAAGAGGAAATTGAAAAGGTATTACTACTTCATTTACAATCTAACAAGCTCTAAAATTTTATTTGACAGATGTAACCTTTATTAGGTTTAAAATATGGCACTCTTAATGATCATTTTTAACACTGACATATAACATTTGTTTCCAAACTGTGGCTTTTGGTTTCCAAGCAGGAAGTTCAGCGGTGGATGTCAATTCTAGTATAGGATTGAGTTTCTTTGTGTTTAAAATGAAACTTAAAACTCATGTCTAATAGGTACACCAATCCTGATTAATGTTATGATTAAAGATGCTCGATAAACTTATTGACTCAACATTAAGTGAAACAGCTATGAACAATAAAAACAATTATAAATATGGAGAATCATGTTTATGTTGATTCTTGATCCAGATGTGTAACAATCTTTCCATATTATCCATAATGCTACTGCTATTACGAGATAACTTTGGCAAAGCATTTTGAGCTCAAAATTGAATCTTTTCAGCATTTCCTTGGATTGTTCGTACTTATGTTGGCAGCAGACTAAGAACTCTTGCTGCGTTCACAGCTCACTGATCTGTAAATTTGTTAACAAATTTATTTTAACTTCTGGTATAACATTTCTCCTTTTCTTTTAGTGACCACCTTATTAGCCTATCTCATTTTAGCACTCATTGTTCTTGGGCTGAAATAAAATTTGAATAGGCTTTTAAATGATGAGGGAGCCGCGATAGCTCAGTGGTTAGTGAACTGGACTACCACGGACAAGGGGTAGGGTTTGATCCCAACTGACGGCTTCCAGGTTCACCCAGCCTTAAATAGGTACCGGATTTTTTTCTGGGAAAGTAAAGCAGCACGGGCGTAATACTGACCACATTACCCCAAAAATCATGTGCTGAAGGTCTGTAAAATATAGGGTCACTAACACCATATTTCCCTATACGCCACTTGGCGTGACGGGGGTACTTTACTTTTTTTTACTTTTAAATGATGATCCAATAAAATGTCAGCAAATAATAATAATAATAATTGTGATATCTAAATTGGTTGTTTATTCAGAAGAGTGTTATTATTATTATCACCACAGGCTTTTATACCAAATATTTAATTGCTATTGTGCATTTATATTTTTTCAATGACATGGTAAAATGGTGTTAATAGAGAGAGAGAGTTGGCATACTGCTTTGTGTATGTAGCCTTTTATTCCTAAACCCTTCTAAATTAACCTTGCTAGAAGTAGAAATATGTCATAATATATATTTTTTCTTTTTTATTCTTCTTTCCTTTCTGATTTGTCTTTCCGCGTTGAGGGGAGATATAATTTGCAGTCTTTTGCTCTTCTATTGGCCTCTGGTGCTGTTATGTTCCCTGATGTTTCTAATATTCCATCAATCTTTTCGTGGTCAGCCTTTGAGTCTGGTGATCTTTCAACATTTATTAAAGGCATGTGATGTGTTTTTCTTCATTGATATTATTTATATGAATCCTGCTGTTTGGGAGATGATAATTACAACACTGTTGTGCTAAATATTTTTGAGGTTATCCTCCTTCTGTTGTCTCTTTGGTAATTTTTCTGTGTTCATCATAACAAACTTAGAAAAGAGTTGTTTTTATGAATTGAGCTGTCAGCAGAAGGTGTTGCAAGTGCTTGCCCCACATAGTTTATCATTAACTAGTACTTGCTGGACCAGATTTCTGTTCTTAACTCTAGCTCTTTGTATAATTCATATATTTGCAGGACATGTTCTGAAGTCTGAAGACCAGCCTGGCATGTAGAGTGTGGGCATTCAGACTACATTGTTTTGTTTGGATATTTGATTTGTTGTTCTTTCATCAAATGTAGCATGAGGTCTTTATTAATTATTTTTCTTGCTCTCCATCTTTCATATATTTCCTTTATTTCGAGTTATACATTTTGCCATTGATACTCTGTGATATAGTTGTTCCTTGTGTGTGCCCTCCTCATGTTTCCTTAGTAGCTAACTGCTTATGGCTGTGGTAGCTCAATGGTTAGTACCACTCAGCCACTGCAGTTTATCACTGATTTAATACTATGTCAAAATTAAAATATGGCATCTAACAGTCTTATATTCTTTTTCTATTATTATTACATTAAATTGCAGTTTGAGGGCTGGGTGTGAAGGGTGAAAATACTACAGCTTACTGTACATAAGAACACAATGCATCTGTCTATATAACATCCTTTTAAGGGAAGATGATGAAAAGAAGTAGTCGGACGAATGCAGAAGTTTTGTGGCTCTATAGAAAAACTCATAGCATTTGATGTTTCTTTCCATAGAGAAGAGCTGTGAGAAAAACAGAGTTAGAACATAACCCTCACTATTTGAAAGATGATGGGAAAGGACACAAGAAGAAGAACAAAGACTCCCTTGACACAAAAGACATTCCAGTGGCCGAGATTGATCTCTCTATTCCACTGCATGTTCCAGGTATGTAATTATTGGCTTGACTTTTCTTTCTGTGTTCATTTTTATATTCAGGGAATATTCATTTTTATTTGTTCAAAATACATATTGTTTTTGTGTGTTACACATATTCATATTGCTGCTCCAGCATTTCTTCATATGTTCACTGGTTTGTAATATTTTCTAGATATACATTTTTTTTTTTTATTTGAAGTAACATTGGCATTCAGAAACCTCAAGAAAATATGGTAATGCAAAATCTTTAATATAAAAACAAAGCTTAGGATATTCATCCCCTTCAACTTCACACTATTATCCATCTTTACTTATGCATGTGAAAGCTGAATATCAACTAAAGAAAGAGAATAAACTAAATGCACTCAAAAACAAATGACTGGAAAGTATTTTGTATACAATGGAATTAATTTAAGACTAGTGCAGACAAAGAAATAAACGGCCATGCAATCTATAGTCTCATAAGTAATCAGGAAGAGAAGGTGGGCATATGCAGAGCATATGATGGAAAGAAATAACGAAAGAATAACAATGAGCCCTCAAATGGAAACCTCAGGAAAGAGATAAAGTAGTCTATTTCATGAGACATTAACAAAAAACCAATAAGAGAAACAATGATAGCAGACATTGCCTCCCTTAATGACATTGAGAAGCTTGCCAAAATAGAGCACAGTGAACTCTCTATGAATGAACTCTATGATACCTAAGAGCACTGGAAGTTTGTAAGGTGTAAAGTGCTTTTTTTTTTATACTATTAAAAGAATGAGGTAAAATCATACATTAAGATCAATTGGCATACGAACAGTTAAAAGGATAATAAATAATAGTATCACAAATAAATGACTGAGTGAATGGGCTAAAGGTAGTTGGATATAATTGGATGGAACTTTATGGCTTGACAAGAAAGATATATTAAAGCCTCTGTGATTTTTTTTGTTTTGAGAGCCGACTTCTTTATCTTTTTCACAATGAATGGTGAAGATACAATTATGAGACTTTATAAAGTTCTTGGCTTTACATAGGTACAGGTATGATTGGAGCAGCTCATGAGATGGATCAGAACTGCGTATAATTAAAAGGCTACAAGAATTATCTGTGCACATAGTTTATGTCATTATGCGAAAGACTGCACAAAAGGGTCAGCCTTGTGTGATATAGAGATAGATTCTTTAATAAGTAATGAATGCATGTTATGTGTTCAGTATGAAATAGATTCTTTAATAAGTAATGAATGCATGTTATGTGTTCAGTATGAGATAGATTCTTTAATAAGTAATGAATGCATGTTATGTGTTCAGTATGAGATAGATTCTTTAATAAGTAATGAATGCATGTTATGTGTTCAGTATGATCAAAGATTGAAGATGAAATAAACTTTCCCCTGCATGCAGTGTAATATTCACCAGTAGTATGGCCTTTTAAAAAAGAGTTCTTAAATGTTATGTAGAGCCAGTCTTAACATATGGATGAGAATCATGGACAATAGGACAACAGACAAGAAAAATCACTGGAGTCTGTAGAAATGTGGTTTTACAGAAGAATGTTGAGAGTACCATGGACAGCTAAGAAGAGTAATGAAGATGTTCTGAGAGAGGTCAAAGCAAAAAGAGAGCTAATTTCCAATATTAGGAAGAAACAATCATCATTTTTTGGCCATGTAATGAGAAGAGAACAACTGGAATATATTGTAACAACTGAAAAAATTGAGGGACGAAGAGATAGAGGAAGCAAAGAGAAAAAATAACAGACAGCTTAAGAGAATAGCTTGGCAGAAGGTCAACAACAGAAATGATAAAAAGCTGCCGAGATAGAAAGTTGTGGAGAGACATGATCACCTACGCCAGTAGGCCCGGTACTTGATGATGATGATGAGTATGGCCTTTATTCCCAGCCCCCCTGTAAAGCTTCCACTACCACCACCAAAACAGAATGCATGAATGAATGGTGTTACTGTTATTTTCTCTTGTAGCGCCTCTAAAAATGGATACCAAAGATTTTTCTGGGAAGTAAAGGTGGCCTGGTGTAATACCGACCACATCACCCAATAACGGTCATGGACAAATATGTCACTAACAACATATTCCCTATACACCTAGCAAGACAAGAGAGAGGATCTTTACATTTTTACTTTACTTGTTTATTATGAAGTTAAAGGGAGAACAATACCTCTGTTTATATGAAGAGTGGTATGTACAAATATACCTTTCTAATCCTAATTAAGTGTATTCTAAATCTACAGGCTTGTCAACATCCGACAAGTATATGTTGCTACAGCAGAAAGCAGATAAGGCTCAAAAGAATAAAAAAGAGAAAGGCAAGAAGAAGAAGAAGAAAGGCAAGGGTAAAACTCATGAGGAGTCAGATGAAGATGTTCCCACAATTCATACAGTCAGCACTATTGTTGATGCTCCAGAGGTAATGATAATAGCTTGTTCTTATGTACAAGATTATAATATGAGTTTGTAGTTTTTAGTGTCTTTTAGTACTTCAGTCTCATTTCTAATTACACAGTAAGATATTGATACAATATATTTACTCCACAGACCAGCTGAGCTAATTTCAGAAAAATAGTTATTATTATTTTAATAATGGTAACAATTTTGCAGCTGGAATTTAGTTCAGTAAACTACATACCTTGCCTTTAATGTTTTCCTAATTTCACAGCAAACCAAAGTGTCTGAAATGTTTGTTTTATTTTAGACCAGTCTTATATCTGATAGTTTTATTGACATATATCTCACAGCATCATAACTTTTCCTGTTACAGTTACAGCCCTTTACAGACAGTGAATTTAAGATATTTAACATACAGGTTTGAAAGTAGATAAGAGTTGCACATTTGTAACATCTTCGTAGGTCAGGATGAGGCATTCAGGTTCTGTAAATGCTTTGCTTGTTTGGGGCAGAAATGCTGACAAAGCTCTAATGATTTCATTTTTAGCAACTTTCAAACCGAATGAAGTTTCTGCAAAAAAATTATATGTTTGTATCATTTGTTGTGTGTTTGCATTCACCAACTTTATATCTCTAGCAAAGTCCCAAGAAACTGAATTTTGCATGAATATTACGGTTTCCTATTTTTCTCATTGGCTGTCATGTGTACAAGTGTCCCCTGCCATACTGGCGGTTATTCTCTGACTTCAGAGGTACTCTCATATTTTTATTGTCAAGAGTTTTAATGTTTGGGTAGATTTTTACTATTAATTTTGCCTGGGCCGTGACCATTTTTGGCCTACTCTTTTCGATTTCCATGCACACTGGACCTCCTGGTTTTTTTTCCTTTTTCCTAGAGGTATAAGCATCCAGATCTCAATACCCAGAGACTAGGGCAGGGTAAAGCCATGGGTTCAATTATTTTTGTATTTTCAATCCACCTGTGGCAGGAATCAAACCAAAGACCTTTTTGTCCAGAAGTTGATGTTTTACCTCCAGACCACCCAGCTCTCAATTTTTATCATTTGATTTCAGGCATGTTGTTATTATTGCGATGAAATGTTAATCCTTCTAAAACATTTTTGTAATGTTAAAGATATTTTTTTTCATTGAATTTCATGCATAATGGTGTGTTTTGGCTTTGCTGTGTTGTGTTTGTATTTTGTATAATTTGCACTGATCGTGAGAAAGAAATCTAAACAGAGTTTAAATAATTTACAGGGCATGGGTGGATCAGATCATGAAGATGATAAGAAGAAAAGTGACGTATACAGAGCTTTGGATATCAACTTAGATGAGTAAGTGGTTTGGCAATGTAGATGTTGTATTTGGGGAAACATGATTTGTCTAAATTTATTTGCTTGCATGTGTTCACCCAATGATTAAAGGAATACACCTCTTCATCACCTTTAAAAAGATGTTATGTGGGCGTGTATGCATTGCGTTGTGGTTTGCAGTAGATTACATTGTATTACATTATATTAAAATCATGAATCTTACTGTTTTCATCTTCATTAATGCATAATATAATAAAGTCAAATCTCATCAGTTTGTGCACACTTTAGCTAAATAAAAACACAATTATAACATTACCTGAACATTAAGTATATTATAGTTTACCAAGTTTGTTATTATCTGGTGTTTAAACTACTAATTAATTGATAGCTTTCGTATTCTTTACAAATTTGTTTGAATATGTTGTTGTTATGAATGTACACATGTAATATCAACTGCTGCATTAAATTAGTTGTAAAACAAAACAAATTTACTTAGAGCTTTTTTTTTCAAATATTTCTCACACAGAACACAAAAAATAATTTATTGATTTAATTAGAGGTGTTACCAGATTAACCTTTAATTACTATATCTTTCTGTGACTGATGTTTACCATATAGTAAAAATTAATACCACTGAAATGTAACATTAGGTGCTCTAAAAGTAGTATTTTCTCTGAACCATACAGCTATGTTCTTACACTAGGTGAGACATGGGGACTTGAATTTCCTGGCTCAGGTTGATTTATGATCATGAGTTTTTGACCCCATGAACCAGACATGTTACAATGTCTATCGGTGCGGTCCCCGCCAGTCCGTCAGTATGTTCGGCTACCTCATAGTGTTATTCGCTGTGTTTCTCAAATTACAAAGGGTTGTTTGATGCCAGTCAACGACCAAGGAAATTTTCCTGGTCGCACAAAAAAAAAAAGCAAGAGGAAAACTACCAATATCTGCGGCCCGCCCCCCCCCCCGGCACATTATACAACGTCGTATCTCTCGAAATTGGGGGGGGGGGGGGGGTCCAACACTCATGGGTCACCAGAAGTAGTAATTAGGAAGTTACACAGAGGGTAGGGGTATGTTTGGGAGCCGCGATAGCTCAGTGGTTAGTGAACTGGACTACAAAGGACAAGGGGTAGGGTTCGATCCCAACCGACGGCTTCCGGGTTCACCCAGCCTTAAATGGGTACCGGATTTTTTTTCTGGGAAAGTAAAGCAGCATGGGCGTAATACCGACCACATTACCCCAGAAATCATGTGCTGAAGGTCTGTAAAATATAGGGTCACTAACACCATATTTCCCTATACGCCACTTGGCGTGACGGGGGTACTTTACTTATTTTTAGGGGTATGTTTGGCCATGGAAAACTGTCAAATTTGAAGAATCAGTATTTCGATGCAGTAATGTTTATGACAGTAATGTAATCGAAGGTTAATCATGTGCAGTCAGTTTACTCAGTTTTAATTCATTGATCCTGATGAAAGCAGTAATATATGAATCACTGACCATTTTCAGCCAATAATCTGCCAGCTCTTCAGCTCCAATTGTTTACTTTTTTCCTTTAACCTCTCCTACAGTACAGAACATTAAAACCTCTGCTGTTTACTTTCATCTCAAGGCCTCTTCGAGCTGATGAAGTTCTGCCAGTGAGAACCCACCATATTGTTACAGATGCTCCTAAAGGTCCAGAAGATAGGAATGCAGAAGAGAAGACAAAAAAGAAAAGCAAGAAAGATAGAGACAAGAAAGGAAAAGAAAAGGAAAAGAAGGGAAAGGTTTGAGTCTCACATCTTTCATTTTTTATTTATATAATGTTTTGTTCAACATTTAATTTGTTAGCATTTACACTATCAAGCTTTCGATAGAACTTAGGGCCTAAAAACAGACTAATCAGTAACGCATAGCAGTTTTAGTGCACAGAAAATATTAAAATAGTGTTAAGCCTAAATAAATACAGGAAGCCGCGATAGCTCAGTGGTTAGTTAACTGGACTACAAAGGACAAGGGGTAGGGTTCGATCCCAACCGACGGCTTCTGGGTTCACCCAGCCTTAAATGGGTACCGGATTTTTTTTCTGGGAAAGTAAAGCAGCATGGGCGTAATACCGACCACATTACCCCAAAAATCATGTGCTGAAGGTCTGTGAAATATAGGGTCACTAACACCATATTTCCCTATACGCCACTTGGTGTGACGGGGGTACTTTACTTACTTACTAAATAAATACAGCCACTCATATTGTTTAATAAAATATACAATTTTTTTAAATGTGAAACAGTCGTTTATAAAAAGATCAACACAAGAGAAACCATTTATATTGTCTGAAACAATGTAAAAATGAAAACATTATAGAACAGTCAGTTAAAATTTATGAAGCCGTACATTTCTAAGTGCCTTTTTCATCTTAATAAAAGGAAAGTTTACCGGAGCTCTATGTGCCCATTCCATAAAAAGAAAATATTGAAATTTATCTTGCCTCTGAAGCTTTGGTGTATTTAATTTGTTTTTTTGTCAGCAACAATGATATGAAAACCTTCTGGTAAAAGAAAACAAGGCAGACTAAGAGAATTGCTGTGCAGAACAGTTACTAGGGAAAGTTCAACCATTGGGCTAAGAAACAACCAAGACCTACAAGAACTAGTAGCAAATCCTTAATCACAGAGAGCAAGGACCTCTAGCCTATATGTCATCTTTGGCCTGAGAGGAAAATGAATGAATAAATAATAAAGAATGTAAACTACTAGCGGTTCTTATTTTCATTTATTTAATAATATGTATCTTGGAACCATAAAAGCTTCCTGGAAACATTTCCACCTGAAAAAAAAGATACCTTGCTTATAAAGTATGCATTTTGGAAACCATCATGTTCCAAAAGTTTACCAGAACACATTCTGGACCGTTCCTGAGGTTCAACCTCTGCATCTCACATATTGTCACTTAGAATGTACACACATACATATACAGGATCTAAATGTCTACTCAGTATAGTCATGTTTAATTCATAACGGATTTAAGTACTTGCTTCATTAGTGTAGAGTGAGAAAAACATTTTGGAGACTTAAAAACAATCCTTTTAGAATATTAGCCAATGGGAAAACAATTTGCCTTCAGTTAAAAACAATGGGTATAAAGAATTCAGCACAGAAATAAATGAATTAAGTAAAAGCAATTTCCATGACCAAGTAATTGAATAAGTGTACTCAATGTGTTATTTTACTAGCAAATCCACACACCCTTGTAGAAGACAGGAGGTGGTCACCTCAGATATTACCCTTGATACAACTTCTGCAGCAGGAAACAAACTCCAGCATTCAGATGGAAGAAACGAATAACTCACAGCATGCACTTGGACTGACTATAATAAGTGTATTTATCTTATGCCAGCAGTTGGAAAGGGCAGCAGAGCAGATATGAGATTGTCCTGACTGCAGTGATACTACCTCATAAAACCAAAACCAAGCCACACATGAGACATGATAAAATTAGGCATCCTGTATTGGAAGTGGGTTTGATTGAAGAACAAGTTATCCTTATCATCGCTGCCTATGACTTTCCATTCATTTTTATGTTTTTCCTGCTACAGAGTACCTGTGTCTCTTTATGATTTCCTGTTTAAACTTTAATGACCAATAACACTCATATTGCCAGTCAGCCTTCTAGTTTTAAAGAACAGTGTGCCATTGTATTGCTACTAAATCAGAGTTGATCAGAATTTGTCACATTTAATAAACTTGTGGATTTGTCATTCACAGAAAGAAAAGAAGAAGCACAAGAAGTCTGAGAGTATAGAAAATGGCCCATCTCTTCTCATATCTGAGTCCACAGAAGTACCAGGGGATGTTGCAGTTACAAAGATAATAGACGATAATAAAGATAAAGAAGAAGATACACGACCTAAAGAGGTTAAATTGAAATTATTTCTATATGTTTGTATATCAAACAGTCTTAAATGAGTACAGCATTGTTCTGGAATGTCAAAGAAAGATGGCGCTAACGTAAAACTGACCACACTAGGTACAAATTAATCCATTGTTATTAACAATGGACACTTATACCACATTTCTTACATCCCACATGCCACGGTGGGAGATCCTTTTTTTTTATACTGAAAGTGCATAGCAACTTTGGGAGTTTTTTGAAGTGCAATGAGACAATTCTACTAACCACCAACAGCCTGTAACTGTGATGACTTGACTTGTATCATCTTTTTATGTCTTTTTGATCAAAATCAGTATCACTCAACAACAAAAAATCTGAATATTTCCTTAATGCTTGATTATCTCGTGTTCATTGTCATCAATATTCCAAATACTAATCAATTTTGGGCCTAAATTTGTTGTTCACAATACAATCAGGAAACGAGGAAGCTATTTTTTCTTAAACAGAGTTTGCTTATTTTAAAAAACTTACATATTTGTTGAATAATTCTGAAGAAAAATGTACACAGATTACAACAATCCTAGACCCTAGATGCAAGAACAATGAGAAAATATAACCTCTACTGGGATGAAATTTGTTAGATGAATGACAGGAAACAGCCTGAGAGACAAGATCAGAAATGAAGAACTGAGATAAAAGCTAGAAATAGCCCCCGTCATAGAATATATAAAGAAACAACAGATAAAATAGTTTGGCCACATGACAAGATAGAGTGATCAAAAGACAACACAAAGAGCCCTCAATAAACATTGAGAGAATACCAGACCCAAGGGTCGACCACGAAAAAAATGGATTGATGGAATATTAGAAGCACTAGGGAACATAACAGCAGCAGAAGCAAACAGAAGAGCAAAAGACTGCAAATTATATCTCCCCTCGACGCTGAAAGGCAAATAAGAAGGAAAGAAGAAGACAACACATGTTTATAAAATTTAATATCCAGATATGGCTTTCAAAATAATCGATGAATGAAATAAAATATTTAAACTCTGAAATTAGATACTCAATTGTAAGAGCCTATTGACTCTTTTCAGATTGAATTGTTTTTAGGTTTGTGCCAGATTAATTTTCAGTTTAGAAAAATGTCATTACATGTCTTTATTATTTTACATTTTCATGCAATAATATAATTAAGTGTGGTAAAATCACTGGTAAAGAAATCTGTTGCAGAAAATGAAAATAGCAATATATTGAAGATATCTGAAAATAAAAATATATTATTTTTTATAAATAGTATATGATATTCAAAAGCAGATCATTTTCAATTCAAAATATTATATTTCACGTACCTCCATTTCCCATGACTACTAAAAGTATGTTGCTTTCCATTCTACTTGAAATTTTACACAAATTATTCTAAAGTTCTTCAAAATACACTTTATTTGATGTATTTTTGTCCACAAATAAAGAATTATGCACAAGAAATAGTATTTTTGGTAGTGGATGTAGCCACTTTGTCAGAAATAAACACACTTTTAACCCTAGATTATGATACCATAGTAAAATTTACTATATCAAAACAGAATTCCTCAAAATTTGACATTTTTCCCATGTTCAAACATTTGTGACTCAGGAAATACAGTGAATAGCTCTATGTGGTTGCCAAACATCTCTCAACTGTACCAATAGTCATTGTAACATGTCCTGTCCATGAGGTGAAACTCAGGTCATAAATCAATGAGAGTCAGGAATTTCGAGTCCCCGTGTTTTGTCAAATGTGAACATATGGGGTGTTTCAAGATTTAAGAGAAATTACTATTTTTAGTTTGGAGCACCTAATGTTACATTTAGTTAAGTGGTAGTAATTTTTACAACTGTTTCGTAACTGGGAGAATACAGTTGAGTCGAAGTAATCTAGGGTTAAACTGAAAATTAAATTAATAATCTAGTCAGTATACACATGTGGTAATCGACAGGAAGTAATTATAAAACTTCTTCATGGTATCGAATACAAGTATTGGTGAATATAAAATCAGCTCGTTATTTTAAGATATTCATCCGTACCTTGTCTGAGCAAATGTGTCAGTTTCTGGTCCAAAATTTTGCTTCTTCAGCGAACTGATGTGTCAGTGGTTCAGAAAAAAGTTAATAAATTTTAATGTGACAAGCCAGACAATACGAATTAGTACACCTTTAGTTTCATTCCTGTTTCCATTTATAAGAAATCCATGCATTGTTCATTAACATTGAAAATTATGAAAAATTATATTTTTCTTGTTTTCTTCTTTTTTTTAGACAAAGGATGACTTGTCTTTCTGGCTGTCAAATGACAGTAACATAGCAAATCCAAGTCAGGATAAAGCAAAAGAAACACCTGTCATGACGAATGGCCCATCACAGGTTTCTGCATCCCCTGCCACATCACCACCTCCATCAAAGCCAAAAATTGCTGTTGAGAATATCATTCTCACTTCAGAAGATGATGAACCTCCACAGCCTGAAGAGGTAAATATAAAGCTTTATTAAATGTTGATACAGTATAGTAAAAAAAGTAAAGTATCCCCGTCACGCCAAGTGGCGTATAGGGAATATGGTGTTAGTGACCATAAATTTTACAGACCTTCGGCACATGATTTTTGGGGTAATGTGGTCGGTATTATGCCTGTGCCGCTTTACTTTCCCAGAAAAGAATCCGGTACCCATTAAAGCTGGGTGAACCCGGAGCCGTCGGTTGGGATCAAACCCTACCTTTTGTCCTCATTGTCATAGATTTTAAGTCAACTGGAGAGTGCCAGACCATATATTTGAACCAATGTTTATGTAATCACCAATACAGCACTTTAACACTACACTACTGATGTTCTCTTTAACTTAAATGTGATAATAAAAGTGAATTAGCTGTCCAGTGAAGGTGTACCGGAAGCTAAGATTTGCTTACTGTTAAACAGCAGCCAATACTACACTTGACACTACCAGAGAGCAAAGAAAACATTCTGATTATTTCCACCCATTTCCTAACATAGGCTTAGCTTTTTTTTTATGGTTTTTATACATGTTTTTTAGTGTCTGTTATGCCCAAATATATTTCTGCATATGCATCACATACCTCTCACAATTCAAATAGAACTTCACTTCTGTTTACATATTTATATAACTATCTAGAAACATAAAAAGAAAAAGGACAAGAAATCAAAGAAGGAAAAGGAAAGAGAGAAGAAGGAGAAGAAAAAAGAAAAGAAGAAACTGAAAGAGAAACGCAGCGAATATGAGGAAGCAGAAGGTATCACAACACCATCTAAAGAAGCACTCAGTCTTTCCCAACAAGCCACACCAAGTGCAGAACCTGAACTACCAGTGAGTACTTGTGTGATAGTTAACCTGATGTTATGTCTTTTTTTTGCAACAATTAAACAAGCTGTATATTTTTACAGTTATTTGTCACTGGTACTTTAGTTGGTTTGTTCATTTGTATTTTCCAGGAAGTTAAACACACATATACTTATTATATTACACATTTATTTAAAGTGATTACAAAAAAACTGTTGTCTTAAAATGTAAACATTTTTGTGATATGCACCGCAATAACTCTTAAATTTGCCAATCTTTGATTTTTTTTTTATAAGCATTAACTACTAAAATATCTTGTATGTAAATATTTACTTTATCAACAAATTGTACTTGTTTTGTGCATGTGGTGTAATAAGAGTAATCTTGGAAGGGAAGATACAAGGTAAAAAAGGCAGAGGCAGACCAAGACAAACATGGACGAATAACATCTGAATATACAAGTCAACTTATGACAACCTGCACCATCAAAGCAAGAGACGGAGCTGAATGGCACTCTATGGTAGCCAACCTTCGATGTGGAGACGGCACTCAGTGATGATGATGGTGTAACAAAGTGAAACCACTTTCATAAAATTCAGTTTTAAAAATGAGTGGAATGTTCTAGGTTCATCCATAACAAATGCTGCAAAACTTGCAAGATTACAACTAAAGTGTCACTCCGAGATGAGAAAACAAACAGCTGTGAATAGCATATAAGTGGTAATGTGTGTGTTGGGGGGGGGGGGGGGGGGGGGGTTTGACCACTTGAGTGTAGAAAAAAAATATGTTACGATATGATGACAACAAGTGAGTGACAACGAGTGGTTGAAATATAAAAGCTAGAGAGATGAGTCTAAAGTCTCCCAGAGAAAGGCTGCTGGACACTTCATGACACAATGACAAACAAAAGGATGTCATCAACTAGTGTAGATAGGACCTTAGGGAAGGAGAAGTTTTAAATCAAAGTTGTATATTACAGTCCACAACTGGACTTGTGTGTAAGCTAAGCAGCAGTGAAACATTATCATTAGAATCAGATTAGCCATTAGAAAGCCAGCTAGTGAAGTGTATTATGTTAGTCTTTCGAGGAGTGGAAGAATTCTTATATGTGGTCATGTAGACCACCAGGTAACATTAATCTTTAATGATATGGCAATAGTATACAAATGTGTTGTTCAAAATCTTGTTCAAGAAGAAATAACAATAAACATGTTATAGTGTTATTATACATTGTGTCGTATGTATATATGTAAGTATATATATATATATATATATATATATATATATATATATATTGATAATAAGTATGAAAGACCCAGAAGTATGTGTTAATGATGGATGAACAAATGTTTTAACAAGCAAAACTTGAAACATCCAATACAAAAAATTGAAAAGTTTTATCAATAGCATCTGTAACTTGAGACCTTTGCATACTATTCTCTATTCCAAATATGTAGTGATGTCATGCTACTAAAATGTCATATTTATTCATCTATGCCACAGTTGAACTTAGAGGAAAGAGAACTACTGAGGAATTTCATGGCAAAATTGGCTAATTACATTTTTTTTTAATTGGAAAAATTTAGAGAAATAATGCTTTTTGTTAATTATTATTTTTTTGTTTTAGAATTCTTTTTTTTTTCAGGTATAATATTTATAAAAGCATTATAATATATTGTTTAAGATTTGAAATGGCAAGCAAGATCTCTTGTTAATTTATTTGTTATATTTAGCTAAATTTGGCATAAATCTTACACAAAAATGCCATTCTTGCCCTAGAACAAAAACGAAGGAATTTCATCTGCTATGAAAAAAATATTTTGCTGAATTCTGTAGGATTTGTCATGATGACAAATGATTTTGTTTTGTTTCAGGACATGTCCAGTTACTCTGCTCTTGCCAAAAATTCAGCAATAAGTTTAGTGAGTATTGAATTGTAGTTATTTTCTTTACTATACTAATTGTGTTTTGTAAGACATTTTATTATTTTTTTGGACTTAAGGGTATGTATTGAGGTTTGTTATGAGAACTGGCAGGTTCTGAAAATGAAAAGAAATACTGACTGGAATTAATATTCGAAAAATAGAACATTTACGACAAATAAACTGGCATGATGCTGTTGAAAAGCATACTAGAATGCAAGGTTGGAAACAGTGTGCAGAAGAGGACAGTACTAAAGTTCATTCATGGTCCATGACCTAGCAGTGAATCATCAGACATGAAATGTTATGATTTCTGCCTTATATGTCAACTTCAACCTAAAGAGGAGCTAACTAACTATACAACAGTGAGAGTGGATCTAAAGATAAACAGCATCTAACTGATACCAGTGAAGAAGATCACACTGTCACTTATTAGTTGGGATGTAAGAAAAATTTATAACGAAACTAAATGAATGTTAACATAGTTGTGAGAATGAAAATTAAATTATTAACTGGAGCTGTAAAATAGTATTCTAGTAGAACATTAAGTAGTGTGAAAGGCACAGTCTTGGATTCTCAGTCCTTGTTTTGAATATTTTTTTTTAACTGATTGTTGAGATCTAATTCAAGTACCGGGCCTGCTGGCGTAGGTGATCATGTCTCTCCACAACTTTCGATCACGACAGTTATTTATCATTTCTGTTGTTGACCTTCTGCCAAGCCATTCTCTTAAGCTGTCTGTTATTTTTTCTCTTTGCTTCGTTCCTCAATTTTTCCAGTTGTTACAATATATTCCAGTTGTTCTCTTCTCGTTACAAGGCCAAAAATTATGATTGTTTCTTCCTAATATTGGAAATTAGCTCTCTTTTTGCTTTGACCTCTCTCAGAACATCTTCATTACTCTTCTTAGCTGTCCATGGTACTCTCAACATTCTTCTGTAAAACCAGAATTTCTACAGACTCCAGTGATTTTCTTGTCTGTTGTCCTATTGTCCATGATTCGCATCCATATGTTAAGACTGGCTCTACATAACATTTAAGAACTCTTTTTCTTAGAATAACATAAAATAGTATATTACAACCTTGTGGAAAAGGCAAGACAAAATAAGCCAATGTTTGATTATGGTCAATGGATACAAACAAGTCACAAAACAAAACAGCAGATCACATATGTGAAAAATTGTTTCGTGTTGGAGGCCTAGAGTCAAAATGTGGGCTTGTTTTGTTTTGTCTTTTCCTCAAGACTGTAACACACTATTTGATTGTATCTTCATCAGCTTTACCTTGGTTCTGTATGATTTCTGTGTCTATTTTTACTATTAATTCTGTTAACTGTCAATTAAGTAAAATGATGGTGATATTTGTTCACACAGACATATGAGACTCATATCAACCATCAACGGAAAGACCAGATTGTTGTGTCTGTTGTGTTCTCAAACCTCACCAAGCACACCGTCAAGGATCTTGAGTTTAGTGTACTGGATACTCTCAATACAAAACTCATTCGAGGAGTAAGTTTATTTTTATTTCATTTAGTAGTAAAAGAAAACATTTTAAAAATAGTAAAGTTGTAAATAATTGTATTTCTTTTTCTACCGTTTAGTTCCCTGTGGAGCATAGGTCTTCAACAAACACATTCAAGCCATGCTGTTTGGTGCCATTATTTTAAGATTGCTTCATGTCTTTCCCATCTTCTTCATCTCTGCTTCCACCTGTCTTCTCCAAGCATATTTTGACCTTCCACTTTGTCTCCTTTTTCTGGGGGTTCCATAAAAGAGCCTATTGTGTAATACTCTCAACTGACTACTGCAGTGTATCCAGACAGGGCCATTGTCTTTGTCCCATCTCTTTATCCATTGGTGTGTGTTTGGTACTTTCCCATAGTTCTAAGTTAGTATTGTTCATTGTCATTGTCACAATTGATGTCATTTTTTACAGTAGACTGGCTAATAAAGTAAAGATTGCCTTGTACTTACAGTAGTTGGAACTGCTGATATGGTGACCCTATAATTATCTTTTTCAGTGCAACTTACAATTTCAGTTACTGGTGGTCACTAATGGTTGTAGAAATTAATTTGGAAAGTTTATTCGTTTTATATGATCAACAATACTTTACTTGTTTCAGAGTGAGCACTCCAAGAATGTATATATTTTCATACTGGAGAGAAAACCAGAAATGTAATATTATTGATAGTAATAATAATAGTCAACCTTTGATGTGAAGACATCCCAATGAGTGAAAAATAATAAAACAAAACATTAATAAATTAACAATGTCAAAATCATGTGATTTTTCAATTATGTGAGTGTAATTTTTTTTTTGTGTGCATGAGCTGGAAAACAACAAAAGATGTAGAAACAAAGTTCAACGCATTTAAAAATAAATGTCTAAGAACCCCTTGGGTCTGGAATTCTCACAACGCTTATTGAGGGCTCGTTGTGTTGTGTTTTGATCTTTCTGCTTTGTCATGCGGCCAAACCATTTTATCTGTCGTTTCTTTAAATATTCAATAGTGGGGGCTATTCCTATCTTTTTTACTCAGTTCTTCATTTCTGATCTTATCTCTCAGACTGTTTCCTGTCATTCGTCTGACACATTTCATCTCAGCAGAGGTTATTTTTCTTACTGTTCTTGCATCTAGGGCCCAGGTCTGGCATTGGTAGCACAACGTTGGGATGAGGATTGTAATATATAGTGCTCGTTTTGCCACTAGAGTTTTTTCCTTGTTGTACAACAGTGGTGATAACTGTCCAATGATTTGACAAGCTTTGTTGCATCTTGATTCTAATATATATATATATATATATATATATATATAATTACTTGGTATAGCGTGGAACAAATTCAAAACAAACTAGGAAATTAGAGAAATCGCCATCCAACCACTAATATCTTCAGCAATCAAGAAAAGACATATGGACATATGTTGGACATGTGAAGAGAAGAGATAATAACCGAATAACAAAGTCAGCCCTCATGTGGGAAACAACAGGTAGGAGGAAAAAAGGCTGACCCAGAGAAACACTGAGAAGAACATTGATCAGAGAGGCAAAGGCAGCAGGAATCGGCTCTCTCAATGAGATTGGGATGCTTGCACAGAACAGAGACAAATGGCGAGATTTGATAAATGTTTTTTGCAAGGATTGAGACTGCTAGAAAGAAAATTTATAAAAAGAGAAAGAGTATCTGGATCTATGCCCTATGGGCCGACCACGCTTGAAAGGTCAATAGATAGATCTCATTTTTTTATTATTTTTACTTGTACAGTGTTATTTTTATAGCACCATTGTGTTATTGTTATAATTTAGATCGGTCAAAAGTCTCACGATGCAGTGAAGGTTCCATTTGTTCTGTTGCCTGAAGCCCAGAATGAAGGCCAGTTTGCATTTATGATAGATCAAATCACAGTACCACAGAAGTTGAGAGGCACCCTCACATATATTCTGAAGGTATGTTTTTTTTCCTAAGATTTTGTTAAACTATGTTGTTGTAGTTTTAAAGTACATTGTATATGTTCATTAGTCACTGGTAAAACTATACTTATATATCTCTCTCTCACTGCGATCAAAACTCAATCAGAGTAGAATTCCAGACTCTCTCATGAAGTCAGCTGTCTGTTTAAGCGAATCGATTGCCCCATACTTATATAAGATCTGTTAGGCTGAAAATAAAAAAAACATTATCTTAAATAAGCATATTTCACTTATCCATTTAGGACCGGTCAGTATTATAAGTGTCATATGAATATTTCAAAGTATGTTGTTTGGTTTTTTAATTATGTTTAATTAACTTATTGTTTCACCATGTATTTTAGAAACAAATTCATTCATAATTAATTAAATATAATTTACATTTATGTACTAAACCTGCACATGTTCTATTAGAGCAGTTGCTAAAAAAAAAAATAATAAGAAGAAAATAATACAAGTAGACCTTACAAACGTTTAACACCTGTGGCTCTCTAACCCTGCTGATCAAATACCAGTGGCGCCCTCAGGGTATTTGAGATCTGAGATCGTATATGTTCAGTAAACGCTGATTCCCTAATACAATATATAAGATGATAAATAACAACAGCATTAACACTGTCATGTAGAAATATATTTATATACTAAAAAAAAATATTACACCTACGTGGATATTGTCATTGTATCATTTCTAACCACAGTGGAGGCACCCTTACGAAAGTGTGGGAGTTGCAACACACACTTTAGAAACCACTGCCTTACACCATCATTTTTACTTCTGTTATAGACTTTTGTCATATGTTCTAATGTTAGATTTATTTTCTGTTTTTACCCGTTCCCATTGGCGTTTATACAAGAAACGACATTGCAATACTTCAGGCGATAGATAACCCCTTCCCTCCCAACAATGAGTATACTCATCCATCAAATATTTGAAATCTGTTATGTGACAAGATTACTCGTCATTACGTTAGAACATTACTGTTCATTTACTAAGGGATATAACAATAAAGAAAAAGATAATGAAGGGTTGTAACAAACTGTACATATACCTTCTTCTTTCTTTCCTCATTTGCCTTTCAGTGTTGAGGGGAGATATAATTTGTGGTCTTTCACTCTTCTGTTTGCTTCTGCGGCAGTGGCAGTTATGTTTCCCAGTGTTTCTAATATTCCGTCAATCCATCATGGCCAAACCGTTTTATCTGTTGTTTCTTTATATATTCAATAGGGGTTATTCCTAGTTTTTTTCTCAGTTCTTCATTTCTGATCTTATCTCTCAGGCTGTTTCATGTTATTCATCTAACACATTTCTTCTCAATAGAGGTTATATTTCTTATTGTTCTTGCATTTAAGGTCCAGGACTGGCATTGGTAGCACAACGTTGGGATAATGATTGTATTGTAGAGTGCCATATTGTAGAATTTTCTTGTTGGACAACAACGGTGATAGCTGTCTAATGATTTGTCAGGCTTTGTTGCATCTGAAGTCTATTTCTGCTATATTTTGAATTGTCGCTTATCTATCACTAGACTTCCTAGGTATTTAAATTCCTCTACTTGTTTTAATTGTCTGCCGTCTATAATTATGTTGATGTTCTGTTTCACTTTTACGATATTCATGACTGACTTCTGCTTTGTTGATGATTTTTATGTTGTATTTTGTGCCTGTGGTGTTGAGTCTATTTAAGTGTTCTTGTAGGTCTTCTATTTTTCCATATATTGGTGCCAGATCATCTACAAATAAAGGTTCATTGATCTTCTTTGTCTCTGATGGGTTGGCTAACTTGCATATGTAGTCCATGTATATAATAAATAGTAGGGGGAATAGTACACACCCTTGTCTTACACCTGATCTAACTTCAAAATGGTCTGTGTAGCCTGCTGTTATTCTGACTGTGCAACTGCTGTTGACGTAGAGACTTATAATTAGGTTGGTTAGATGTTGGCTTTCTACGTATGTTGTTAGTATCTCCCACAGTTGTTCTCTGTTTATTCAGTCGAATGTTTATTCCTGGTCAATGAAAGCTGTGTACAAATGTTGATGTGTTCTGTCGTCTTTCTCATAGTTTTTTTTAAGGTGATTAGAGTACATCCTCTATTTTTTTGGAACCCCTTTTGAGAATCTCTTAACTGTAGCCCTACTATTGGTCTCAGCCTTTTTTCCACAATTTTGGCTACAGACACCACCAGTAGAAAACAAGCAACTGATTTGGTTCATGTTTTTCAAACAAGGAGATCATCCAATTTCATGAGTAAACCCATATTCTGATTCAATAAACAAAATTAGGGAGAAATATTTTTTTTATAATTTATTTAGTAAATTTATACAACTTTAATGTGTGTTGTAACTCTATTGTTTTTTTCAGACTGCAGATGGGGCTACACAAGACAAAGTAGATTTCAAGATTAACCTACCTTGCAGTACTTACCTGGTTGCACCTTCCTGTACCAGGTACTTTTGGAACACAAATCTAGTTAGAAATAATTGGCTTGTATTTGTACTAACTCGTTTTTCCGGTTGTTTCCAAAATGGAGGAATTATTTTTCTCCGGCTTGGTATTGAACCGTTGATCAGAGGTTTAACAAGCCGCTATCGTAAAAACGATGTTGTTAATGAAACGTAGACCTGATACAGAATGTGTAAATTAGCAGTAGATAATAATGATAGTTTTTTCGGTCCCAAAACAACAACAAAAATAGGATTCTGGAATGTGCGAACAATGGCCGCTCCGACGAAACATGCACAGGTCGCGAGCGAGATGGACAGATACGATCTAGATATTTTAGGATTAAGCGAAATGCGCTGGCTTGGAACAGGTAGGAGATCTATTGATAATCGGCAAGAAGAGATACAAGAGCTTATATAGACAACTTGGCAGAGAAAGCAGAGACAGCTGCAATTACAGGAGACAGCAGAACTCTCTATACAGTACAAAAGATGCTGACAAACACCTATACATCCAGTGGAACACCAATTCTAGACAAATCTGGATTAATGCTAACAACAAGCGCAGACATAAAAGCCCGTTGGGCAGAACACTTCAAAGAAATTCTTAACCGTCCACTACCTCACAGTTTAATAGATTTTGAAGCTGAAACACCAGCAGCAGAATTAGATGTAAATTTAGATGACTTCACCTTGAGTGAAATAGAAACCACCTTAAAGCTAATGACCAATAACAAGGCTGCTGGAGAGGATAAGTTAACAGCTGAGATCCTCAAGGCAATTGATAGCCATAATTTAATACATCTCCAAAAAATGTTCAACATCATTTGGAAAACAGAGAAGACGCCTCATAAATGGAAAAAAGGAATCATTGTTAAGATCCCAAAAAAGGGCAATCTTAGAGATTGTAACAACTGGAGAGGCGTGACACTTTTGTCAGTTGCCTCAAAGTTATTCTGTAAAATCATCCTAAATAGAATAAAGGATTCAATAGATACAGTAATGCGTGAAGAACAGGCTGGGTTTAGAAAAGGGAGAAGCTGTCTTGACCACATTTTCACTCTACGACTTATATTGGAGGAACATATTGAAAAGCAAAAACCTTTTGTACTTAACTTCATCGACTTCAAAAAAGCATTTGATAGTATTCATAGAGATTCTTTGTGGAAAATTCTGAAGCAATATGGTTTACCATCAAAAATCATAAATATTATCAAAGACATGTATGATGGTTACACATGTGCAGTTCGAACAGAGGAAGGACTGAGCGAATGTTTCCCAATAGAAACTGGGGTTAAACAAGGATGTATTTTATCGCCCTTGTTATTTGGAATTGTTATGGACTTCATAATGAAGAAATGCTGCACTGGTAATAAAGGCATCGAATGGATACAAGGAGACCATTTGGAGGACCTCGACTTTGCTGATGACATAGTTCTCATCAGCAGTCAGATAAAAACGATGCAGGAAAACACAAATGAACTATCATCAATAGCCAGCAAAATTGGGCTTGAGGTCAATCATGAAAAGACTAAAGTCATGAAAAGTTTAATTCCAACAAGTGACAAAATATACATGGAAAACAAACCAGTAGAAGAGATCGATCACTTTATCTATCTTGGAAGTCACATTGATCGAGAAGGGGATACGAGCAAAGAAATTAGAATCAGACTGGCTAAAGCAGCAATGTCTTTCAGAAGCCTTGAAAAGTTGTGGAAATCAAAACTCATTAGCACAAACACAAAACTTAGGCTATTCAAATCAAATGTACTATCAACCCTTACGTATGCGTGTGAAAGCTGGAAAACAACAAGAGATATAGAAACAAAGTTGAACGCATTCGAAAATAAATGTCTAAGGAAAATACTTGGTATAGAATGGAACGAATTCAAAACAAACGAGGAAATTAGAGAAATCGCCAATCAACCACTAATATCTTCAGTAATAAAGAAAAGACGATGGTCATACGTTGGACATGTGATGAGAAGAGATAATAATCGAATAGCAAAGCAAGCCCTCATATGGGAAACAACAGGTAAAAGAAAAAGAGGAAGACCCAGGGAGACACTGAGAAGAACATTGATGAGAGAGGCAAGAGCAGCAGGAATCGGCTCCCTCAATGAGATAGAACTGCTTGCACAGAACAGAGACAGATGGCGAGATTTAATAAAATATCTTTAAAAGAAAACTGCTAGAACAAAAATTCATATAGGAGAAGGTGTATCTTGGTCTACGCCCTATGGGCCGGTTACGGCTCGAAAGGTCAATAGATAGATAGATTTGTACTAATCTATGTCCCGGAACAATGACATTACATGACAAAATCTAATTAAATAGAACTGATAGGAATAAAGACTGCAGCTGAAAAGTAATCAACCCATGATTCTAATATAACTGTCTAATATAAACTGTCTTCCTTGACTTCTGAATAAATACAACTTTGCTGTCACTGCAGCAGATACTTCTAGGCTTGGATTGATCTCCAAACCTCTTCTTGCAGAAAATGGCCATTTATTCTTCATTGACATTAAATGCAACTAAATCTAATAAGCAGTTATGTGTATTCCAATAGAAAAATTTGTGAACTAAAACTGTAAAAAAATAACAAAAGAGAGAGGAACTGAAAGCTGTGTTTGGTGAACTAGTTGGAGGACCAGAGATTGGAGAAATGATTCAATGATGACTAGCGGTTGGTGAACTGGTCTAGGGGTGACTAGCAGTTGGTGAACTGGTCTAGGGGTGACCAGCAGTTGGTGAACTTGACTAGTGAGGACCAGTGGTTGATGAACTGGTCTAGGGGGGACCAGCGGTTGGTGACTTACCTATTGAGGATCAGAGATTGGTGAACTGGTCAAAGGAGGACCAGAGTTTGGTGAACTGGTCTAAGTAGGACCAGAGTTTGGTGAACTGGTCTAAGGAAGACTAGAGGTTAGTGAACTGGTCTAAGGAGGACCAGAAGTTGGATTCATTTCCTTAAATCACCAGCTTCTTGGTTCATCCAGCCTTAAATGGGTACCAGAGATTTTTTTTCTTAAAATGAAATAAGGCTTGGCATAGTGCTGACCACATTAACCAAAAAAATGTCCCAATAGTTAAAAAAAAAAATGAATATGGATACTAGCACTTTACTTCATGCATGAGGTGTGTCATGGTTCTTTTCTTATCTGTTATCATCATGTTTTTAATCCCATGTGCTGTTTTTTTTTTATGGGACTAAAGAAACAAGGCTGCATGCCCAGTGCAGTCACCATGAGGTGTTCAGGTCGTAGTTATTATTTCAACCATGATTTAACCCCTTATTTGTACTCATAAAATTGCCATTTCAAAATTAAAATTTTAACAAATCTAGTTTGCCATATGGGGATGCTTTTTACCTGCATTGTACCTTCCTAAATGTTCAAGCCAGGCTCCTATGTGTTATTTCAACTGAGTGCGTTTTATTTTTTTTAATACAGATGGTGAGTCATATAAATGCTGTAGTTATCATATAACAATTTTTATGATTTTACTTTGTTTGCATCAGATAGCATCACTTCACATTTGTTTTGCCTGTACTCCTTAATTGTTTCTATTATATTTTTTAAATTGTAGTTCTTCCAAAGTGTTATTGCTCCAAAGATTTCAACAACAAAAAATGTCAATAACTATTTTTGTCTAAATTACACAGCGTTTTTATGAGTAAATTTTACGACAGTTCTGTAAAACCATGATTTAAAATGAGGTATCATAATCTGTGGATAAAAAAATAAAGGTAAAAATTGTACATTTCCTGTGTTACATCTATCAGTGCTATAAATGTTATGTGTTATACTCTACAGTGAACAGTTCGCATCTCTTCTTAGTGGAGGTGAGATGACAGCAAAGTCATCTCTGAAGTTCACACCATCAGATGTTCAGTTGTCCCACATATTAGCAAAAATTTGCTTCTATTTGCACTTCAGAGGTAAGATGTGTTATTTTTCTGGCAAAGTTCTTAGAGACTAGAAGCTGAATATTGCATGTTATTCCATTTTTCCCTGGCAGCCGTGCGCACAAGGGATCTCTCGGCATGCAGGCAGGTAACTCCATCTTCAAAGGTGGATGTGTTTTTAAAATGTTAACTAATTCCATATACAGGTTACACCAGCAAATTTAACTTCTTGACTCCCAATAATAGTGATAGGTCAAAATAAATAGGGTATTTTTCTTTTGATTTGACTCCTTCACTTTCGTTACAAATGTCAAAATGAAAATTATCAAAAAACTTCTGAAAGACACTAGCAAAGTCTATGATTCAATCAAAAAATCTACTTCAGAAATAAAAAAACAAACAAATTTTAAAACAGTTAAAAGTAAACTGAATCATAAGATAGAAAGCCAACTTAGAGGATTTTTAGGTCACTTTCTTAACAAGATTCTAAACATCTCTTTGAATCAACATATTACAAACAAAGAAGTCACCAGAAGATCAAACATTAACACCATCAGTCGAGAAGTGAAAAGAAGATGTTGGAAATGACTAGGCCTCATTCTATGAATGGATCGAACCAGGCATCTACACCTAGCATTAACATGGACATCACCTGGCAAACGAAAAAAACACAGACCACTGAGGGCATAGCAACGAACCATACATGGTGAAATGAATGAGGCTAGCAAGAGCTGTCTGTGTTTGCTCCAGACTGAATTGGGTGGAAATCTCTTGTGGGTGCCCTATGCTCTGACTGGAGTTTCAGAGAATTAAGAAGAAGCAAGAAAAATTAAATTAAAAAATCTTTTGTTTGTTAAATATATGTGCCCTAAACAATTATTACTCATGGAAAAGCATAATTTGTTTTTTATTCTATTTGTAATTTCATTTTTCTTATGTTTTCCAGTTGTGGAGCAGGTAGACAACAGTGCCTCCTTATACAGTCGATCTATCCAAGGACATCCTGTATGCTTACTGGTCAAACTTGTAAGTTCTTGACTCTTAGTGTATGTTGCATGTTCTTCATTTGCATCTTCAGTTTCTGTATTGTAATTAATATCATTGTTAATAATAAAAATATATGTCTGGATAACCCCGTCCTGGAGGACAAGTTTTCAATAAAAATTGAGTTATTGAGTTATTTGCGGGTCATCATCATTGCACTCCGAACATGTCCATAGGTGCTCAGATCCCCTCCTCAGCAATTCCCTCAGTGTCCAGCGACTGACGACTCCAGTTCTATGTTGGTTGATAAGTCTTCTTACACGGCCACCAAGTTTCTCATTTCTGGCTGTGCCCATCTTAACTCCCATTTCCATCATCCGAAGAAGCGACGTTGATCTATGTTTGTTGAAGTCCTGTGCTCTTCCCACATCTCGGAGTGCATTGATGACATCCGCCCGATTCATCGGTTGCCCATCCTCAACGACAGCACAGCTAGCCAACCTGTCCGCTCTCTCATTTCCCCGTACTCCCGCATGTCCAGGGACATAGACAAAGGTGACCTTACGTATTTTGGATTTCTGCAACGACTCTACCCATTGCATGCATACAAAGCCCGCCTCCACTTTTTTTATCATGCTCATCGAATCACTCAGTATACATGCGTGGATGTAGTCTTGTGACTCTAACCATTTGAATGCCTTGGTCACTGCCATCACCTCCATTGTCATGCTACTCGTGGTCATGGCGTATGCACCACTGTCTTCCTTGGCTATTCTGCCTGCCGAACGTGCTGTAAATGCCCATGCACTTTTTTCGTGTCGTCTTACAGATCCGTCTGTATAGATGACTGCATCTTTCTCATCGGTGTTATCGCAGATGAGACCGTTGACCTCAGCATTAACCACGACTGGGTTCTGTTCCCTACTTTTCCTGTCGAGTGTGACAATACATGAGAAAGTCCCCTTGAATGACGTAGGCACCGGTATCCACTCCTCACCAACGCTGAGATTGGTAAGCCCACATACCTGTTTGATGACATCTTCTGCTCGGCCCACCCATGATTTGCCTCTTTTTAGCCTGGTACCTTTCTCTGTGTTGAGCACGTGGTGCAATGGATGCTCTGTATCTGTACTAATCTTCAGGTATGCTCGTGCTCTCCAGATCTTGATTCTGTCATCCATGGTTGGAAAGTCAAGAAGATACCTCATTGCCACACAGGGAGTGTCCCTCGTACATCCCAGGATAATGCGCATGGCTTCATTTTGTATTTTCTCCAGCCTATCAATTTGAGTCGTACTGACAGTAAGAATGGCCAGGGCATACTCTTGTATGACTAGTTTTGACTAGTATGACTAATTTTCAATAAAAATTCTTTTCATTTATCTCTGTTTTAAGGCTTTTTGAAAGGGTGAGTCCTATGAATCTGAAAGGACAGACCATAGTGGGGGAACCCTAATAAAGAGTAAAGGAGAGATAGGCTGGAGTGACTTGAACTGATAACAGAAAGTGACAAACAGGCTGGAAAATTTAAGTGAGAAGGCAGTGCCCGACGACTAGCCAAACAAAATGAACAAACATAATTAGGGTTTATTACCTCTCCCTGGAAATGTTATTAATTGACCGTAGATTTTGGTCGGGATGACCAGGTTAGATATTCTTTTCACGACCCAGTTTTTGAAGCATATTGTTCTTAAAGCGTGCGTCAAATAACCAGACCGAGGTGATGCAGCTTAGAGGTTGAATCATGTGCAAAGCAAATGAGACAGATACAACACCATCTTGACTTTAAGCTAGTTGGACATATACAAGGATAGTATATGTATAGGGAATAATCTCAGGGAACTAGTCTCCTAGATGTTATCTGGTCGGCTCTCTTGATCTCAGACATCCTGGGGCTAGCCCACAACAAGGGCAGATGTATGGCTGGTAGACAGTAGGGACTCTAGTATAGTAACAGAGAAGATTAAGAATTCATAACAAGTTATAGAGATAGTCTTAGTAACCTGATATTCATTAGATATATGTCAAGAGCTATGCAGCTTAGGGTGTGAGCAGATTTACTTGTATAAAGAAGATTTACAATGATGAAGATTGATTAGAGGACGTGCTAGAATAAAGTTATAGTACTAACCGCTATCGTGAAGAAAGTGTTTTTCCACCGATATGAGCCTATCAACACACTCCAAATAATCAATAGTATAGAAGATGACATAAGAAGCAGATGCCGACAGACTCAAGGCAACATGATAAATAAAAGTTCTTGCCATTTGTTTTGATGTACCTTGAGTCTTGTAAGAAGCATGTCTGGTTCTTGTCCAGTTTAGACGTGGCGAGAGAGAAACTAACAGAAATCTTCAGCCAGCCCAACTCACTTGCTTGGGAGCCAGATTGAGAGAAGACCATCAGCAGGCACAAGGCTTGAAAATACCTCACACTGCCACAAGGCATTAATTGATGCCTTAAACCAGGATCATTTCATCTTCATGTGCTTTAGTTCTGTCCAAATCATCTGCTTTTATTGTGGCTATTTTTTTTTTTAATCAACTTTCCTATATTTTTATCTGTTTTCTTTTTTACGAAAATGGTTAGAGTCTCTGGGGATTTCTAGTCTAACAAAAGCCTGCTTAATTTTTGTGCCAAGGCATCAATGGCATACATGTGTAAGAGGTAATGAGCATGCTGATAGACTTGCCAGTTTGGCTTATGTTGAGTGTGGAAGGCCAATGGACTGCACTGACATTCTAAATGCCAGCAGGGACGCTGGATGAAAAAAAACAACTCAAAAAATTACCCTGAATCCACAACCATGAACAAACAATATGAATTTCATTTCATGGTGGGAGGTATCAGATATGAGTTCCATAACTGTGTCAACCAACACAACATCAGTGTCGTTAATTGCTACACGTCAACTGATATGTTTTGAAGATGTGAGCACTTATGGACTTGTGCAATGAGGATGACCTCTCGACTAAAACTTATCAGTTTTAATTATGGATTACAAGGTTGTGCCTGTCTTTCAATGTTGGTTTTCACAATGTATGTCCTAACAATTGTGTCATCATCTTCAGTTGACATGCATATTATTATTTTGAAAGCTCATGTTTTTCCTTATAATTTAGGAAGGGGGCAAAAATCACCTATAAATTGTATATTTCAGCTTTATGAAAAAATTGACAGAACTACACATTTAAACCTGTAAAGTTTTTTCATAAGGGACAAAGATTAGAGATCATTAAATCACATGTAGAAACTAGGATGAGGGACAATTAAAAATTGGTATGTAAAGGGTCCATAAGCCTCATCTATTGCATACTAGTGGTCATCAACTGGAGATAAAAGTTTATGTTTTTTATTATAATTTTTAATGTAATCAAGGCAATGAAACACGTTTACTACACAATAAAGGAAATATTGCTGATAAGTGGAAAAACATAAGCACCTTCAGAAGTGCATACCTTATTGTTTGCTATAACAGAAAATGACCACTATATTACCAGTGCTAATGCAGACAATAATCATTTTTATTTTTATTTTGCAGAGTGAGGGCAGCTTGAATATTGAGGGCAAGAGTTCTGACCAAACTTTCCTGTCAAACGTTCTGGAAGAAGCAAAAACTTTGCTGACACCAGCTTCTTAACACTTACAGTCACGCTGCTGCACGTCTGTGATATTAGAGTTTAGAAGTGCATGCAAGCTTCCATTTTTCACTCGTTTCTGGAATTTTTTTGTTCTGAAATGTTTTGTTCATTTCTTTTTTCTCATTTGCCCTTAATAATTTTTGTGGATGTAATTGTGCTAGTGTTTGTGTGTATATATATTTTTTTTAACTTTATAATGATTTATTATTTCACGTACATTTTCTTTCTCCTTTTGTTTGTATAGGTCATATCTGTGATGCTTCTGTACCGAAAATTATCATATCATAGCTGGATTTCAGTTTGTTGATCTAACTTCTTATATTTAGTTTTGTTTAATTGTTAATTGAAAGTGATATAATTCCTAGCCCAACAACACAAGATTAAAACTATTAACATCATCTGTTCTGATGGGCAAACAATATAATTAATAATAATTATTGTAGTTACTACTGCTGAGAATTTGCAAACTCGAAGGATGTTTGTCATAGTCAGAAATGAAGACTGCAGTTCTCACATAACTCATTAAATACCTAATTTAAACAATAATGTATAATTAATTTATAAGTTATGAAATTGACACACTTTGTATTACTGGTATATAATTTTTGGGTGTATAATTTTTGCCACCAGATGATATGCTGGTAGCTAATGAGTTAAGAAATGATATGTTAAAGTGGTTTAACATTGAACTGGATAATAAAAAAATACATCTGCAAAGTTTAGGCTGATTTGACAGTTTTTAGTTAACTAAAAGCCTAAAAAATGTGTTGTGTTTGTATAATTCCTATTTATAAAAAGTAAAAAAAATAAATAATAAAACAAATAATAAGTCTTCCCTCCATGCCTTTCAGTATATGGGAAATTTAGTGTTTGTGTCCCCTTTTTTTTTTGTCAGTGACCAATGACACGTTTTATTGGTGACGTGGTCAATATTGTGTCAGGTCACCATACTTTTCTAGAAAAATCTGATGCCTATTTCAGACTGAGTGAATCTAGAAGCTATCAATCAGGATCAAATCTGGCCTCTTGTCTTTAATAAGCCATTAGACTAAACACTGGACTACTACAGCTCCCTTCTGTTTATAAAGATTTGCATTAAGTGTGGACCTATTTGTGAGCATTTACCTTCTGAAATATTGTTTAAGTGTAATGTATGCATGATCCACTTTAGTGTGCACATTCTCATACCTGCCTTTGTATACTGTACTTTCTGTTTTGGGATTACAGTTAAGTCAGTGCAAATGACTATGTTTTGTAGATGTTGTGACTGCTTTCATTCATTCCAGAATGTGAGAAATGGATATTGCTTTGTTTGAATTTCTTGCCATGGAAAATATATGTCTGTGGTATTTCTAAAACACACATTTGTGCCAATTTTTAGCTTAAGAGTTGAATACTAAGTTAATTGGGTGGTCATTAGCCTGTTACAGTAAGCAATGTTATATTCTATACAAACTCCTTAAAGTAAAAGTAAAGGTTCCCTCTACGCCTTGCTAGTCGTATGGGGAATATGGTGTTAGTGACCATATTTTTCTGTTATAAATCTATTATATTTCTATAGTATTATTCTATACAAACTCCTTACATAAACCAAAAGACAGTCATAGAAACCATTATATAACAGTGAGTACTTTCTCTGCCTTATTAACTTATGGTACCAGTATCTTCCAACACATTTCACCATTGACAACACACCTTATCTTCCTAAAACAAGGAAGATTCTCATTTTTGAACAATGAGCCATAAGGATCATACCATACTAGATCACAGTTGAAAGAAATTAAGTCAAATTTTCTATATAAAGACAATTCACATATTTGGGTACAAATTATGAGTATGACAACTTTTAACCAGTGTCAAGAAATATTGTTTCCATTAGATAGCATCCAGATCATGGTAACTACATTTAGTTAAGATTTCATCATATTAACCTCCAAGGTTAATAAGAAGATTGTGCCCATATCCCCTTTATCAAGATGTTCAATATCCCAAGTAAGAAATGTTGTAAGATTTGATATCCTCAACCAGATTTTCTACTCACCATTTTAAAGAGGAAGTGTAAGCTGTAGTGTGTAATGAATGTTAATAATGTTATTTATAGCACCTCACAAGCTATGTAAAGCCATATAATGGACCAAAGATTGCACATGCCTATTTGAAATGTATTTGGACATAAAAATAAATAATGGAGAAAATTGAAATCTAGTGCTAATTTATTGATCTGAAACAAAAAGGAAGTAAGCAACTCCTTCTGCCTTATGTGTTACGTAATAGGAAAAGTATGGTGCCCAAATTTCTTTCTTGCCATTGACACATTTTGAGGTAATGTGGTCAGCAATTTGCCATGCCTTCATTCCTACACCCCCCCACCTAAAAATAAACCCCCACCGTACTCACTTAGGGCCATTGGTGATGAAAAAAAAAAATATGGATTCCCCATACACATGGAAAGACATGGAGTGAACCTTCATTTTACTTGTTTCCTCATTTAAGGCATTAGTCATGCAGTGAAATAAACTCCAAGATTAGCTCACAAAGCATAGCACAACAAAAAAGAGAACTAAATCACACTATATATTACAAATTTGTTAATACAATAATTGATATTTTTTTGTTTTAAATCTGTATCTGCACCAGCTTTCACAGCAGTTCTGCATGATTATATAAACTTTCATGTCAGTTCCCAGTTAAATTGGGCATGGCTGTGACACAGCTAAACTATGAAACTGCCTCTCAAAGCTTTCACAGTTTCAGTCTTTGCTTTATGAAGCACAGTAAGATTTTCAAGATATGTATAATGTGTTAATAACAATTTAAAATGCCATCACTGGAAATTTTAACATGGAAACTGGAAAAACAATTCTGTAATTATATTGTGAACTGGGTTTTTTTTTGTTTTTTAGACAAAAAAACTAACATTAATGTATCATCATATGTCATACTGGTTGGCGTAGGCGATCATGTCCTTCCACAATCTTCTATCTACAGTGCACCGTATCAGTTCTGTTGTTGACTGTTTTCCATGCCATGACACCAAGCTATCCAGTATTTTCTCTCTTTGTCGTCCGCGATCTCTGTTTCCTTTTATTTCGCCAGTTGTAACCAAGTATTCCAACTTTCCTCTTCTCAGGATGTGACCAAAAATTATTGATTGTTTCTTTCTTGATGTTTTTTTATGAGCTCCCTTTTTGAACATTAATGGATGCAGATATAAAATACTTTACATGATGTTTTGTTTCTGCATACATTGTCAAATGCACATTTTGAATGTGTTCAAAAATTCATTGGCTGGTCTTTTGTTTGTTTTTGTTCTAACAATAATTCATCCTCCTCATCCATCCTTAACTCTTTCAGTATATGATGTGTTTATCCATGCAACGTAAAAGATTTCAGAGACAAAATTGTTCATGGATCTTATAGTTTTAAATATCAATCCACATGCTTTATCTTTATCTAACACATAACATATTGTATATGAATTTTTAGATAATTGAACAAGGAATTAGATTTCATCAATAATAAGATCCTACAAATGTAGAAAGAAAAATGGGGCTTGACCAGCTCTAGTTCACTGATCTAATGGCATTAGTCTCTAACTGCTTTAGCTCATTAACTGCATGTCCTTATACATCATTTCTCCTTTGCCTTACTTATCTTGGATGTTCTGTATCTTTAGTCAAATTTAAATAAACAGTCTAGTTGCAGATTCCAGTAATTATATAAAGATGTATTTACATGTAGATCACAGAGATAGAAACAAATAATACAGTTGACTATGTAATTACCCAATGACAATAACAAATCTGATATACACTTTTTAACTTACACTTTGTATATGGTTTTGATCTGCAACATAATTAATTCTTGCACCAAATGGTGCTAAATTCATTATCTAATTCTTTACCAGTCATGCATTGTGTGCTAAAGTTAGCAATTATTTATTGCTTATTTTTTCATATGAGGTGTACTCTTACGATGACATTAGCATGGGCTTGTATGTGTGTGTGTGTACACATGTGTTGTGAAGTTGAGGAAGAGGTGAAAAATAAATAGGAATACAGTTTCTTTTTTATTATGAAAAAGGAAAAAAATACTGAGAAATGTGAAGTCAAGATTAATATAATAGCTTCATTACATTAAATTAGATCGAGCATCCAATGTGAAAATCAGAGAACAGACCGGAATATATATATAAATAAAACAACAAATTTTTTTTTCTCAAAATATCAGGACAGAGAGCATGAAACAGGGAGACTAAGAAAGAAAGGGATAGATAGAATGAAAGATGTATGCAAGAACCGAAACATTTCTATACTAACAGCGTCCAGTAATGCCCAAGAACGACACAAAATCTTAAAGGGAAACGATTAAAAGAAGGAACAATAGACATCTTCAAACATTAGATTATATGGGGTGTTTATAAAGTCACAATGCAGTGAAAATATTTATGAAATTACTGGAAATTGTAATGTAAATTTTTATTATTCATCTAGACACTACAGCTCTTGATTGGCTTGTATTGGGTAAAGTGGCTGTTCACACAATGAAGTTGTGTCTACAGCATGTTTTCAAAATGTCCACCACGGACCTCAAGACATTTGTTGACACGCTTATTTATATTTTTGAGAGCCCTCCGGATAATGACGAGTGATAATTGTCGGATCTGGGTGATGATTTCTGCCTTCAGATCATTAACTCTCTGCGGATTATTTAGATAAAACTTTTCCTTTCAGTGTACCCCACAGATAATAGTCAGGCGGAGTCAGGTCTGGTGAACGTGCAGGCCAGATTCCAAATTCCCAGTTTGCGATTTGCAAATATACTTTCTAAATAAGTGATGTTGCATTTGTGTGTGATGTTAACCCATCCTGCTGAAATCAGGTTTCTTTAATTTCCTGCTCTCTAAGGTGAGCTATGCATGGTTCCAGGATCAAAGTACGGTAATGTACTGCATTGATTGTTGCATTGAAAAATATTAGCCCAATTATTCGCATATGACTTATAGTGTACCATACTCCGACTTTCCGATCGTGAAGCAGCACTTGATGTAATTCATGGGAATTTTCACTGCTCCACACATAATTGTTCTGACTGTTGACGTAACCGACGAGATGAAACCATGCCTCATCAGTGAAGAAAGTCACGTCAAGGACTTTGTCACCTTGTTCAGAATTATGGTTTTGAAACCACATGCAGTAGCTAAATTGGGATTGCAATCTCTTTCATGGAGTAGATAATTTAGTTAATCTGTGAGGATGAAAGTGCAGCTTACTCTTCTGAACCTTGTGGATGGTACTCATTTGTCAATTTACCTGTTGAGACAACCACTTTATAAGGTTAAAAAAAGGCAAACCTCTACATCAGACAAAAAAAAACCTAATAAATGGGTAAAAAAAAACAGACATGTTAATTTTTGTGCGTGTTAAAATTATAGTAATGCTTATTTTCTTTTCAGAAATAAATAATTAAATAACAAATATACAGCACAAACTAAAGTGATAGTATCTCAGAAACTGAATAGTTATTTCACATAAATAACAAATTTTACTTACATTTTTAGTAAACATTTACAATTCATTGAACCCTCAACTTTATATATAAAATGGAAATGTGAGTTTGGTTAATTATTAATATATGTGACTTTTAGCATCTATGGTAACAAGCATCAAAATTGATCTACAATAAAAGTAGATTTCCAAAAAGTCTGATCATTATCAAAGTATCCGTAGTGTGGTTGGTTGCCTGAGTATTTTTAGTATTTTCAAATGTAGCTTGGCACAGTACACTTTGAATGGACTGCTATTTTTTACAAATCTGCATTTATTTTCATAAAATTGTTTGTGTAGATTAATTTAAAGAAGAGAATATTGCTGAAGATTACACAAATGGTCTGTATTGTATGGTTTGTTTTCATCTCAAAGTGGCATTATAGTTGTAATCTTTAAAATTTCTGCAGCATTTATAGGTGAAGATGTCTGGAGTCTAGTACATGCTCCAGTCTTAAAATATAAATTTTATGGAAATTGTTTCAGTTTGTGGCACCAAACACAAAGTGCATATTTAGCCAAAATAAAATGTGCAAACAATGTTTCAGTAGTTAATGCTCATAACAAAAAGATCAAAGATTGGAAAATTTGAGAGATGCAATTTGAAGAGATGCAAGAGATTTTGGTATGCAATATTCAATTTTTAATCACAAAAGTGATTTCAGTGGTTTCACATTGTCATATACAGCTTCTTCTAATCACTTTGGATGTATAATAGAAGAAGTGTGTGTTTTATTTTTGTGGAAAGACAAGAGTCAATGAACTAAAATATCAATAGAAAACAGCTGTGACAAGTCCCTTCTAAGGCTAACAGATTACATGAGATCTGTACAAAATGGAAGGTATGAGGAATATTTGCAGTAATAGATCAGGAATGTGTTGACAGAGCGTGAGTACCATATAGTCTGATATATGTTAATAAAAGACATGTGTTTATTATTGTAAATAATATTTACTCGTAGCAGTAGCCATTTTGCTGGGAGAATGCCATGCAGGTTTTATTACTGTGGTGGAAGAAATCAGTAGTTTTTGTGTTGTGGAGTGGTAGTTGTAGTTTTTAGATGTTTGGTCTGTCATAAATGAATAACTATATGAATAATGATTTTGATGTCTTGTTGCAAATTATTCTTTGTTCAGAGTATCTTTTTCTTACATTTTTAATGTACATGAGTTTCTAAATATTGCTTTTGTGTTATTTTGTTTTAGATAAATGCAGTAAATGGAAAGAATATTGTGTTTGTGCAATATTCTTTATATTATGATGTGTGTTATTTTGAGTAAATGCTGAAACAAACTGTGCATGTGTAAAGCTTTGTTATTGTTGGTTGATGAGGTATTTATCTAGCAGTATTTGCCTTTGACCCAATGTTATATAGTATCTGTTTATGTAATTATTCATTTGGCATGTCATCAGTTATAAGATCAAATGAGTTGAACGTTATAACTTCCATGAAAGTATTTATTTTCAGTTAAATGTTTTTTGTTTCATGACTCTTCTGTTTGAAATTTGAGCTGAAGCATAGTATCAATTGTAGCCTTTTTGGGCTGCACAGATTGTGGTGAGAGTCATTTCTGCTAATTATTATAAAATGTAAAGTTATGGAAAGTCATTAAGCATTTCCAGAAGATTTTTTATGTATTGTGGTTTTTTTTTTTACAGTAAGAATTGCAAAATGCTTCAATTTCTTCAATATATTGATAAAATGTTGGCTGTAAAATATTTTTTTGTGTGGTGATTGTTCAATATTTGACTGGAACCAATAACTATTGTAACTGTGCATTAAAGTTTATGCATCTTGAAATCAATTTGTTTTCTTCTTTTTTTTTTTACCATGTGGTTTTTTTGGTTTTTACATGAGCATTATATTCTCCCCAAAAGCATTTTTTTTTTCTCTGAATGAGTGAATGAATGTTTGTTTGTAGCAAGTAACTGCATGCAAGTAAAAAGTTCCTTCATGTATGTGCATGCAAGTAAAAAGTTCCTTCATGTATGTGCATGCAAGTAAAAAGTTCCTTCATGTATGTGCATGCAAGTAAAAAGTTCCTTCATGTATGTGCATGCAAGTAAAAAGTTCCTTCATGTATGTGCATGCAAGTAAAAAGTTCCTTCATGTATGTGCATGCAAGTAAAAAGTTCCTTCATGTATGTGCATGCAAGTAAAAAGATCCTTCATGTATGTGCATGTAAGTAAAAAGTTCCTTCATGTATGTGCATGTAAGTAAAAAGTTCCTTCATGTATGTGCATGTAAGTAAAAAGTTCCTTCATGTATGTGCATGTAAGTAAAAAGTTCCTTCATGTATGTGCATGCAAGTAAAAAGTTCCTTCATGTATGTGCATGTAAGTAAAAAGTTCCTTCATGTATGTGCATGCAAGTAAAAAGATCCTTCATGTATATGCATGCAAGTAAAAAGTTCCTTCATGTATGTGCATGCAAGTAAAAAGTTCCTTCATGTATATGCATGCAAGTAAAAAGTTCCTTCATGTATGTGCATGCAAGTAAAAAGTTCCTTCATGTATGTGCATGCAAGTAAAAAGTTCCTTCATGTATGTGCATGCAAGTAAAAAGTTCCTTCATGTATGTGCATGCAAGTAAAACGTTTCTTTTTTTTTTTATAATACTCATGACAACGTACACAGATTAGCCTCCTAATCATATTGCTCACACTTTAGCTTCTATTGGTTGTGAAGTTGTTGTAGGATTTTAACATGTTTGGGTGTGTCATTTTTGTAATTTAGGCAATTTGAGGTAGTCAGATAATTTAATAAACAAAAAAACATATTGTCATTTAATGTAAAGCAGAATTTAAAAACATTTTTGACAAATAAGTTAACAATAATGTTTAAGTTTATCAATTCATTTTTCTACACTTCATATTTAATGCTGTACAAACTTGGAGGTAGGCTAAAGAATTGTTTTCTATTCTCCTAATGAAAATGTTACATGTAATGATGTTGAGTGTATTCCAGTAAGTTGTGGCTTTCACAAAGGCATCATCTCAGGGATCCCCTAACATGGTACAGGCAAACCCTTAGGTGTTTTATCTCAATTGTCTTATAAGCCAGTGAATAGCTCAGCATAAGTTAGTTTAAAAGTTAAGGTTCCCTCCACATTTTGCTAGGCATCTGGGGAATATTGTGTTGTGTATTTTTTTTTAATCAACAGCACATTTTTTGGGTGATGTGGTCTGTATCATGCCACACCACCTTTTCAAGACAAAAAATCTCTGGCGCCCATTTTTAGAGAGACCCTAGAGCATTATCAGTCTGAACAAAGTTCACACTTCTGGGAATTGAATTTGGTCATAGTGTGATCACACTAACCACTCAGCCACAGAGGATCCAATTAGTAAATTACTGATATTTATTTGTATTAAGGAGACATAACTTACAATAATTTATGCCAAATTTTCATTTCATGTCTTTGGTGTAAAATACTTGGTGACCCCTAATAGACTTGTTTCAGTGCCTCATTTTTTTTTTATTTGTATGGTCACAAGTTGAATATGTTTATACAGTTTGGTTGATATAGATCGTAATGGATTTTAAGAAATAGTTAATGTATGTTTTTTTCTTCAAAATTTACCATCTGTAAAGAAAAGTAATAAAAAAAATATATGTACAGGAAAATATTTGTGTTTGATATGGAAATATATTGTCAAATTTATTGATTTTGTGGTAAGTGATGTGTAACAGTTTTTCCCTTGGAACCAACTTGTCCACTTTTAATAATCAGGTTTTGTGTTGTACTGATGATTAGTTTATAGATATTCAATTTTATTTAATACAGTTTTATAGTTGGATCTAATTTTGTTGTAGATGATTATCAAGTAAAGTGTTCAGCAGGTTATAGCTCAAACCATAAACCATTTACATCGTCATCATCATTAACTTTAACATCTCTTCGTTGAGCTCAGATCTTCAACAAACTTATTCATGGTTTATTTCTTTGACTACCTACAGAATGGGGCAGCCAGTCCCATGACAAACCTCTTATAACTTGCTTATTAAGTTACAACACATGGGAGATATACCAGTTTTGTCATAATTATTCTTATTCATCAAGGAAGAAAAAAATAACTTACATCAGTTTGTAATAACCATTTTGTGAGCTCTATTTAGGCTTATTAAAACTGCTAAACTTTTTGTTTTGTTTGTTATTCATTATTTGTAGCCAGTTGCTGCAATCTACATTTGTTCAATAGAATTTAAATATTTACTTGACTGTACCTCAATACATAGGTACTGAATCTCAAAAACTCCATGCCACAAAGCAGTGTTTTCATCATTTGCAACTCTCCCATTTGTGTCTCAACTTGTCCTTTGGGAGAACTTTTGGAGTTATGACTTATATCTCATTTTTAAGGTGGATAAAAATAGGAGTAGTTTAATGGGTATTAACTTCTGCATTTATGGCTCAAAGATGATGAATACATGTAAGTGAACATAATGTAGTCAGTTGTAAGAATAAGTGCCCATTTACAGAAATAAGAAAGGTAGCAAGACTGGAACACCAACCCCCATGATGTATCTCCCTTCTCTGCATTTAAAAGAAGACTTTACGTTGTTGTTGTATTATTTGACATTGGATCAGCTTTACTTTTCCTTTTCAGACAATATTTGTTTCTTGTGTTGTGGTTAACAATTTTGAATCCATTTGAAAGCTTCATCATTTCATGCCTTATACAAAACTTGCAAATAAACAATCATTGGAAGAAGCAGATATAATCACTCAAAGTCAAGCAATATGTTAACACAGGACTTCATTGTTTTGTTTGAAAGCCATCATTACCAAGTTGTTCAACCTATTTGAATGCAACAATAAATTCATCATCCAGAAATTTGTGGTTGCTATTTTGGTCGCTAGCATCAAAACTGTGTACATTTATTTGTTTCTTTTTATTAAATTTATTTCAGTTATAGTGCTTTCATGGAAGTGTAAACTAATAATTCTTCAAAATAAATTTGAAATAGAAAGATCGAATCTAAAAAAAAGCTTGGAATGGGGGGGGGGGGGGGGGCGCCAAGAAATGCTTTATTGTAATGATCATACAGAAATAGTTGCAGTTGAAAACGTTCACTTACTATCATGTGCATTTTTAAGGAAGATGTTCAGGTTTTAATCAAGAAATAGTGCAGTGAACAGAGTGAAAGCAAATTTAACAGGAAATATTCTAGTGACTAGACCAGAGCCTCTCAGATCATCTCTCATAAAAGGGAGATCATTTCTACATCCACTCACATCTGCACATCCACTTTGGTGATTATAAAGAAAGTCCTCAACAGCTCTGTCAAGTTTTCCATGAAAAGAAGTTGGATGCTGCAGTTTGCTGATTGTTTTAGTTCTGTACATGGAGTAGGTCTGCTACAAACGTTCAGTAGCCGCTCAATTTGTTCCACTTGTGCATGCTTGGGTTGCAACAGTTGTGTTTTTTTTTTTGGTACAAATTTTGTCATATCTTTTGTATCCTGTGCACACTTCTAAAATGGTACTTGGATAATTGGTGATATACATCATTGTTAATGTTTTATCACTTTCCAATTATGATTTTAAATGGGCTTTCATTGTTTTGAAAGTAATATGACAAATTAAAATAAGTGTGATTAGAAGTTTGCAACTTTGTCTGGTGCTTAAAGTGCAAAAATAAGCTTCCCAAAGAAATAAGCTTCCCAGCAAATTAACTGAAGAATTTGATAAAATTGTTGTGTATATTGCCTTAGAATCACTACCATGGGAAAAAAGAAAAAAATATAACTAATATTGCACACATGATTTGCAATAAAATCAAGCAACAAAAGAGGCCACCAATAAATACAAAAAATTATAAGAAAACAGTAAACCCAACATCAAATAAAAAAAACCGGATTTAAACAACAAAAACCATCCACCTGGACAGAAAATGGTACAAAACTGTGAGGTTTAAACAATATGAAATGTAGAGGTAAGATAATTGGTGAAACACAGCATTTTAGATAAATCATCACTGGCAAATAGGCAGTTACTTTCTTTCACATTCTGTCACAAGTGAACCAACTAAATTGTCCATCTTGCTTGTGTTCACTCAATGACTTAAAGGTTTTGTTATTTCTTTGTTTATGGAAAGCCCCGGTATCACTGCAAACGAATTAAAATCCATAATTGCTCAACCGCCCATGCCAGCGTAATCATCCGAATCTCATCTCCCAAACAAAGAAAGGTATCTGTAGTCCCCATCGTAGCAGTCTCAGCACACGCCAAAAGACATAAGGTGAAACGTGCAGAAAGTGAACACAGCCAACTGTTCCCTGTCATACGATATCATCATTCATCGTAAACAATTGGAATATCAAAACGGATGAGACACACAGCTCACGGTATACACAGAGCACTTAACTCAGTAGCTCCTGCAACAAGCCGGACTTGGAATATGAGGAAACTGCAACAAGGAACACTTTTCATGCATAGCCTTCAATTGTTCCCGCCGCCTATCCACCATATACCGGAAGTTCACGTCCTCTTAAAAATGCTGATCGTTGTATTTTTTTTTAATGTATAGCGCTTAATGATGTTAGGCCATCGTTGTTGACTCCAATTCCGAACTTATAGACACACAGTTAGTCGTCAGATTATCCCCGTCGCACATCAAACAACAGACCGTAAAATTAGTGTACAGCCGGTCTAGGGATATACGATGAGCCATGTTAATACAAGCAAATAAACATAATCGTTAACGAAGATGTTTTCTGATGGACTTCGTAACATCTGCTTCTTATGATTGGAAACCCTTCGATCCTGTTACCATACTCGGGATTTTTATGTACGTAATATCGTTTAAATCCAGCTTTCTAAATGGATTGCAATGCTTGAAGTTTTTGTAACGGATACTGTAGCGAAACATCAGTCACGTGATACTCAACCATCAGCTGCTTAACTCCATTCAGTTGGCCAGATTTGCACATCTCTAAGATTGACGACCATTCTGCGCTTTCAATATCCATTTTAAGTACGTCGATTGTCTTGTTCTAGTGTCCCAACATTGCTCGTATACCACCCAGAGTGTTTAGCTTCCAACTATTTTTACTTCCTGCTGTATCTGAAAGTCCAATTTTGTAGAAGTGAACCAGCTTTGATCTTTCAACTTTGTCCGTGAACTCGCTCATGCTGGGGTCAAAGTGACAGCCATACACATGTGCAGCATCATCGTCGAACGAGAAGTTGTAGTTGATACCGAAAGAATAAATGATACATGGTTGCCTTGGATGCACATCAGGATCGTCACATATCTCCCGGCCGCCATCTCCAATTTTCCTGTGGCAGACAACGTCTATGTTGTCTGTGTACGAGTGGAAAATTAACCAAAGATCATCCACGCTGAGTTTGGACAAATCAGAGTTTTTCAGGTTTGCAACTTTCCCTTTCTGACGAAGAACTGAAAGATATTTGTTGTAAGCCGCTTCATTATCAATAACTTCATCGTCCACAGACATTATCTGAGGCGTGATTACTTTCTTGGAAGTCCAGGCCGAGGCATTTATAATCGACGACACAGAATCGTACCTCAGATTTACCAACAGAATGGCCACAATTAACATCAAGCACACAACCACAGCGAATCTGGACTGACCTTAGCTCAACATTCTAAACTTGACACGTAAACAAATAATTTGACACGTTCTTGGATTATCTTAGTATGTGAGGTCCTGACATAAAGGAATTACACCTCTTTGTCATCTACCCTTAAAAGGGTGTTAAGTGGGCATGTATTTGTTGTGTTGTGGTTTACATTAGAACTGTGATATTTCTGCATTTCGGTCCAATAACATCCAAGTTCAGCACAGGCATTTTTTAACACTGCGTTGCCTTTCCTCTCAACCCCTACTCACTTGACCTGACTAGACTGGTTAGTCTGTTACTAGAGGCACCACAAAGAGGTGGAGTCTGGATAGTTCTGGTTCACCGATTCTGCAAGCCATCAGCTATGATTCGCTGGCAACTTCAGCTCTGTTGCTGTCAAGTGCCTTGGTTTCCTTTCAATGTCCCATCTGAAAGCAAACAAGAAGTTATCACAGAACAATAACTGGCAAAGTAAAGTTAGTTCTATATCACATAATCTCATAAGATGAAGTCCTTGTATCTCACAGTAGGAAACAACATCACACATAAAGTTTGTCACATTACAGTCTCTCAAATTAAGAGAGTTCCTGGAAAAGATAGTATACAAAGGATGTGCTCAAAGAATTTGAAGTTTGCAAATAAAAGCCTTTCAAGATAATAAAATTGAATCAGAAATACAGAAATGTGCCACAGGCATGGAAAGGAACAATAATGATGCAAATCCTTAAAAGAGATTATGATAGATAGTACCCAAAATCAAATTTCATCAAAATGCACTACCAGAACCTTGTAGTTTATGCAAATTTCACAGCTTTGATTTCTTAAAAAGCAAGACATAGCACTATCTGTGATTCATTGTCAGAAGTCACTGGAATATCAGTGATCACATACTTTATCTTTTACTGAAGGTGACTGAGCACCTATGGGTTTGCCTGGAGTGTTGTGATGTTAACTCTGGCAACAATGAACAATATCAGAAGTTATGTGTATATATTTGTAGGTGTCTCCAATACTCAACATGCAGTGATGCCATTTGTGTGATTGTAAATCTAGTTCATATCTTTGACTTATCTACTTTTTAGATTTCAACATTTCAATTATACTTATTTTTTAGTCTTTAGAATTTCCAGTAGCCAAGAATTCCCATCCTTGTCATGTATCCTAAATAGGCCTAGTTATCTGTGAAATAAGTTCTGCAGTTCAGTTATATTCCACTGCTACTAGTTCAAAGATATCAGCAACTCAGAAAAACCTTAGTAAGAGGATGATGCTGCAAACAGCAGCTTTTAGTAATTCTCATCAAAGAGGTCTCTCACATTAGTTATATACCTTAGCAAATAAGTGTTCTCATCACGCATTAAGGTATATGGGGAATACGGTGTTGGTGCACATAATTTTCAATTACTTTTATGGGTAATGTTAGTAACCACACCAGACCACCCTATTTTTCAATGTAAAAAATCTCTAGTATCAGAGACTGAGTAAGTCACACCCACATGTAGGTCCAAACAAATTTGCCACGTCTTCCAGGGGATCATATATAAGAATGTTCCTCTTTAACATCTTGACTACATGGTCTTGTATATATGTGACCATCATTATCATAGTATTTGTCAATTAATATTCCAATCTCTTACATGACAAGACAGGAAGATCTCAGCAGAGAGCACAAGATGCAGACATTCAGGAGGGTGCTTGAGCCAATTTCAGAATGTTGGTTAATGTGATTTGATTGATAGTAGGAAGTTAACTTTTTGATACTTAGCTCAGGCAGCAGTCAACATCCAGCTCTTTACAATTTCCAACTGCAAGTGTTCTCTAATGTGTTACTATTTAATCATCTGCCTCCAGTAGGATTAGGCACTTGATCTCAACTACCTTTAAATCAGCAGTTACTGAAAAAACTGTCTTGCAATTTAGAACCAGGTAAATTTTAGAAGTGAGACAAGTACTTATCTCATCATTATAGTAACTCCTAAAACACTACACGTTATCTATGCTTCCCAGCATTACTTCAGATGTGTTATATATTTGATCCTAAATTCCTTTTATTTTTAGTATCACTGCTTTATCTGTGTAGATGTCATATTCTAACAGAAGATTGTGATTTCATTGCCTTGTTATCAATTGATGCTTCAACTATTTCTTGTTTTCACACAAGCAAGTCAGCTTTTTACAACTTACTTTAGATTCTGCTCATTCAGAGGTTCCATAAGGTTTAACCCTGCAGATACTTTTCATTCTCGCTTAACGTATGTACAGTTTAATAAATTGTGTGTGTTAACTTTTACCATCTACAATAGACAAATAAGTAATAACTATACAATCCTGAATGTGGATAATACATGGGTTTCTATTTGTGAACACTGCTGTTTATTCCTGCCTTTTAATTGGCTATATTTTTGTTTGACAGCGAAAGCCTGACCCCTGCTATCATTTCATACTTGATTAATAAAGTAGTGCCCTGAAAGTCCCTTTTCTCATATTTAGCCCACTAATATTTTTTTATCATCATTTTGTATCGCATATTGTGACAACAAAGAACAATCTACATTTTTATATTACTTGCAGTTGTTGTCTACTTTCTCTTAGGTCTTTAACCATATCATTTTGCATTACTTATATCCAACCATTTCTATGCAGCCTTTGCTATCTTCAAAACCTTCAAACCTTTTATTTTCTTGTTTAATTCACTGTATGTCTTAATCCACCAAAAACAATGCTAAAGTTAATGCAGTAAAATTACAACAAACTTCAATAAAAAGAACATGATTAAAAATGAAAGTGTGTGTGCCTGATTGTGACATTCTACTTATCTCAATATGTTGTTTGAAAAAGTTTGTGTTCACTAAATATGTGTTTCTCTATTTTTATATTGTGGTGCACCAGACCAAATATTCCATGTTTGTGACATATTTATGCATACCAAAACTAAATGTTGTTTTGTGAAGTATATTAAATAGCTGCAACTGTCCTGTGCCAGGCAGACTTCAGTAATGGTGAAAAGAGCTGCTGTTGTTCACTCTTATATTTAGCTGTTGTCGTTTATAACACAGTCTGTATTTACGTATCACATTAGTTAACAATACATAATGCATAACATAGGAGCTAGCAAACATGCATAAACATGCTATCTATTGTGAAAGTGGTAATCATGGCATATGTTGTTGACCTATGCTTGATAATATAAAAGCTATAAAAACAATTATGTCTTTAAATATTTTGCTTCATTTGGTTTGACATTGTGCCCTAGTCATTTAGATTGAGCATATGACAGATTAGATCAGTGATGCTACTTTTATAAAGTACTAGGTTTGAGTTTTTGCAAGCTGGTCTAATAACAGAAGAAATCGACCCTTTATTGAAGTGTAGACCACAGACAAGGTTTCTTCAACCATACCTATTTTCTCTACTTCTCTTCAGTCTGTGCCAATGTTCTTAAGGGTTTATAGGAAATTGATAATTGAGTAAAGTTTTGATTCCAGGTTAAGTGTATTAATTTTATTTTGTACTTTCAAGCAGTGGCAATTGACAAGGCATAATACCATTTTGCTATAACAATTCATTTTTATTTTTGTTCCCATTACTTCTATCCTGTATTCTCTCTTGTAAATTAAGCATAAAATGGTATGGAGCTGTATTTTCTCTTGTTTGGTAAGTTTCTGATTGCTGACTCAAAATAATTCTACTTGCTATTTCATTAGTTAAATTATGCAGGCCTCTATTTGACCTCTCTTAGTAAATATTAACCCTTGCAAGATTAAAATTATAATGTTTTCTGCATTGAAAAATCTTGTTAACAAGTGTGAGAAAATAAAGCATGCACCTTGTCTATGTTATGTCAATTAATGTAAATAAAATAAAAGTGACAGTGGTTTGGTTCCTGTGGTGTGGGTCTATCATGTCATTCAACCTTAAAATGTTTTAAAACATTTATGGAATAGCACCTGACATTCCAAGTCTAGATATGCCACCCTGATTCTTTATTGTGCTGTGTAATTATAATCTTAATGTTTGAAGAAAAGTTTGCTGATTCAATATAGGCAGAAGACTTCACCCAGTGGTGAAGAATTATCATGAATACAGGATCGACTCTTGCCCAAATAATGAACTATGTTGTACAAACTTGAGTTGGGGAAGGTGGTAACAGCAAGGAAGAGTGTTGATCCTCCTCACCGCCTAATGCTGTGACCAAGTTGATTGCTTCACTCCTCTGTGGCATTACATGTTATGAAACATACTGTACATTACTATTCTTTTTTCTTCTTATTTTTGTGCATGCACACCAAGGAAATAACATATTTAAATTTTACCAACTCGCTTTAGGTACAGTCCACAAATTTATTGTGGAATTATTATTTTTCTTTGTTTACTATAAAATATGAATGCCAGCCACTGTGCTTAAACCTCCCTAAGGGAAAACTTCTTGTTAAGTGGCAGTGTTTATATTCTCAGCCTCCCTGGCAACTTGTGACAATTTCTGGTTATTACACTGAAAAGAGAATTCTCGTCGCAGCAAACATTATTTTCTTTACACCAATAATACTATTCTCAATGCTATAAATATCATTTGTATTATCTGCATCCATTGTTCAATGAATTGCTTCGTTTGTTCTGAACCACAGACAAAATCTATAAAATTGCATCCACTTTTCACAGATTATCATTAAAAATAAATGTCTAATATCTTTTGTCAAACTGAATAACTTAAACACCTTTTTTTTTTGCATTAGATTCACAAACCTGTTCTCAACATGAAAATACACACAACCGTGTATGAAGTACATTTCTAATTTATTTATTTTTTTATCATTTTAGCTTTGTCCAAGTGGAATGGTAATGTCCGTCTGAATGCTGTTGGATTTCTTGTGTGCGTGTGTTTTTTTTTTATTGTAAAGATAGGGACCAACCATCATGTAATAAGTATTTTATTTTTAAAGTATAAAATCTCAATTAACCAGCAATGCTTACAAAATACAAATGATGTGTACATTATGATTTTAAATTACCAAATAAATAAATAAAATATGTATAAGTGGTTGGTTTTTTTATGCATATATTTGTGTTATGTAACCCTATCACTCTTCAAAGAAAACACATTTAGTGGTGCCTGTGTTAAGAATCTTGTTAGGTGTTGCTTTTTCTTCATTTTTGCCATTTAAAAGAGGCAATTTTTCTTAAATTGAGTTCATCTGTCTCAGGTTAGCATTTTTCTTCCCAGACAGATAAATGGATGTAGATTCATTATGGTTTACAGCAAGAAGTGATGTCCGAGTCTTTCAGCCAAACATACACGATTTCAGCACTGCATTTTTGGGTACTTGAAGGGTCAAGGTTCAATCTCCAACAGTGACAGATTTTTTTTTGGACTGACTAGGCTCCAGGGTTCTTCACCCAGCCTCTAAGAATGGGTACCAGAGATTTTTCTGGGAAGTAAAGGTGGCCTGGTGTGATACCGACCACATCACCCAAAAATGTGCCGTGGTCATAGAAAAATATGGTCACCAACACATATTCCCCATACGCCTAGCAAGACATGAACCTGTAGTTTTTACTTTACTTTTTATTTTTGACAATTGTCATTAGCAACTGGGAAAATTGAGGGACGAAGAGATAGAGGGAAACAAAGAGAAAAGATACCAGACAGCTTAAGAGAATGGTTCGGCAGGTGATCAACAACAGAGATTGCTTGCTTACGTTCGCCCGATGACTAAAGTATTCTAGAGTATTCGTAGACTGTAGAATTCCTCTTCGTCATCCGCCCTTAAAAGGACGTTAAGTGGACGCATCTGCGTTGTGGTTTGCAGTATAACTGTTATATTTGCGCCTTTCGGCCCAACACGTCCGGCTTCAGCACAACATTTTTGAGTACCGGGTTGTCTTCCCTCTTCGATCCCTGCTCGCTTGGCCAGACTAGACAGATTAGTCTGTTTGTCAACAGAAATGATAAATAACTGTCGTGATCAAAAGTTGTGGAGAGACATGATCACCTATGCCAGCAGGCTTGGTACTTGATGATGATTTTATTTTTGGGTACTAGACTACCTTCTCTTTGCTCTTTACTTGCTTTGGCTAGACTGATTTAGTCTGTTACCAAGCTCAGTGGGTTCTCCTTCTTTGCTGGCCATCCGTTAACCCTACATTAATGGAACAATATGCATAGATGGAGAAAATCTTGAGGTCAACAAATTCAAATATCTGGGCTCTATTGTCACAGATGATCAAGATCAGAAGTACTAGCCAGAATAGCACAAGTGTTAGTAGTAGCCATGACAAGACTCAACCGTATATGGAAAAGCAAAATCATGTCCCTAACAATGAAGATCAGACAATTACTTACTGCTGATCTCCAAAGAGGAATACAGGCTTTAGAGATAAAATGGTATAGAAAGATATTACGTATATAATATATGTAGATGTATATAATATGGAGAACATATCACTAAAGAAGTTTGCAAAAGAATCCAACGATCTACAGGACCAATAAAGACATCATCAATAATAAAAGCGGAAATTGATCTGGTATGGACACATCATACGGTCCACAGGCCTTGCCAAAAATATTCTGCAAGGCACTGTACCAGCAAAAGAAAACAAGGAGGACAAAAGTAAATATGGGTGGATAACCTCAAAGTATGAACAGGAAAGTCTTTTGTTGTGTCGCAGAGAGCTGCTCCAAATCATAACAATTGGAAGAAGCAAACTGAAAATGCCATCCACCGTGCCCCAATGACCAACAAGGTTACAGGCGGGATAATTGATTTAACCTTAGGTTACAAATGAGTTATTAAAACTACTGTCTTAGAATTAGCATTTTTGAATCTACAGTTTTCCATGCGCTGTTGCTTTTTCCTGCCATGTAACTTCCCAAATGTTCCAGCCAGTCACGTGTGCTGCGTCACTTTATTCGAATGTGTTTTACTTTTTTAAATACAGCCACTGTGTTGTATAAAACCCGTAATCATATACAATTTTTAGTATTTTTAATTTTAAGCATAGATGGCTCCATCACCTATGTTTGTTATGGCTGTACTTCTTTCAAATATTTTTTTTCAAACTGTTTTCAAAGATTTATAAACAATTTCAATCAAAACTTCATTTTTGTCCAAGTTACACAGGTATTTTTTTTTATTTTTACACAGGTTTTTTTTTATAGTAATAAATTTTTTGGCAGTATTACTAAAAATGTAATTTATAATGAAGTATCATAATCTAGAAAAGTACAAAGAAAGTTACATTCTGAGGTTTGGGACTAGAAGAAGTGGATCACCTGGGAAGCTATATTTCATCAATCATCATCAAGTACTGGGCCTGCAGGCGTAGGTGATCATGTCTCTCCACAATTTTCTATCTCAGCAGTTATTTATCATTTCTGTTGTTGACCTTATGCCAAGCTATTCATAAGCTGTCTGGTATTTTTTCTCTTTGTTTTCCTCTATATCTTCATCACTCAATTTTCCCAGTTGTTACAATATATTCCAGCTGTTCTCTTCTCATTACATGGCCAAAAAATGATTGTTTCTTCCTAATACAGTCGAACCTGTCTAAGGCGACCATTCACGGGACTTTCAAAAACTGGTCCCATAGGACAGGTGGTCCTGCCTCACAGGTTTCACATAATAAATAGAGCGATAAAAAAAATTTTATCCTAAGCACTATGAAAACTAACCTGCAAATCAGCGTAATCCATGAGTAGAACATAGTGCACATGTCGGTCTACAATAGCCACTGCTGGACACTTTTCATAAAACACGATAGTTAAACACACAAAAATAAAACACACATACACAGATTCCACTTATACTGTACATGTATCACTTTTGACTTGAAAAAAAATCCAATATGGTAGTCTGTTGTTTGACGGATGAAATAAACGATAAGTTCAATTTTTCTCTCAAGTCCATGATAACGTCTAGTATGTCAGATCTTCCGTTTATTATTGAATAGGTGCGCAGAAGCTCCAAAGCATTATGTGCATCTGCGATAGTGTATGTTTTCTCAATGTCAGTAGAATCTTGTTCGTTGTCTGATTCACTATTCACATCCTCAGCAGCTAAAATTGCAGTGGCAGGAAGATCCCAGTTTGTTTCTATTGTGTTGCAAGTTTGGAGCCCTGAATCAATCATGGAGATGTCTGTCAATTGGTATCCAAACAATTCTTTTGAATCACCGACTTCGCCACATTGCTTACCAAACACAAGATTGTGTCTTTTAATGAAGGCCTCTAACCAGCCGTTCGATGCTTTAAAGACTGAGTTTTCCAATTCTTTTGCAAACTGTAAAGCTCGTTCTTTGATCATCGGCCCAGATAACGGAATTTTTCGTGCAAGTGCTGATTGACACCATTTCCAACAAAGTGTATTTATGTCTTCATTTCCCGTTTTTCTGTTATTCCTTCTTTTCATACTTGGTGCATTATTTTCAAAGTCATTCATATACTCGGCTTTTCTCTTTAACGTACGTAAAATCTGTGTCTTTCCCACTCCAAACTGTTCTGCCAATAATCGCGAACTTTTTCCTTGCTGATTTTGTCGAATCACTGATATTCGTTCTTCCAGCGTTAATGCTTTTGGTTTTACACTTTTGACACTGGCCATTTCCTATATTGTGTGTAACACTTTTAAAATCCACAAAAATAATTCACTGAGATACTGTACATGTACGTGAATACACTCTAAGCGGGCAATGACTAATTCTTTAGTTAATTCCTGTAATTTATACGGGCCACGCAATGGTCTACTCTGGTCTAGACGGAACCGCGAAGTGATGTCACTTCACGAATCATAGATCTGTGTCTGCCGTGTGTCAATCCATTTTTGACAATAGAAACAAGAAAAAGAGTTCTTAAATGTTTTGTAGAGCCAATCTTAACATATGGATGCGAACCATGGACAATAGGACAACAGACAAGAAAATCACTGGAGTCTGTAGAAATGTGGTTTTACAGAATGTTGAGAGTACCATGTACAGCTAAGAAGAGTAATGAAGATGTTCTGAGAGAGGTCAAAGCAAAAAGAGAGCTAATTTCCAATATTAGGAAGAAACAATCATCATTTTTTGGCTATGTAATGAGAAGAGAACAACTGGAATATATTGTAACAACTGGAAAAATTGAGGGATGGAGAGATAGAGGGAAGCAAAAAGAAAAAATAACAGACAGTTTAAGAGAATGGCTTGGCATAAGGTCAGCAACAGAAATGATAAATAGCTGCCGAGATTGAAAATTGTGGAGAGACATGATCACCTACGCCAGCAGGCCCGGTACCTGATGATGATATGATAGAAAGTTGACTAAAAGGATTTGAAGGTCGCTGTCTTAAGAAGATTCTAAACTTCCGTTGGAATCAACACATTACGAACAAAGAAGCCACCGGAAGATTAGGCATTAACAGGATCAATCAAGATGTGAAAAGAAGACTTTGGAAATAGCTAGGCTAAGTTCTATGCGTGGAATGAAATAAGCATTAACATGGGCACCACCTGGCAAACGAAGAAGAGACAGATCATTGGGGACATGGCGACGAACCATGCATGATGAAATGAGGAGAGTTGTCCATGCTTGCTCCAGACCAGATTAAATGGCGATCTCTTATGAGTGTCCTATGCTCCGATCAAAGGATTATGAAAAAGATCATAATCTAGGGTTAACTTGTGATGCTAGTTTGTGGTACGTTGCGATATCAGTGCCTTTTAGCCCGACTAATTGACTTCTGCTTGAGTAGATCTACTTATTTTGTGAATTTTGCCTGGTGAGCTTACTCATTTTGGTTTACTATTTTCAATGGGTTCATTCATATGTACAGATTGCATACAACACGTTTTCACTATTATTAGTGAGGGCTAGGAATCAGACCTCAGTACACAAAGGAGGGTAAAGTTATGGAAAAATTACAGATATGAAGAGAACAATTCCACCTCCAGTGGCATGACTTAAAGCTGGCACCTTGTTGTCCTAAGGCTAACATTTTACCTCTAGGCCATCCAGTCTTCTGAGCAGTATCTTTTATTAGTTCACTCATCCTGGTGCAAACAATCAGCTATGAGTCGCTGTCAACTTTCAGTCCAGTGGCTGGTGGGCATCTTTGGCCCATGTCATGCTTACAGATGACTTTGTAGCATAGAAGAGGTTTTCCTTTTTTTCATTTACCAGAGAATCTCTCCACTTTGGGGAATCCATCCTACATTCGGCACAGGTGGCCAAAAGTAAAAAAAGTAAAGTACCCTCGTCACGCCACTTTTGGTGTTAGTGACCATATATTTTACAGACCTTCAGCACATGATTTTTGGGGTAATGTGGTCGGTATTACGCCGTGCTGCTTTACTTTCCCAGAAAAAAAATCCGGGTACCCATTTAAGGCTGGGTGAACCCGGAAGCCGTCGGTTGGGATCGAACCCTACCCCTTGTACTTTGTAGTCCAGTTCACTAACCACTGAGCTATCACGGCTCTCACAGGTGGCCAAGCTTGAAGCTATTTTAGATGACTTTGGAGAATAGTGAATATGTTTGACATCACAGCATTAGCCAGCACTTCCATTGTTTGTTACTTTATTTCTCAAGGAGATTCCAGGTAAGCATCTCATGTGGAAAGTTTACAAACTTTTCTTTCTAACAAGGTCTACAAAGGCCAGGATTCACTAGTACTGAGTAGAGTGTTCAGTATGAAAGTGTTCCTTGTTGCAGTTTCCTTATATTCCAAGTCCGGTTTGTTGCGGGAGCTACTGAGTTAGGTGCTCTGTGTACACTGTGAGCTGTGTGTTTCATCCATTTTGATCATGTTTCAATATTCCAATTGTTTATGATGAATAATGATATCGTATGACAGGAAACAGCTGGCTGTGTTCACTTTCTGTGCGGTTTCGCCTTATGTCTTTTGGCATGTGCTGAGACTGCTATGATGGGGACTACAACTACCTTTCTTTGTTTGGTAGATGAGTTAGTAATTCGGATGATTCCACTGGCACGGGCGGTTGAGCATTTATGGATTTTAATTCGTTAGCAGTGATACCGGGGCCTTCCATAACCAAAAAACCAAAGAGTGTTCAATACACATGGTTTCATATACAATAATATTAAGAGCAGAAATGGTACTTTACATTTAAAAAGTAAAAACTACAATCACAGCTTTTGTCTAGTTTCTGGGGTCTGTGCGAGAGAAAGAAAGGTAACGTGACTTGTTCAGTTGCCATGTGGTGTACATGTCAGAGTTACCTTGAAACATGCTGGAAATTGGAATCACTTTCACTTGATTTAAAACAACAGGTTTTAATCCACAGCTTCAAATACTTAGCTACAGATGTATTCTTTCTGTACATAAGGAAACACCTTCCTTGTGTTCAGCTTTATAGTGCAATGGTTCTATCTGCATTTTGTCACTTTTCATTTTAGCTAAGGGGGTCAAAACTAAAGTTTGCCAGATAAAGGCATAAACCATCAAAACAAAAAAGTTAGACAGGGATGTGTACTTTCACCCCTGTTATTCATCACATACATAGATCACAAATGTAACGACCCTGTTGGTCCTTACTTGCAGATGACCAGACTGTAATAACAATTTCACAAAATGAATTACAACATCTGAACTAAGTGAATGGAGTCTTCGACAAACATAATATAAAAGATTAACACAGAAAAAACAGCGGTCATGACCATAAACAAAAGAGAAAACTAAAAATTACAGATTATCATTTGCAAGAAACAGCTGAAACAAGAAAATATGCTGAAAAACTTGGAAAGTATTACAGTTGCAGATGGAAAAATCAAGATCATAATTGAGAAGAGAAGCAGCAATTGAAACAAAATATTCGACAATAACACCCATTTTAAAAAAAAACATTAAAAGGTTAAAAAGATCATCTTAAACAACTCAGTTTTTCTGCAAGTATTGGTTGTGCCATCAGTGTCAATCATGGACCTTAACAACAAAGGAGAAAAGAAAGATCACAACTTCTGTAATGTCTTCAAAAATTAATTTAACAATAAAAGGTGAAATGATAAATAAGGAGTAAGAGTAGCATCACATATACACAATGTAGGACTCTGTGACTTTGCAAGATGCGGCTGTGGAGCATCCAGACAAGCTCCAGGGCTTGTCCTACAGGACCTCAACACCCTTAGAACACAAATGTGGTCCACAGAAATAACTGCATGACAAACTATGGAGAACCAGTGAAGAGTTCAAATGCTATAATCTAGTTCATGACCCATGGTCTAAATGCATAGCAGTAGCTGATCGCTGACGAAGTAAAAGTAGTACAAATCCTGAGTTATATCTACAGACAACAAAATTAAATGGTTTGGACATGTAACGCAGTTACTGGCAAACAGTAATTCATAAAAGCATTATCTATCAATGTTAGAAAATAATGTCAAAAATGATGGACAAGCAAAATATCTGATGCCATATAAAGCACCATGTGTGAGGCAAACCAAATATACAGTCAAGAAAATTCCGTATTTCTGACACCCTGAGGAGCAAAAGAGGATAAAGAACATGTCGTTTTAGCTGGCTCAGATTCTGGATACATTTATATACTCTAGTCAGAATAGTTTGTTTAGGTTTAGTTGACAGATTATCTTCATTGCACAACAAACAACTCAGGAGGGATCCCCCTCCTCAGAAGCCTGCCCGTCACTCACTAGGCAAAGCACTGAAGCTCAAATGTACAAACCGGTAACACTGGCAAAGACAGTGACCCCAATCTCCTTAGTCATCTCTTTCATGTGTGGCACGTGACAGCAACTCTATTCTTTTCTCCCTTAATAGTGGTCAGGGTGTAGCCACACAGCCCAAATATGTGAATGAAATGTATTGCTACTTTCATGTGATTATTTTGTCAATGCTACACTGTTAGCATATGCTTAGACCATGAACTATATACAGTACAAAAATTACACACATCTTTGCAAATCTGACAAGACACTTTATATCAAATGTAAAGGTCAAATGTTTATTTTGGGTTACATTACATGTGCTTACACTTGCAAATGAAATATTTACATGTGAACTTATGTATAATTGCATTAAAAGATTACCTGAAGACATAGAAACAGACAAATACTTAAGAGGGATACAAAAAGGACATGTAGATGAGATAGTACAAGGTGTTCAAATGAAACCCACCCAAGCTAAAACAAGTGGATATATGTAGGAGGCATGATGATGTCACATCTGATGTACCAAATCACACAGCAATTGTGTATGTTTTCATTCTCCACATAGTATACATTAGTTTTGCCGTAGAAATGGAAAAATTACCAGCATGGTATAGAATCCATCCAAGGTAGATCAGTGAGGGGTAAGTCAATTCCTAACAGCCAAAGGATGTCGACCTGTCAGCCATCAGCTTCAAAGAAACACTAGGCAAACTGTATACAGCCATCAAGAAAAAGAGAACCAGCATACTTTTGCGTAGTGTGATTCTGTTGTACGTCAATGCTCGTCCACATGTCTCGGACATTGTGTAGAAAGTGTTAGCAAGAAAACGGTGGAAAGTTCTGCAACAGCCAGCCTACAGCCCCATCTGTCACCATGTGACTTTCATTTGTTCTGACCCTTTAAAAAATCTCTAAAGAGACAAAGACTCGACCCCAATGCAGACATCATGGCCTCGGTAACAAAATAGTTCAAAGAACAAAACAAAATAGTTCAAAGAACAAACAAAGTCATTTTTCTAGGATGGCATTTGCCATCTACCCAACTAATGGGATGTGTGTCTAAATGTCTTTTGCAATTTTTTCTAAAGAACCCTGGTGAGTAAAAAAAGTAAAGTAAAGTACCCCCGTCAAATAGGGAAAATATACAGACCTTCGGCACATGATTTTTGGGGTAATGTGGTCAGTATTACGCCCGTGCCGCTTTACTTTCCCAGAAAAAAATCAGGTATCCATTAAAGGCTGGGTGAACCAGAAGCTGTCGGTTGGGATCAAACCCTACCTCTTGTCCTTTGTAGTCCAGTTTACTAACCACTGAGCTATCGCGGTTCCCAACCCTGGTGAATACTCACTTCATAACAAATGCTTTATTTAATTCTGTCGAACCTGCCAATTTACCCTTCCAGATTGTTTGTTAGGAACATCATCACTGCACACCTGATGAATCCATAGGTGCTCCGACATCCCCCTCAAGAAAATCCTGGCCCATTAATTCCTTAGCACAGCCTGGGACCCCCGGTGTGGGTAGGTATCTGCTGACAATTTTGCCCTTGCAGCAGCCATATTTATGGCCTTATCATTTTTATTTTAACTGCCAAGTGTTGCTTAATGTGCACAAGTGCATATGGAACCTCCTGCAGCTGGCCATTATCGAGAGGGCTAGATATCAAATCTCACAGTCCAAGAGATCAGGGGAGAGTAACATCATAATGAAACCACTGATTAATTTCTCTTATTTTTTCAAACTCACCACCACCGCTTCTGAGCTTTGAACCTGGGTCCTTTCTGCCCTAAAGCCGAGATTGTACCTCTAGACTACTCAACTTTACATGTTTATAATAAAGCCATAGTGATGGGTTTCATTTGTTTTTGCCTCATAACATTGTGAAACACATGAAGGCCTACTACACAGAACACTAAAAGATACAAAATAAAGAGGAATGCAGAAAAGGACATTAAAGGCATGACTTCATTGTCCAAGCATTCAAGATCTACAGGCTTTGACAAAGCATGAAGCGTGTGCTCCAGGCAAAGTAGATATCATTCTTCAGTATCAGTTTACGGATTGGCCAACTAGATGATAGTGTTAATTCTGTGAAGAGATGCCAATGCCTGTGACATACTATAGAAACAAAAACCATAACAAATGTGAATTATAAATGAAGTTAGAATTATTTTCATTCTGTTTTTAAAACATGTCAGTTACTAGATTTTATGTGCTTCAAAAAGCTCAATATGACCGGACATAAACTGAAAGAAAATAGAAGACTAATTACCTGGATAGTGCACATCAGCCAACAGATTAGCATCAGAAGCAACAAAATCCAAAATTGAATTCTAAGAAGACTATAAATCACATTCTCTTGTCCTTGAACATGGACCAAAAAAGTAGTCCTTGGCCAACACACCTTGTGGGAACTTGCAGATTAGGTAACCAACAAAGCAGAGATACCTTGTTTAACATGGTCCATGGTATCCTTCACAAGGTAGGTCTGTACATCTCTGTTCTAATTAGTAAAGGGTTTTTTATCTTCAATATCCTGATGTCTGTCTCTTTAAAATGCATGCTCAATCCAGCTTTTTATGACTCCATTTTTATAGTTTTCTATTTATTATTTTGATAAGAATGTGCCAGTAATACACTACCTACTTAGAGTAGTTAAAAGACACAAAAGTCTACAAACATAATCTTGGAAGGGAAAGTATAAGGTAAATGAGGCAGACCAGACTAACATGGTCGAGTAATATCAAAAGATGGACAAGTCAGTCTATGACAACCAGCACTGTCAAATTAAGAGACAGAGTGGAATGGCGTTCCATGGCAGCCAACCCTCGATGCGGAGACGGCACTCAATGATGATGACTTAGTGTAGATTCCAAAATATTTCTCTATTTGTTTGTCTATAAAAGAGAACGACTGATAGAGGACATCCTTGGTGCACCAGTTTTTACTTCAAACAGTTACACTAGCCAACACTGCATGAGAATTAAATATATATGTAATTGTTACTATATTTTTTGTGTGAATTTCAAAACCTGCAAGTTGTTTATTTCTTCATAAAACTGTCTCTATGCATGAGTCTCTCTATCACATCCTTTTTGATAGTAAAAAAGTAAAGTACCCCCCGTCACGCCAAGTGGCGTATAGGGAAATATGGTGTTAGTGACCCTATATTTTACAGACCTTCAGCACATGATTTTTTGGGGTAATGTGGTCGGTATTACGCCCATGCTGCTTTACTTTCCCAGAAAAAATCCGGTACCCATTTAAGGCTGGGTGAACCCGGAGCCGTCGGTTGGGATCGAACCCTACCCCTTGTCCGTAGTAGTCCAGTTCACTAACCACTGAGCTATCGCGGCTCCCACTAATTTTTAGGGAATTAGTAAAACCCAGGTGTCCTCGCCAGGGAACGAACCCCGGCTGTTGCCGTGGTAAGCCAACCGCCTATCGATTGTGCTAACCGGACACCCTATATTGATACAAATTTACGTACATTTTATTCTGCCATAAAAATCAGATGAGTCTATACTATCAATCAGTTTTTAGGAGATCAGGGTCTATATTATAATCCAGCCAGAAAAAGAATACAGTTTATGGGATAGTCAGATTCTGGCTTAGCTATTTAATGTGAATCACCTTCAATAACTCATTCATAATTGTTATAATTAAGTTCAACTATAATTTTTTCCACTTAACAAAATGTATTATTTTATTTTACTCAAGTAAAATTATCAATATTTCCATCAGTGCCGTACTTATGCATGGCCCATATTGTTTTATCAAAATTCATCACTTCATTTTTTTTCATTATCAATGGTCAAGTAAGAGGATCTGTTTTACAACTGCTTAATTACAATCTGCAGTACATGTCACAACAAAATCGTCCAGCAACAAATTTAAGCAACAACATTGAATGTTCTTTCCAGCATTCTCATTTGACCCCTATCAATCAATCCTACAACTGTGGGGAATTATATTATTTCAAGTATGAAAACCACTGTGTTGGCTACAACCAAATATTTTTAAATAAAATAAAGGCAATGCCTAAAGCTTAATTTAAAAATTTTTAAAAATAAAAACATTCAAATAATAATAGTAAAGAATAACAATTAGTTATTAAGTCAATCCTAGCCTTCCAGCCAATGAAAAAAGATGTGTGCTCTAGTTGTACTGTCACCCCATCCTATTAAAGCTATACAATAAAATTACTTTTTTTTTTTAGAATTCATAAATGATATTTATGTCAGTGAAGTCAATGATAACATCATGAGATACAATGATGACTAAGAGCAAAGATGAGAAAGCTGCAGAAATTGGTTGAAATGATAGTGAGAGTAAAAGGTTTGGTCCAAACATCAAGAAAACAAAAATAACGGTTTTCTCAAAGAAAAAAGGTTTCAGCAAAATGCAAGAAAACAAAATCACTAATGTAGAATTATGGAAAAGGACCAGTCAAATACCAATGGACAAAGAGATACAATGATTGCGCTGCATTGGGCACACACTGCGGAATCAAACAGAGAGTATTAAACGACAGGTCCTTTTTTTGGAATCCCCAGGGGAAGAGACAAAAAGAAGAAGAGCAAAATATTCTTGGAGAAGACAGGTGGAAGCAGAGATGAAGATATTGGGGAAGACATAAAATGTTCTTAAAAGAATGGCAGGAAACAGAACAGCTTGGAAAGTGTTTGTTGAAGACCTATGCTCCACAGGGAGTTGAGAGGCAGAAGAAGAAAATGCAAGAATAGGTAAATTTAAATATATTGACACAACAATAACTTGAGATGCAGTTTTGACAAAAAATTGTAGAATAGCCATTGTAATGGCAGAAGTTCACGAAACATGACACACTTTTTGCAGCAACTATTACCTAAAACACAAATGAACTATCATCAATAGCCAGCAAAATTGGGCTTGAGGTCAATCATGAAAAGACTAAAGTCATGAAAAGTTTAATTCCAACAAGTGACAAAATATACATGGAAAACAAACCAGTAGAAGAGATCGATCACTTCATCTATCTTGGAAGTCACATTGATCGAGAAGGGGATACGAGCAAAGAAATTAGAATCAGACTGGCTAAAGCAGCAATGTCTTTCAGAAGCCTTGAAAAGTTGTGGAAATCAAAACTCATTAGCACAAACACAAAACTTAGGCTATTCAAATCAAATGTACTATCAACCCTTACGTATGCGTGTGAAAGCTGGAAAACAACAAGAGATATAGAAACAAAGTTGAACGCATTCGAAAATAAATGTCTAAGGAAAATACTTGGTATAGAATGGAACGAATTCAAAACAAACGAGGAAATTAGAGAAATCGCCAATCAACCACTAATATCTTCAGTAATAAAGAAAAGACGATGGTCATACGTTGGACATGTGATGAGAAGAGATAATAATCGAATAGCAAAGCAAGCCCTGCTTGCACAGAACAGAGACAGATGGCGAGATTTAATAAAATATCTTTAAAAGAAAACTGCTAGAACAAAAATTCATATAGGAGAAGGTGTATCTTGGTCTACGCCCTATGGGCCGGTTACGGCTCGAAAGGTCAATAGATAGATAGATAGAAAGCAAGCCCTCATATGGGAAACAACAGGTAAAAGAAAAAGAGGAAGACCCAGGGAGACACTGAGAAGAACATTGATGAGAGAGGCAAGAGCAGCAGGAATCGGCTCCCTCAATGAGATAGAACTGCTTGCACAGAACAGAGACAGATGGCGAGATTTGATAAAATATCTTTAAAAGAAAACTGCTAGAACAAAAATTCATATAGGAGAAGGTGTATCTTGGTCTACGCCCTATGGGCCGGTTACGGCTCGAAAGGTCAATCTATCTATCTATCTATTGACCTTTCGAGCCGTAACCGGCCCATAGGGCGTAGACCAAGATACACCTTCTCCTATATGAATTTTTGTTCTAGCAGTTTTCTTTTAAAGATATTTTATCAAATCTCGCCATCTGTCTCTGTTCTGTGCAAGCAGTTCTATCTCATTGAGGGAGCCGATTCCTGCTGCTCTTGCCTCTCTCATCAATGTTCTTCTCAGTGTCTCCCTGGGTCTTCCTCTTTTTCTTTTACCTGTTGTTTCCCATATGAGGGCTTGCTTTGCTATTCGATTATTATCTCTTCTCATCACATGTCCAACGTATGACCATCGTCTTTTCTTTATTACTGAAGATATTAGTGGTTGATTGGCGATTTCTCTAATTTCCTCGTTTGTTTTGAATTCGTTCCATTCTATACCAAGTATTTTCCTTAGACATTTATTTTCGAATGCGTTCAACTTTGTTTCTATATCTCTTGTTGTTTTCCAGCTTTCACACGCATACGTAAGGGTTGATAGTACATTTGATTTGAATAGCCTAAGTTTTGTGTTTGTGCTAATGAGTTTTGATTTCCACAACTTTTCAAGGCTTCTGAAAGACATTGCTGCTTTAGCCAGTCTGATTCTAATTTCTTTGCTCGTATCCCCTTCTCGATCAATGTGACTTCCAAGATAGATGAAGTGATCGATCTCTTCTACTGGTTTGTTTTCCATGTATATTTTGTCACTTGTTGGAATTAAACTTTTCATGACTTTAGTCTTTTCATGATTGACCTCAAGCCCAATTTTGCTGGCTATTGATGATAGTTCATTTGTGTTTTCCTGCATCGTTTTTATCTGATTGCTGATGAGAACTATGTCATCAGCAAAGTCCAGGTCCTCCAAATGGTCTCCTTGTATCCATTCGATGCCTTTATTACCAGTGCAGCATTTCTTCATTATGAAGTCCATAACAATTCCAAATAACAAGGGCGATAAAATACATCCTTGTTTAACCCCAGTTTCTATTGGGAAACATTCGCTCAGTCCTTCCTCTGTTCGAACTGCACATGTGTAACCATCATACATGTCTTTGATAATATTTATGATTTTTGATGGTAAGCCATATTGCTTCAGAATTTTCCACAAAGAATCTCTATGAATACTATCAAATGCTTTTTTGAAGTCGATGAAGTTAAGTACAAAAGGTTTTTGCTTTTCAATGTGTTCCTCCAATATAAGTCGTAGAGTGAAAATGTGGTCAAGACAGCTTCTCCCTTTTCTAAACCCAGCCTGTTCTTCACGCATTACTGTATCTATTGAATCCTTTATTCTATTTAGGATGATTTTACAGAATAATTTTGAGGCAACTGACAAAAGTGTCACGCCTCTCCAATTGTTACAATCTCTAAGATTGCCCTTTTTGGGATCTTAACAATGATTCCTTTTTTCCATTTATGAGGCGTCTTCTCTGTTTTCCAAATGATGTTGAACATTTTTTGGAGATGTATTAAATTATGGCTATCAATTGCCTTGAGGATCTCAGCTGTTAACTTATCCTCTCCAGCAGCCTTGTTATTGGTCATTAGCTTTAAGGTGGTTTCTATTTCACTCAAGGTGAAGTCATCTAAATTTACATCTAATTCTGCTGCTGGTGTTTCAGCTTCAAAATCTATTAAACTGTGAGGTAGTGGACGGTTAAGAATTTCTTTGAAGTGTTCCGCCCAACGGGCTTTTATGTCTGCGCTTGTTGTTAGCATTAATCCAGATTTGTCTAGAATTGGTGTTCCACTGGATGTATAGGTGTTTGTCAGCATCTTTTGTACAGTATAAAGAGTTCTGCTGTCTCCTGTAATTGCAGCTGTCTCTGCTTTCTCTGCCAAGTTGTCTATATAAGCTCTTGTATCTCTTCTTGCCGAACTTTTCACTTTGTTGTCTAATTCTTTGTATGTTGCTTTTGCCAGAACCTTTCCAAGATCTGTCTTTACATTAGTCATGGCTCTCTTCGCTTCTCTTCTTTCTTTGGTGTATTTCCATGTGGTGTCTGAGATCCAAGCTCGTTTTTCCATTTTCTTCAGTCCAGCACTTGCTTCTGCTGCTGTCATTAGTATTTCTGAAAGGTCAATAGATTACCTAAAAAAGTAATTGTTAAAAAGTTGTTCAGTGTTATATAGATTCAGTCTCATCATACAATGAATTGTGAATAATTAATGGGCAAGTAAGAAAATCATTCTAAAAAGAACACTGAGGTAAGAGGCAACAACAACAGGCATCAGCTCCCTTGGTGAGATTGAACAATTCGCCCAAAACAGGGATATATGCTGAGATACAATGCGGGTCCTGCTCAAGGTCTGATGACTGATAACAAAGATTGTCTGACACAATCTAGTCTAGAATTTCTGCCCTTTGTTCCATCTTCAGCTCGAAAGGACGATAGCTAAATACATGACGATCATTGGAGGAATAGAATTGTACTTCTAGAGAGAAGAAAACTGAGCAAAACCAATGCAACCAAAATGAAACCAAAACAAGCATGAAGAAAACTTTGTAAAGCCAGCGTAAAAGAGAATATCAGAAGTACATTAGAAAAATGAAGATTTTCTTCTTTAGTCATGTTTTGTGAAAAAGATTGAAGACTGAATATATTGTACCATCTGAAAAAATAAGAGCGGGACAGGCTGGTTCTAGAGGTAAGACATCAGCCTCTAGGCTGAAAAGTCCCGAGTTCAAATCCCGCCAACGGTGGTAGGAATTTTTCACTTCGAACCCTTGGTTTTTCGTGGCTTTACCCTCCTCTAGTCTCTAGATAGTGAGATCTGATATCTTGGATAACAGTGGAAAATATGAGGTTCCGTGTGCACTCTGTGCATGTTAAAGACCACTTTGCAGTTAAAAGTCACCTAGAAAGTAGGCCATAAATGGCCACTGCTTGTAAAGAAGTCTACCCATATCAAAGATGGATGTAACGGGTCAAAAGTCACAGATATTGCATCTGTCATAAAGTAGCAACATGGCACATCCACACCAACTTAACAGATGAGTGCTATGAAGATGAGGAAAAATAGAATGAAAGAGAGAGATGAAAATGGTGTCAGAAAACTAAATGGTTGGACAGTCTGGCATTGAAAGAGATCAATAGTAGAACTAAAACAGAAAAGGAAGCAAGTGGTGGGGTGTAATGTACACTCCCACAAGGTAAGGTGACAGCTTTACAAAAAAAAAAAAGGAACACAACAAAATACTGACATTTCAGCCTACATGTAGCCTTCTTTAGAAAATGTGACCAACACAAATGTAGGCCGAAACGTCAGTATTTTGTTGTGTTCTTTTTTTTTTTTTTTTGTAAAGCTGTCACCTTACCTTGTGGGAGTGTACATTACACCCCACCACTTGCTCCTTGCTACCAGCCTTACCGCAGCACTGAAACTATTTGCCTGTTCCCTAAAATGGAACACTACGGTCTAGCAGGTAGGTATGATACTTTATGATGATGAAAGGTAATGCCAACTTTATCAATAACTTGGGATGACAAATATCAGATTTATCTGAAAATTGTCATGTGCCAAACTGGTCACAAAGAAAATGAAGAGATGGTGATGTTTGTTTTACTTTAAAAATCAGAAAGTGGAAAGGATGTCAAAATCGTACATAAATCTACAAGAGAAATAAGATCATAAATCAAGTCTGTCTGCCCAAAACTATATAGATTTTAAATACAGCTAATGTGATGTTTTTAAAAAAGTCCTCCCTCTAATCTTTCAAACTAATATTATAAATAAAAAGATAAGAAAATGTTGACAAATGTCACTGTCAGAAGAAATATAAATGTTTCATTAAGTACAGTTTGAAAACAGTCAAGAACCCTTAGATAAGACAGACACACACATTAAGTTCTAACGGACAATCAGTTGAGAACAAAAATAGAACATACATGTTACCTGATACCAAAATCATTGTTTTACACAATCTAAATAATGCTCAATCCCAAAAAATCCTTTACAAAAAATTTGTAACAAGACATTTTGCTAACATTTATTTATCAACACACCAACATGCGTAAAAAGTTAACTCTATGACAGTACATGTTTTATAACATTTCAGATTTTATTCCAATAAAGTTGTGACACTGATCTATATACTTTTAAATCAATGGATCAACTGTATGTAGAAAAAAGCAGGATGGCACCTGACAGCAACAGAGCTGGAAGCTATCAGGGAGCCAGTAGTGGGGTGTGATAAACACTCCAAGGTAATGCTATCAGCTTTATCGCAGCATTGCAATCATTTGTCTGTTCCCTGGAAGCTATCAACATCTCATAGCTGATGACTTACACCAGAATCAGTGAACCAGAACAAACCAGACCCTACTCCACCTCTTCACAGTGCCTCTAGAAACAAACTGACCAGTCTAGTCTGGCCAAGTGAGTAGGGATTGAAGAGGGAAGCCAACTAGGTACTCAAAAATGCTGTGTTGAGGCTGTATGTGTTGGGGCCGAAATGTGCAAATAAACCACAACACAACACATTTACACCCACTTAATGTCCTTTTAAGAGCAGATAATAAAGAGGACAATCAATTCCTTTAGTAATCATCTGGTGAATGTCACAAATCAGAGTATCCATTGTAAGGTAGACACTTTAAAAATATGAAATTAGTAGCTTTAGAACTTCTATTTACAAGTTAAAGATTTAACAGTTTATGTATTTTTTTTTTAAAAACTATTGTTTTTTTTTTTTTTTTTACATCTCTGTTAATGCCATGAGAATAAAGACCACATGCCCAATACATTCACCACAAGTTCTCATGTGAAAGTTGTTATTTCAACTCCGATAGAAAATGTTTCTGACCCTATCGTTACTCCAGCCTAAGCTCACCTTATTTGGAAAATGACAAGTTAGCCATCAGTTCTTCAGGTTATCAAATCTCAAATTATAACCCAGATTCAAAAAAAAAAATTTTATGAAGGTTTACAAAATAATTTCAGGCTTAAGTGCGATTACAATGGACAAAACTCTGTAAGGAATAGTGAACAATGAATAATATAATAATAAAGAGCCTCATCTTGCCATATGGCATAAAGAAATATGGTGTTACTGCCCATATTTTTTTTAACCATATGCATAATGTTGGGTAATGTGGTCGGTATTACAACAGCCCTGTCTTTCTTTCCAGAAAAAAAAAATCTAATACCCACTTAAGACTGGGTGAACCAATAAGCAATTAATCAAGATTCAACCCAACTTCTTGTAGATTAGTACATTAAAGCTCAATGCACTACTGTGGCTACCATATCAAATAAAGGAAATGGTACAAGCAACCAGAAAACATAAACCAAACATTGGAAAATGTTTAGTTTGGTGCAAAAATGTGCTCTCTAACATTACTTGTCATTAGGTAACATATAGTTTTACATAACCCACACAAAATATTTTGTTCGTTATAATTGGATTTTAGAAGTAATGAGGTAAAAGGTAGCATAGATTGCTGTTTGTAGAATGAAGTACAAACATTACTTAGGCAATGGCTAGCATTTCAGAATCAGACAGGTTTATTTTAGTGTCACACTGGTTGCTTTAAATAAAAAGAACATGAATAAATTTCAGATTTATTTTGTCAAAGCTGAGATAACATAGACCAAACAAAAATGGATAACTGTGACAATTTCCATATTTAAAAACAAAATATGAACAAGCTATTTGACCAGTGGTCTGCTGTTGTCCTCGTCCATACAATTGGAAGATTTATACTTCTGAACCTCCTGCAGGTACCGTGACCAGGCATCCAGCTTTTCCTGGCTCGCTTCGTCCTGTACAGAGAAATCTTAAAACATAAGTATCTTAGTTGAACACGGCATATAAGATCACCAATTTATGGCTTTCTTAATTCACCACTAGGGTAAACTTGAGATGTTTCAGCAGATACTCACCATGCTTTCTCATACATTATTATGAAGCTGTCAGCTGGTATTTTTATATCAAAGTTACATACTTTCAATAGCATTAAGCAATTATATATATACATATATCCTATTTCAGAGAAGAGTGAGTTTTTTAGTAGACTGATCACCTTACCTAAATGTATACTCACTAAAAAAAATTGTATGAATATTTATAATTTAATATTTGTTATATTGTTTTATTCATTATGATAGCCAGCTCATTATACAGAGCTTTGCAACGGGAGACAATGTGATTATCAGAAAAAGACCCAGTGGAGCAAGTATTTCAGCCCTTTGACACTCTTTGGGAGAGGGGATGTGGAGTAACTTCCATGTGTCTTCCTCCTGCTGCATCTGAGCCTGAAAGCTCAGGAAATATCCTGACTGAAGTATTGTCAGACTGCCAGCATATAATAAATGAGACTCTAGACTAAAATAAAATAAAAATGCTCACTTACCATAAAACATTAACAATTTACTTGTTAATGAATATAATTCACCTGTACACTGAAACTTAACTACATTTCATCTATTTAAATTAAAAGGCGCAAAATATGAATGTTCATCCACCTTAAACTCTATTGAATTTACCCCCTAATTATCTTACAACTACAGTTAAAACCATAAATATGAAGCTATTTTATTTATAAACAAGATCTATTGTATTCACACATTTCTATAAACTATTCACAAAATTATTAAGAAAGAATGCATTTTGCATGCACTTCTAAGGCACGTATATTGAATCTTCTGAATACAGAAAGTGACAACGATGAAATGCAGGGATTCCAAATAAATTCACTGGCTATATTCCTGCAACACTGTCTAGAGTTGGACAGTTATCACCACTATTGTCCAACAAGGAAATAACTCTAGAGGCAAAACGGGCACTTTACAATACAATCTTCATCCCAACTTTGTGCTACCAATGCCAGTCCTAGACCCTAGATGCAAGAACAATAAGAAAAATAACCTCTACTGAGATTAAATGTATAAGACGAATGACAGGAAACAGCCTGAAAGACAAGATCAGAAATGAAGAATGGGGAAAAAAGCTAGGAATAGCTCCCGCCATAAATATATAAAGAAAAAACAGAGAAAATGATTTGGCCACGTGACAAGGTAGACTGATCAAAACACAACCCCACGAGCCTTCATTACATGTTGCGAGAACACCAGACCCAAGGGTAGACCACAAAAAAGATGGATCGAGGGAATATTAGAAGCACTAGGAAACATAACATCAACAGAAGAGAAAATAAATGCAAATTATACTTGCTGAAAGTAAAATGAGGAACGAAAGAAGAAGAAGACTGTCTAGAGAGGAGGTTTGGACTATCCCATCCAAAGTGGAGAATGGACAGATTCTCAAGGATATGACATACAGGGAGAAGGACTGCCACTAGCTGAAGAAACAAAGAATGACCTTCTCTTCACTTCAAATATCTAAAGTTGATATGAAGGAATGTAAAATGAACAGATTTGAGCACAGCTGACTGGCAAGAGTTTGCCAAATTTTACATCCAGTTGGAGGCAAGCAACACAAATTAGTTGAGAACAAGCAAACTCAAGCTTAGACATGCTGCCAACTTCAGCCGAGCATGAAGAAAGCAAAAGAATCCTCAATCAGTACTAAATCCACTGTCTCATGAAGCTGACATGATGCCACCACCATTTCATTAACAGTACTGCACACCAGATACTTGAAAGTAAGTTATTTTTAGGTCTCGGGATACCTGAATGCCCATGCTGCCTAATACTTTGATTGAAAGACAAATCATGATGTGCTTCAAAGAGTCTCGAAACTATTCAGACACCCATTAGAAAAATTAAATTAGTATCTCACACTGAAACCTATTGGAAGACAAAGTTGGTTAAATACAGTAAAAAAAATTTCTTTTTTTTTTTTTAAAGAAATAGTAAAAAATATGAGAAAATGTAACAATTTAAAAAAGTTTAAAGCCAGTCATACCACATGGTGACATAAATAAGGGGAATATGGTGGTGCTAGTGGTCATATGTTTTATAGACCTTCACCACATTTATTCTGGGTAATGTGGTTGGTATTATGCCAGTGTTGTATTTCTTTCCCAGAAAAATCTAGCACCCATTTAAGGCTGGATGAACCTGGAAGCCATCAACCAGGATCTAAACCAATCTCTTGGCAACAGAAGCCTAGTTCACTTAACACTAGGATAAAAAACACACATGACTAAACTACTGAAAACTTGTGACAGCTTGGGCTCAAACAAACATGGCTGAGGGAACTGGATCCTACAATGCTTTACTGCAGGCTAAGACATGAGAAGACAACCGATAAACAGCCATTAAGATCAGAAGGTACTGAAATAAATGAATGTAGCCTAATCCCCTAGGTATAACACATCAAGTATTCAACAAAATTTTGTATTACTTTCTATCTCAAACAGCATTACAATTATTTACCAAAATGTATCACAGTACTTTAAAACATAATTCCTATTACTAGGTAAAGAAATTCCAATTCCCATGTGCATATGGCTTAAGCACTTTAACACATAATAATCTTGTGGTAATGAACACAACATAAAGCTGAGGTAAGCCAGTACTATTTCTATATGTTATTACTATACCTAACTCTGACAGCCAGGTGCCCATTTTTACAGCTGGGTTGACTGAAGCATATCCATATTGGAATAAATCAACAATGTTTTGGTTGACATGAAACCAGCATGAAGATTGCTAATTTCATAAAACAAACAATAACACTAAATTCAATAATTTCTCACATTTTGTAAATAAACTTGAATGTTTCAATACTCGTACACATTCAGCAAACAATCATATAATCAAGAACAATTGCAATGAATAAATAAATGAATATTGGCTACTAGCATGAATACGTTTACCTCCTCAGGCTCCTGTGGTTTCTTGATAACAATGCCAGTCTTAAGGGGCTTAGCAAGCCTCCGCTTACCCACCTGTAAAAACAAACCTGATTGTTTCATACCTCGGAAGAGTTTGCAACACTGTACATCCAAGTTTGACTGCAGCTCTTTTTTTTCTAATATTTGTGAAACAACAATTGAACACCAAATGCATATTGAACTAAACAACAGGTTTCAGGTTCAGAGATGGAAATGCCCATCAATCCTATTATTCTCTGCCACTCTACAGAAAAATGTTCTAAAAAATTCTTGTACTTTTTCTATTAAAGATGACTGACTGGTTGATCCAGTGCCGGGGTTGACATATGTCCTTGGCTTTTAGACCCTAGAAATTGATGTTTTGGGCTGCAATGGATTTCTCAAGTTTTTAAAATTTTGGAGCTTGTCCATTTTAGACATACTGCAAAACTAGGTCTTCTATACAAAAACACACTCCTTTACTGTGAGAACTGCTTCTATAAGCACTGCTACCAACACAAATCAATATCCTGTTTACATTATTGAATTAACAATTGATACAAGTCAGTATAAAATATTTATAAGCTCTCATTAATCACAGGCTGCGGCAGATATAAGATGTACCATTGATTATTAATCATTACTGGTCATAAGGTATCCATTACCATTTATAAAATTGCAGGACATGTGTAATAATGATAAGCTTTCAATCTTGAGAAGTAAATGTATGTGTTAGAGTAGGTGATTCAAGAGATAATACAAAACAGTATTGATTACGACTACAGTCCTATCTTGAATTGGCAGTCATGTCCACATGTTGAGAGTGATGGAGTTTTTGCTGTGTCTTTATTCTTGCATCTTCATATTTCTTGCCATATGTACTACCTATTTTCAGTTCAAGCCCTTCTTTATCAATGTGCCAAATCTGTCTATCTTTAGTACTTATTTCTATAATTTTGTTGTTGGTGTTGAATGGCTTCATGTTACACAAGCTGGGTGGGTGACTTATAGATCATGTAGCAGTCATGCTCATTGTACAAATGTCTTTTGAGTTCAGCTATCCTCCCTCATGTAATATGCCCAAACCAACTCAACCAATGTTCTTAGCAGGACATATATACTGTTTATGTTTGCTGAGTTAAGAACAGCAAACAGCAATGTTGGATACATATATACACACACACACTTACATAAATAAAGCATAACTAAATGCATTCAAAAACAAATGTCTAACAAAAACAATGTGTTTTATTATTGAACGAGCTCTAGAATAGTGCAAAAATACAAGAATTAGCCATGTAAATAACTTGTCCAAGATATCTCATTTATAGTAAAGAAAAAAAAAAGAGAAACACCAAGAGACACTAAGAAAAACAGAAAAGAAAGACAAGGATACCACTTATCCTACAGAAATTTGAAAGCTCACCCCACCCAGGGAGTGTTGCAATTAATTTTAACCCTATATTGCTATGTTAACCACTAAAATGCACGCATGTGTCTCTCAGTAGTCAAGAGATTGGGTGTCAACCTCTGAGCAAAGAAGGTCCCAGTTTTCTTCTTTAAATTCATAGTCTCTTCATTAACTTTACCATTCCAGTCTTTGGGTAGTGAGATCTGATGTCCACCTCAGATAATGGTAACAATCAGGAGGGCTTATTAAAGAACCATTGGAGGTTAACAGTCAAAAACAGTAAGTCAAATGTATTCTACCGAGGCAGAAATTGCTTAGAGATCTACACAAATGGATCCCAGGGCATGCAACTGAGTTTATGCACATGGAGCATGGTTCTCCTTGGAGGTTTCTGAACAGAGGGAAATCAGAGTAACTATGAAGGTGTCCAGAATTCTGTGATGATCTTAAAATGTATCCTTTAGTGAAAAGCATTACAATAGATTTAATCAGAAACATATAGGTGTCAAGCTCACAATTACACATATGACTAATTAGCAGAGCTTACCACACTGCACTCAGGGCAACTTCAACACGTGACGATGAGAGGTAAATGTGCTGATGATTCTAACAGTTCATTAAGTTTAGAATTTAGAGATCTTTCTTTCTTCACTTCCTGTTGGACCCATTCAGGTGTCAAGGGAAATACAAAATTCTGTTTCTCGCCCTTTTGGCAGCTTCAGTTATTGCTATTGTAGCATTTCTTTGTTATCTGTCCACCTTACTCCAGGTCTGCCTCATGAACTTTTCCGTTCTCCTCCTTTAATATATGCTATGTATGGTAAGGAATCGCACTGCATTCGTTCTAGATTGAGCAAACCATTTTATGTACTGTTTCTATATGTAGTTTAGGATAGGTTCAATGCCTACTCTTCATCTTACATCATTTCTGATTCTGCCTTTTCTGGTCACTCCAAGCACTTTTCTCAAAGATAAACTGGTCACTATTTAGAAAGACGTGAACTGTCATTTGATATGCTTTGCTTGAGACCACTACTTGAAATTCAGCAGAGATAAAGTGATGACAAGTGTTAGATCAAATTTGTTTATTACCCTCTACCAACATTATCTGAGGTGACTAGGCCACATTTATAACTCATGGAATCCAAAAGACATTCTACTATAGAGAGATATCTCTCAGCACACAAACACAAAAATAACAATAAAGTAATACCTGCCAATAGAAAATTTACAGATGTTATATGAGAGTTATGAGCATAAAGATAGCTGGTTGTAAAGAGCTTGCTAAAGACAGACAGGTTCTACTGGAGACAAGACAAAATCATGTTGATCTAAATGGAGGCAAACTCAAATTGAGGCATGCTGTTAATGTGCACTTAGTGGCCGTGTAAGAAGACTTATCAACCAACATAGAACTGGAGTCGTCAGTCGCTGGACACTGAGGGAATTGCTGAGGAGGGGATCTGAGCACCTATGGACATGTTCGGAGTGCAATGATGATGACCCGCAAATAACTCAATGGAAGAAAGAAAAAAATAGATCAGAAAACTTCCTCAAACAAGCACTAAATCCACTTTCTCTTCAGAATAGCAGGGTCCAACAACCTTTCAGGTATGAAGTTCACCAATAATAAATATATTCTGCCCACGTTCAGAAATAAGTGTAAACTGACTACTACAACATCAACAAGTTTTTAAGATGAAATCTAACTTGACTGAACAATGACAACTATGAAGAGATGTACTCATAAACTTCCAAATGATCATGCACTAATAATTGATAACAATATTAAACTGATAATACTATTCAACTGATAACCAAGATAGATTTCTCAGGCTTAAAAAAAAAAACAAAAAAAAAACTCTCTAACTCTAAGGAGGCAAAGGCATAAAAAGAAAGACATAAAATGTGAATCTGCATCAGAGCTGTGGTAACACCATAAAGTACTTTGTTGCTCAGTTGGTAGATGACCACATACTCTAGGTGATGCTTTTAAACATGAACTCTGTAAATATGGCAACATTCCTTAAACCTTACAAGAACTGGTCCGTTTACCTGGTGACTGTCTAGACACCATTAGCAATATTTTCTGTAAATCTTGGATGCCACAAGCAGCCTTTGAACGTGGGTTGTCTGGTCGATAAGCACAACTACATAACAGCTGCTCCCACAAGTATAATAATAAATTAATGGAAAAACTAAAACACTCCCAATCACACTGTAAACCTAACCAAGATGTTTGCCATTCTAAAAATTACTGAATGAGAAAGTGAGATTATCATTTCAATGCTTAATACTGAAATGTTCCAGACAGCTATAACATGTTTACTGATTACTCATTACTTTTAAAAAACAATTTGGGAAAATAACAGCTATTTGAGAAGTAAATAACTGGCCCTTATCCTGCAACCAGCTGTTTAGGTCTCAAAGCACAATTTATATAACAACTACAAATATGAAATATGTTTTGAGTCTTACACACTCCAACTCCTAATCAATTTTGCAGTCGAATAGGCTTATTTAAACTAATGTAACATCCTCTTTCATACCAAAATTAATTAATTTATAACTTGTGAACTGTGACTGTTGAAAAAATTTTGTTTTTAACTACAATTGTTAATCAGTTAATGGCCAGTTAATGGTATCTGGAGTTTAACCTACAACTAGAAGACAATAGGTTAAACAGATTGGCTTATGTGCCTTAGTGAACGCATAAACACCCCAAGGCCAACCAACCTTCTTGACCATAGTTTTTTTATATTTTCCAATCTTTTTTCTTAAAAAAAAAATAAACTCATAAACTGCAATTGTATAATGAAATAATGAAATAATGTAATCATAATGTGATTTTTTTAAAAACTGGAAAGAAAATAACTACCATAAAAAGGTTTGACAAATGACAAGATAAATATAAGTCTTACAGACACTGGTACTGGCAAAGATTTGTGAGTTGACATAGGTACACCATCCAAATCCTGTTCTAGGTCTGTCATTGCTGAAGAAGACGGTTTAGCTCCATCAAATGGTTCAGCTGTAAGAGGTGGTAGGGACAGCTCAGAACTAAATGGTATTGATGATGAAGCAAGTACCAACGAGTTTGGTGTTAGTGATGATTTTTCCTCTCCCTTTGCTGCTTGCTCTGCCATTCTTTTTTTAAACATCTCTAAAAAGCTGCCATCGTTTTTAAATTGATTGTGGACTGAAGTTGGTGCTTGTTTGCTCCTGTTAAAGTGGGCATCTCTGATGGATGTTAATTTGGATCGCCAATCGTGTCCGCTTATTCTTTCATTACTATGACTATGAACATCGTCCTCCTTTCTATTTCGTTTTCCTTGTGCTTTTCCATCTTCCAAATCAGGGCTTCTAGTTCTACGACTGCTTCCCGATGAACCACCACCATCTTCGTCATATGATCTACGTCTGTCACTGTTTCCACTGCGGCTTCCCTCTCGTTCTCGTCTATTATCAGAAGAAACCCTTCTTTCGCGCGACCCTGACCTAGACCTTGATCGTCTTCGATTATGTCTACTGTCGTCATCTCTTGGTCGGTCGTTGTCGCGGCGTCTGCGATTTCTGTCACTTTCTTTACTGCGTCTATTATCAGTATCATCAGAAACATCACCACGGCTATGATTTCTTTTATCTTTCACAAAATTATCACAATCCTCGTCGTCTGCCATTTTGTTCGCCGACTATGCCAGAAACGTTACCACAATTTAATATTTAAGATGAGCCAAGATTTGGCACTTAACATAAGCCAAGATTAGACACGCTAAAGAACCAAGATTAAATACTTTAAATATCAAGGGAAAAGCCAAGATTGGACATTTTAAAATTAAGAAAAGAGGCCAAGATTACGTACTTCAAAAAGTCAAGAAAATCAGATACTTTAAAAAATATATTTTTATTTTGGCTCTAATGTACAACATTCTACTCATTTATTGGCATTTGGCGTCTGTATCTAAATCGAATTATTTTAATTTGCCAATATGCGACTTTAACTTACCGGATTAGACCTCAACACACAGCTTGCAATCTCATAGATAATAATTTCACCCCTATTTGTGACACAACGTAATATGTGTATAGCCCATGTAGCTTGCTAACTGCACTATCATCACTTTTCAATAAACAATCATTGAGACATACTTTTCTTTCAAATGGAGAACATTCTCTCAAGATATGGTTTCAAAATGAGTAATTTTCATACAAACATACAAATTTTCATACTCTCTCTCTCCCTCTCTCTCTCTCTCTCTCTCTCTCTCTCCCTCTCCCTCTCTCTGCGATTAGGACTCAATCAGAGTAGGATTCAAGACTCTCACATGAAGACAGCTGTCTGTTTAAGTGAATTGACATCATAATTAAAGTCAATTAGAGCGTTAGATCCACTCTGCTTGAATACCTGTTAAAATGTTGCACTGTGTTCTGTGCCAGTGGCCCAGTGCATCCGATTTCAGCCAGCATTTTGTTCAGGTTTGCTTTCCTTAGCCTTTGATTGTCCCCAATCTTCCTGCAAGGCAGAAGATTGTCTTTTCTGTAGGGGGATTCTGCCCTTAGATGGTCTGCCCTCCCAGGTTTACGAGCACCATCTGCCTGAGTCACTAGGGGTGACTAACACAGACATGCACGCACAAATATATTAAATGTGACTAACACTGACATGCACACAGTGATACGAGGTATGACTAACACTGACACACATCAAGATATGAAATATGACTAACACAGACATACACGCAAAGATGTGACACATGACTAACATAGACATGCACACAAAGATATAAGATATGACTAACATAGATATGCACACACAAAGATATGACACATGCCTAACATAGACATGCACACAAAGATATGAGATATGACTGACATAGACATGCACATACACAAATATATGAGATGTGACTAACATAGCCAGGCACACACAAGGATATGAGATGTGACAAACACAGACATGCACACCCAAAGATATGAGATATGACTAATATAAACATGCACACAAATATATGAGATATCACTAACCCAGACATGCACACACAAGAAATGACACATGGCTAACACAGATACACACTAAGATATGAGATATGACTAAACACTGACACACATAAAGTTATGAGGCATGATTAACACGGACACACCAGGATATGAGATATGACTAACATGACACACACCAAGATATGAAACATGGCTAGCACACACACACACACAAGCTAAGATATAATAGCCATGGCTAGCACAGAAACTCACTAAGATATGAGCCATAGCTAGCACAGAAACACATTAAGATATGAGCCATGTTATCACGGAAACACACCAAGATATGAACCATGTCTAGCACAGAAACACATTAAGATATGAGCCATGGCTAGCACGGAAATACACTAAGATATGAGCCATAGCTAGCACAGAAACACATTAAGATATGAGCCATGGCTTCAAGGAAACACACCAAGATATGAACCATGTCTAGCACAGAAATACATTAAGATATGAGCCATGGCTAGCACGGAAATACACTAAGATATGAACCATGGCCAGCACAGACACACACTAAGATATGAACCCTGGCCAGCACAGACACCCACCAAGATATGAGCCATGCCTAGCATGGATATACACTAAGATATTAACCATGGTCAGCACAGACACACATTATGATATGAATCATGGCCAGCCCAGGCACACATTACGATATGAGCCATGGACAGCACATACACCCACCAAGATATCAGCCATGGCTATCGCAGACACCCACTAAGATATGAGCTACGACTAGCATGGATATATACTGAGAATTCAAGAGAAGCAGAAGAGAAGATAGAAGAGCAGCGATCGCGAAAGGTATCCAGATGCTTAGGTTTGTTGTAGTCGGCAGACTCTTCTTAATGTGGGAATCATCGACATACGAGACGCAGGCCCCGGTTAACTGTTCACAGGTTCCGTTCAAACAGTTGTCCGGAGATTTGAAAGTGCAGTCTGACCAGTAAAACGCTCCCTTGCATGTACAGTTCCCGGTTGACTGTTCACAGGTGTCGTTGAAACAGTTGTCCGGACATTTGAGAGTGCAGTCTGACCCGTAGTACGTTTCCTTGCACGTACAGTCTGCACTTTCCCGGTCACATATGATGTCACAGCCATTAGAACACGTCTGTTCGCACTTTAGCCCAAAATTACCATCGGGACAAGTGTCATTACAGGTATCGCCAGGATGTTTACATTGTAGGCATTTTCCGGATTTTTCCTCACATAAAGGCCAGACACTGAGACAAGACCTGGAGCAGTCGTGTCCACAGATCCCATGTGAACAGTTGCCGTGACACGTACCGATGATGAAGTTGCAGCCTTTGCTACACCCACTACACACTTCACAAAACGACCCAGAAATCCCGTCCAGACAATAGGTGTCTGTAAATGTTTGCACCTCACACACCGTCAGTGCACTGTCGGCCTGCGAAATGGTCGGTGAGAACTCAGTCTTAATATGTGCCATTGGCGTTTGTGTGGTGACTTCAATAGTGTTCACAGAAACATTAGGGTATGATATATCATTATACTGGAACACTACGCCGCCACTGTCAGAGAAAGCCGTTAGAGTGGCATTCTTTACCCGAATCATAGTGCTAGCTCGATTATAGATTCGAATGGTGTGAACCTTCTGGGGCGTGGCAAAGTTCAGATACCAGTAAACAGGATTGGTTCCACTTCTCAATTTTGTGTGTGTGCAGTCATTGTCATAGAGATTGGTCTTTGTTTTGCCATTAACTGTGGCCTCTGGTCCACATCCGTCTCCTGTATAACAAGCATTAAATGTGTCGGTCTGGTTTGTGTCCTGTTTGAGAGCCACATTCCGACCCCCGCCAATGTAGATGGAGCAGATATTTGCAACTATCGCCCCTTCAATCCGTAACTTGTTGATCAGACCATCCCCAGAGCAAAAGACACCAATCTCGTGCTGACTAACTACAAACCTTGATTCATTGTTACATGAGACAGAACCATTTAGTTTTACCGTGAAACTGTCCGGATATTTAAGTTATTCACATAAATCCTAAACCAGGAGAACGGCAAAGATTGATTGAGAGTTGCCTCAACTGATGTAGAATTTGTGTCCTGATTACATGTGTTGTCGTTGTTATCAAACAGGAAAGTAGGTTCAGATTTGTGGGCGTTTTTTGTACACGAGATCCAAGTACTAGCACTGGGGTCCGAAATATTCGTGCTGACAACTGTCATTGTTTGGGCATGTCCCTGTAGTTTTGTCACAAACCGAGTCGTTATAGCAGTGACACTGTAACGTACAATTTGCCCCAAACCAACCGTCTGCACAAGTTAGGTCATTAGTTTCCAAGGCCGCGAACGAAGCCAGCAGAATAAAGACTTGATCTACAGCGATGGTTAACGAACTGTGTACAAATATTTATTATCAAACCCGTGATTACATTTCTAAAAATCCTGATGTTCTCTAATAGAATGAGACAATCCGTTGGAGACAAGCAAAGTCAACATTGTTTGCATCATGGCTCGAACGCAAGCGTCCATCTTGGTGCGTCCCCACTCTTTATATACATGTATATAACTTTATTTTTTTCTTTTCGTTTGCAATTTTGCGTCCCCAAGAATGTTGGATAGGGACATGATCTTCAATCCACACGATACGCCACTGATTAAAAAAAAACCTTTGACCTTCTGGGGCGATGGTGAAGTGTTGATGTTGGTTGCCACACCACCTCTCTTTCTCTGGTGTAAAAAAAAAAAACAAAAAAAAAACAGAGCTTATATAAATATATTCATCTTCCTTTTCATTTTTTCTGTTTTTTTTTCTTTTTTTTATCTCAGTAAGTACAACGGTAAAGATATAACCAGTCAATAATAGAGAGCATGACACCAACATTCGTTTGTCCTCATGACATCTGAACACTAGAGGCCTTGAAATTGTCCCGTCTCCGTACACCGGAACTGCGTGTGTAAAGGCCAAGGTTGTCAAAGTTCAAGGTAGCTTGTTGAAACATTTGAGAAGCAAGAAGGACGTTGAGAGCTCGTTTCATTTTATCATTGTGTTGTGAATCAATTAAGTTGTTTACTTTATTTGCGTTGTAGAATAGACACGACCCAAGGGTTATGAGCTGTTGTGATGCTGGGGCCATGGCCCCAAACGTAGTGGAGACAATTCTCACCACTCCGTTTGATGGTCAAAAACCAGGTACCTCTGGACTAAGAAAGTCAGTTGGCGTCTTTCAGCAGCCTCACTACTCTGAGAATTTCATCCAAGCAGGCCTTTTGGCAGGATTGGGGGATAAGCTGAAGGGGTCAAGTCTGGCTGTTGGAGGAGATGGCAGATTCTTTTGCAAGGAGGCTGCGCATTTAATTATTAAAATGGCAGCAGCAAATGGGGTGCGTAAAGTTTGTGTCTGCCTTCTTGTCACTTGTGGAGCCCTGTTTTTACACACATCTAAACTGTTTACTAACAACACTCACACTTAAATTATTGTGGTAGTGCCTCCTAACATATTTATTACTACTCACTATCCCCAGTCTACTTTGAAATGCAAATTCAAAGAAACATAATTAAAATTCACAAATGACAAATAATCCTATTTATATTTTCTCAATATTTGAATGTTGTAAATTAGTATAATTAATTAAATATATGATGCATTTATTATTATAGCTTAATATCTTCATTTGTTAACTTCAGATGTTAGATGTTCAATAGAGGTGAGATGCAGAATGGCTCAGACAAAAGCAGTTTTTCAAAGTAATGAGGAAGATACTGTGTAATCTATTTTTGACAATAGAAACAAGAAAAAGATTTCTAAAATGTTACGTAGAGCCAGTCTTAACATATGGCATATGGGTGTGAATCATGGACAATAGGACAACAGACAAGAAGATCACTGAGGCTGTAGAAATTTGGTTTTACAGAAGAATGTCGAGAACATGGACAGCTAAGAAAATTAATGAAAATGTTCTGAAAGAGGCCAAAGCAAAAGGAGAGCTAATATCCAGTAATCAGAAGAAAGAAGCATAATTTTTTTGGCCATGCAATGAGAAGGCAGGGAACAGCTGGAATATATTGTAACAAATTGGAAAATTGAGGGACAAAGAGATAGAGGGAAGCAAAGAGAAAAATAGCAGACAGCTTAAGAGAATGGCTTGGCAGAAGGTCAACAACAGAAATGATAATTAACTGTCGTGATTCAAAGTTGTGGAGAGACATGATCACCTACACCAGCAGGCATGGTACTTGATGATGATGATGAATATCTTAATGGGTAGATTATTATTATATTGGTTTTTTTTTCTTACAAAATTTTGTTGAAACTCTTAAACAAACTCAAACTGACATAATAAGATTCTTCTGTTTGATTTGTAAGATTTACATTTACAGCAGCTGTGATACAGTGATTTTTGGCTGGACACATTCCACTCAGCCTGTCATAATTGTTGAAACCTAGTTCGTAATTTGTCATTCCTCTATTATACCTAACTCACTTTGGCCTGACTGATTAGCCTTGTTTGTAAGATCACCATAGACAGATGGAATAGAATCTTGATTACTTCTGCTTCACTAATTCTTAAGGCAAGTCAACTATGATTCTTTGACAGCTTTTAGTTTTTGTTCTCTCTGGCTTATTCACACTAAGTAAAAGTAGTTCTGTGATGAATAAAGCAGAGCAAATGTGAGGTGTTTAACCTCACAAGCAGGTAAGTGGGTGGTAAAGGACATTACGTTGACCAACAGTCAGTGACCAAATATTTATCAAGACCTCACTTCACTTGTTCACCAATGTCTCTTGATCTACATTTTCTGTCCCAACAGAGCTCACAAGAAGAGAATCACTATGACCCTGTGGTGGTAGGAACTGCTAAGGGAGCCAGTATTCTTCATTGCTGTTTTTGTCTTTCCTAAACCCTGCCAGCTGTCTATATTTGTTATTTTAAATCTAAATCAATTCATCTTCATCATTGAGTGCTATCTCCACATTAAAGGTTGGCTACCATGGAGCACCATTCTGCTCTGTCTGTTGCTTGGATAGTGCAGGTTGTCAAAGGCAGACTTGTCCATCTCTTGAGTCCATGTTAGTCTTGGTCTGCCTCTTTTACCTTGTATTTTCCCTTCCAAGATTACTTTTAGTAGACTGCTGTGTCTTTTAACATGCCCTCAAAATTTCATTTGTCTTGTTTGAATTGTGTTAGTAGTTCTATTTTCATTTTTGGCTGTTTTAAGACTTAATCATTTGTTTTCTTTCCTTTCCATCCAATTTTTCCTATTCTTCTATAAATCCACATTTTAAAGGTTTCAATTTTCTGTTCACTTTTCTTGTCAAATGTTCATTTTTTGTGCATCATACAGGAATGTTGAGAAGATATAACATTTTGCTATTCTTAGTTTTAGCCCTGGTGTTATTTGTTTTGATGTTAGTATATTTTTCATGGCATTAAAATTACTTTTTGCCATTCCCATTCTTTTGTTTATTTCAGTTTTACATTTTCCATCACTGGTTATAGTATGTCCAAGGTAGTTGTAGCTCTGAACTGTCTCCAGGTGTATTTCTTCAATTGGCAGCACACATTTGTTATCTACTTGTAAAAAAAAAAGAGTAAGTAAAGAGCCACGTCACACCAAGTGGCGTACAAGGAATATGGTTTTTGTGACTATAATTTCTATAGACCTTCGGCACATAATTTTTGAGGTAATTGTATGTTTTGAGCATTTGAGTATCTTTGTTAATGATCATAGTTGTAGTTTTTTTAATATTCATATCTAATCTATATTTTTGGCTTGTTATGTTTATTTCATTAAGTAATTGTTGTAGATCTTTAAGATTTTCTGCTAGTAATACAGTACCATCAGCATATTTTAGGTTATTGATTATCTTTCCATTACTTTTTAGAACTGTCATCTCTGTGATGTTTTTAAAGACTTGCTCAGTGTATAGATTGAACAAGCTTGGTGATATGATGCATCCTTGTCTTACACCTCTTTTTATACCAATGGGTGTAGAGTTCTCTTTTGTTTTATTTTATTATTGCTGTTTGCTCCCAGTATAAATCACATATTAGTCATATGTCTGTGTCATTTAGATGTTAGGCAGTACTAAAAACTTATAGTTTTATGGTGTATTCTATCAAAAGTTCTGGTGTATTCTATGAAGCAGGCATATATTGGTTTCTTTACTTCTGTGTACTTTTCAATTAATGTCCTCATGCAGAACATGGCTTCTTTTGTCCCACAGTTTTTTCTAAATCCAAATTGTTGTTCTTCTAATTCCATATTAGGTAGTCGCAATAGCTCAGTGGTTAGTTAACTGAACTACAAAGGACAGAGGGTAGGGTTCGATCCCAACTGACGGCTTCCGGGTTCACCCAGCCTTTAATGGGTACCGGATTTTTTCTTGGAAAGTGAAGCGGCACGGGCATGATACCGACCACATTACCCCAAAAATAATGTGCCGAAGGTCTGTAAAATTTATGGTCACTAACACCATATTCCCTATACGCTATTTGGCGTGACGGGGGTACTTTACTTAATTCCATTTTGATTTTATTCTGAATCCTTCCTTATTTAACTTTTAGCAAGATTTTTTTACATGACTTATTAGGCTTATTATTCTAAAATTTCTGCATTCAGCTGCACCATTCATTTTAGGCAGTGCAATGAAAGTTGACGTTTGTTGTTTATTTGGTATGTATCCTGTATGGTATATGTCGTTGCATATGTCTGTGGTTACTTCAATGCCAAAATCTTTAGTGTCTTTATCATCTCTATCAGTATATAGTCAGGTCCTGCAACTTTTCCCTTTTCCATTGTTTGTACAGCTTTTTCCACTTCTGATTTTAAGATTTTACGACCTGATGTACATTTTATAATTGGTTTCTTTTCCCTTTCGTCATACAATAATTCTGTTATATACTCCTGTCATCTATTGATGATATCTTTATTGTATGTTAGCATTTTTCCTTTTTTGTTTGCAATACACCCACTTTCTGTGACTTTTTTATTTTTGCTCGCCTCTCTCTTTTTTTTCTGCATGCATCTGCTCTTAAATATTGTTTATTTTCCATAGTTTTGATTTTTAGACATCTTTGGCTGAGCCAGTCTTCTTTTGCCTTTTTGCACATTTTTCATATTTCATTATCTATTTTGCTGTATTAGGAAGTGTTCTTCCCTTGTCTTTTTTCTTCCATTTTTTCCAAGATGGTGTCAGTTATCCATTTTTGTCTTTTATTCTTTTCTTTTTGGGTAAGGTGTTGCAAGTTTCTTGTATGCTTTTCTTTATGCATTGCCATTTGGTTGTAACTTTTTTTTTCAGGATTTTCTCTTCTATACTGCTCGATCCCTTCTTTTAGCAGCTTCTGATATGTGTTCTTTACTTGTATAAGTGTCTTTAACATCTTTTTGATTTGAAGATGGTTAAACCAATTGGAGAATGTCTTATTGGGAATGGACTAATGATCATTGAGATGTTAAACCAGTGAACTAATATCTGACACTCTCCAATTTACCTTGTTATAAACCTTTTAGCTCCATATAGTCTCTACATTATTTAAAATAATTCATATTAGGTTTCCAAAGTAGTGATTGGCCAAAATGGTATCCTGTCCACACCAGCCTGTTCTCACATTATTCGCAAATTCAGGCTTGATGGAGGCTTCATCTTGACAGCAAGTCACAACCCTGGAGGGCCCAAAGGAGACTTTGGAATCAAATACAACATTGAAAATGGTGGTAAGTTTAATACAATAATCATACACTAATCAGGAATAGGTAACATGAATTGGTTACAAGATTCCTTCCATAGAAGTAAAAAAGTCAATTTTTTTGTATCAATCCCTAGATTTATGTAAATGTAAGAAAAGATTAAACATATACTCATTTATGAAGAAGTTAAAGTTCTTGTGCCAATATTTTACAAACCAATTGTATCTACTCTCAACTGTTGCTAAAGTATTGATATAACTGTTAAGACTTGCAAAACATATAAAATATTTTAGACCTATGTTATTGGTGATGATTTTATGGACTTTCTAATTTGTCTTATTTGTAATCTTGTCTTTGTATGCTGCTGATCTTATTGTAGCACCTCATTTACATAGCTTTCTTTAATAGCATATATTTTGACATTTTAAAAGAGGTCAAAGCAAAGAGAAAGCTTACTTCCAATATCAGGGGATATTTTTTGGCTAGAAGGGAACTACTGGAATTTATTGTGACAACAGGAAAGATAGAGGAAAGCAGATAGAAAAGATACAAGATAGTTTTGTTCATCTCTTTTCAACTAATAACTGCAAAGGGTTCTTTAATAGGCACAGAGTGTACACAAGACCTCCTGTTTTCTGTTGTTACATCTTCTCAGGCATTTTTTTTCTCTCTCTTGATTATTTTCCTTACTAGCAAAATAATTGTAGATGTTAACATTTATATATAATTTAAGATGCTAAATATTATAAAGAGTATATTTCTATAGTTCAGAAATTTGTGCCCACAGAGTTTATCTATTATCTCAGAAACTGTTTGATGAATTTTAGTAATTTTTTTGCATGAAATCTTATTTTTTCACCGACCTTAAGATTTTATAGCATTTAAGTACAAAGGTAGTTGGAATTTTGCACAAATCGTTTTTTGTTATATAATTTTAGTAAAATATCAAACCGTGTGCTCTTAACATTAGATTTTACTGTAAATTATGTTAATTTTCTAACAATGCAAGTGAAAGGTGTAGCCGTATCACATTGTAGGAGGGCACAATTTTTTTATTTGATTTTATATCTTCGTCATAGAGATATGTAAACTTCGACCAAAATATCAAACACACATAGTCGCCAAATAGCAGGCATCTCATCAACAAAAATATATGGAATGACCAGAACATCAAACACACATAGTCAGTAAATAATAAGAGTGTCATCAACAAAATTGTGAACATGTCATACATATGTCATTCCGAATCAGAAGCCTCTAAGAGGTTAACAATTGTTATTGGTTAGACAAATTTCATTCCATCTTGTTGCCAGTATTGTTCCTCTTCTCTGAACATGGTCATCACATTTTCTCGAGTACTCAATGTCTATTGTTGAGAGGGCATCACGCGTCAATTCTTTAACATCACAAATTTTAAACATCGTGTTCTGCGCAGCAACTTGCCCTTTGACTTTAGTCCACACAAGTTCTATTGGGTTGAGGTGAAAATGATAATGTGAGAGGCGAAGAGATGTGTGGCCATACTTTGTAATTATTTTATCAATTTGATATAACTTCATAGTTTGTCTAACAAGATGTAACAACTCTAGTTTTAATGGGTCCATTAAAGGAAACATTTTGATTTCTAAGCCATGTGAAGATTTAATCTTTTGTGCTTGATGAATTAGGAACTTTGTCCTCCAGTGCTACCCCATTATGATGGATTCATTGTCCATTGCAAGGCATGAAGTTCTATCCAGAATGGGGAGTAGAGTGTTCTCTATCCAGTCTCTGAAAATTCGCCCATTCATTTCAGTGTGGTAGTCCCTATTGTCTGTAGGCTTTGATTGAAAAATAAGTTGTGTGCCATTAACAAGTCCATTCTCTTTACTGCCAGCATGTACTAATATAATGTGTTGTCCTTTGCTGCTGAGAATGCTTCTTTTATTTTCTCTGTCAACTGATTGCTTTTCTTTCTCATATGTATGATGAGCATTGACCCACGTTTCATCCAAATATACTACATTGCAGACGTCCCTTCGTCTCTCATGTATCTGCTTCAGGTATTTCCTCCAGACAGCAATCAGGTGTGGTTTTTCACAAACATAATGTTACCACTAGCAGATTTTTGAAAAGTGAAACCAGCGCCTATTATGATCTCACAAAGAGTCATTTTTGAGATTTTAATATCATATTCTAATTGCAGTCAAACTTTTAGTTTGCGCAGTGTAACAAGTTGATTTGATTCAAATATTTTTAAAATCTCAAATCTAATAAACGTATTTCTCAAAATCATCAACTTTAATTTATCTTCCTTGCTTGACCGTTGCCTTTGCAGATTCAAAGTTCTGTCCTATCCTTTGATTAAAAGACTTTCTTTCTATACTTAGAGCTGCCCGTGTTATTTTTTTTCTGTTTTTTTTTGGACATCATAATCATCATCATCATGTGCCATAATGGTTGGCGTAGGTGATCATGTCCCTCCACAATCTTCTATCTACAGTGCATCGTATCAGTTCTGTTGTTGACTGTTTTCCATGCTATGACACCAAGCTATCCAGTATTTTCTCTCTTTGTTGCCCGCGATCTCTCTTTCCTTTTATTTTGCCAGTTGTAACCAAGTATTCCAACTTTCCTCTTCTCATGATGTGCCCGAAAAATGTTGATTGCTTCTTTCTGATGTTTTTTAAGAGCTCCCTTTTTGTGTTGGCCTCTTTGAGAACTTTCTCATTGGTATTTTTAGCTGTCCCGGGAACTTTCAACATTCTTCTGAGAAATCCCATCTCTGTGGCCACTAATCGTCTTTTCATTTGTTTGTCTACTATCCATGATTCGCTTCCGTAGGTCAGAATGACATCATAATATAACTGTTATATTATTATTATTATTATTATTATACATATATAGTGAGACTATTTTAAGATCCATTAAGGGCATGCCTGGAAACACAATCGGAGGTCATAGTATAAATAATCTAAGGTATGCTGATGATAGTCTTAATCACTAAGAGTGAAAATGAGTTACAAGAAATGTTAGACATTATAGTGAAAGAAAGCAAAAATAAGGACTCAGCTTTAATAACGAAAAGACAGAAGTAATGGTAAGAACAAAGAAAAAGACATCACCTCAGTGCAAAATAAAGACAAGTGGAATAATATTAAAACAGGTAAATGAATTTAAATATCTAGGAACGTTGTTAACCTCAAATGGTAGATATACAACAGAGGTGAGATGCAGAATGGCTCAGGCAAAAACAGCTTTCCAAAAAATGAGGAAGATACTGTGCAATCCATTTTTGACAATAGAAACAAGAAAAAGAGTTCTTAAATGTTATGTAAAACCAGTCTTAACATGTGAATGTCAATCATGGACAATAGAACAACAAACAAGAAAATCACTGGAGTCTGTAGAAATGTGGTTTTACAGAAGAATGTTGAAAATTCCATGGACAGAAGAGTAATGAAAAGGTTCTGAAAGAGGCCAAAGCAAAATGAGAGCTAATTTCCATTATTAGAAAAACAATCATCATTTTTTGGCCATGTAATGAGAAGGGTACAGCTGGAATATTTTGTAACAACTGGAAAATCGAGGAACAAAGAGATAAAGGGAAGCAAAGAGAAAAGATATCAGACAGCTTAAGAGAATGGCTTGGCAGAAGGTCAACAACTGAAATGATAAATAGCTGTCGATTTTTCAAAATCAAGTTGTCACTTCATGATAACTTATAATTTATCACATGTAAAGGATTATACATTAATAGTAAATATTTTTGTCAAAATACGCCTATGATATTTTTCCGCAAGAAATCAGAAGCAACAAAACTACTTTCTGAACAGTGCGTCTTGCAATTTACGATTCTATTATGTGAAATGGTGCTAGGATTGTGTGGAGAACATGTGAGATTTCCGTTTTTTAAAAGATGAATTGATTATAACAAATGTGGGTATTGTATTCTTTTAAAAATTAGGACAGCCAAGAAAATCATATTTTTATATACCTCAAAGAAACAAAAATCTTTCCTAAATGCATGACAATGCATGGGAGACAGCAGAACTCTCTATACTGTACAAAAGATGCTGACAAACACCTATACATCCAGTGGAACACCAATTCTAGACAAATCTGGATTAATGCTAACAACAAGCGCAGACATAAAAGCCCGTTGGGCGGAACACTTCAAAGAAATTCTTAACCGTCCACTACCTCACAGTTTAATAGATTTTGAAGCTGAAACACCAGCAGCAGAATTAGATGTAAATTTAGATGACTTCACCTTGAGTGAAATAGAAACCACCTTAAAGCTAATGACCAATAACAAGGCTGCTGGAGAGGATAAGTTAACAGCTGAGATCCTCAAGGCAATTGATAGCCATAATTTAATACATCTCCAAAAAATGTTCAACATCATTTGGAAAACAGAGAAGACGCCTCATAAATGGAAAAAAGGAATCATTGTTAAGATCCCAAAAAAGGGCAATCTTAGAGATTGTAACAACTGGAGAGGCGTGACACTTTTGTCAGTTGCCTCAAAGTTATTCTGTAAAATCATCCTAAATAGAATAAAGGATTCAATAGATACAGTAATGTGTGAAGAACAGGCTGGGTTTAGAAAAGGGAGAAGCTGTCTTGACCACATTTTCACTCTACGGCTTATATTGGAGGAACACATTGAAAAGCAAAAACCTTTTGTACTTAACTTCATCGACTTCAAAAAAGCATTTGATAGTATTCATAGAGATTCTTTGTGGAAAATTCTGAAGCAATATGGTTTACCATCAAAAATCATAAATATTATCAAAGACATGTATGATGGTTACACATGTGCAGTTCGAACAGAGGAAGGACTGAGCGAATGTTTCCCAATAGAAACTGGGGTTAAACAAGGATGTATTTTATCGCCCTTGTTATTTGGAATTGTTATGGACTTCATAATGAAGAAATGCTGCACTGGTAATAAAGGCATCGAATGGATACAAGGAGACCATTTGGAGGACCTCGACTTTGCTGATGACATAGTTCTCATCAGCAGTCAGATAAAAACGATGCAGGAAAACACAAATGAACTATCATCAATAGCCAGCAAAATTGGGCTTGAGGTCAATCATGAAAAGACTAAAGTCATGAAAAGTTTAATTCCAACAAGTGACAAAATATACATGGAAAACAAACCAGTAGAAGAGATCGATCACTTTATCTATCTTGGAAGTCACATTGATCGAGAAGGGGATACGAGCAAAGAAATTAGAATCAGACTGGCTAAAACAGCAATGTCTTTCAGAAGCCTTGAAAAGTTGTGGAAATCAAAACTCATTAGCACAAACACAAAACTTAGGCTATTCAAATCAAATGTACTATCAACCCTTACGTATGCGTGTGAACGCTGGAAAACAACAAGAGATATAGAAACAAAGTTGAACACATTCGAAAATAAATGTCTAAGGAAAATACTTGGTATAGAATGGAACGAATTCAAAACAAACGAGGAAATTAGAGAAATCGCCAATCAACCACTAATATCTTCAGTAATAAAGAAAAGACGATGGTCATACGTTGGACATGTGATGAGAAGAGATAATAATCGAATAGCAAAGCAAGCCCTCATATGGGAAACAACAGGTAAAAGAAAAAGAGGAAGACCCAGGGAGACACTGAGAAGAACATTGATGAGAGAGGCAAGAGCAGCAGGAATCGGCTCCCTCAATGAGATAGAACTGCTTGCACAGAACAGAGACAGATGGCGAGATTTGATAAAATATCTTTAAAAGAAAACTGCTAGAACAAAAATTCATATAGGAGAAGGTGTATCTTGGTCTACGCCCTATGGGCCGGTTACGGCTCGAAAGGTCAATAGATAGAAATGCATGACAGTAGGGGAAAAAAATCAGACTTAAGGTCGGTGAAAAAAATAAGATTTCTTGAAAAAGAATTACTAAAATTCATCAAACAGTTTTCGAGATAATTAATAAACTCTGCGGGCACGAATTTCTGAACAAACTATAGCAAGCTTTTTATTGGCAGTGAACTCAATGTAGACTATATTATGTTTTTTAGGTCCAGCACCAGAAGCTATCACTGACAAAATATATGAATTAACGAAGACAATCAAGGATTACAAGATTGTTCCCAACCTGAAAGTTGACATCAGCAAACTAGGGACCACTGTCTCCAGAGTTGCTGGTCAAGAGTTTACTGTGGAAGTGGTAGACAACACCAATGACTATGTGCAATACATGAAGGAAATATTTGATTTCGAAGCCATCAAATCATATATACAAACTAAGAGAATTCTTCTAAATGCAATGAATGGAGGTAAGAGGTAATGCTTCCTGAATTCTGCATTGAGTGAGTTTGTATATTGAATGTAATTGACTAATGATGGAATGATAGCAGTCTGTATCTTATGTATACTTGTAGCTATCAATCTTTCAATTATCCTTTCAATCTGAAAATGTCACATAAGGCAAAAATTGAACAAGGTATTAGATTTCACTAATACCAAGATGAATTTAAGACATGTAAAAAGAATATGTTTTAATGACGGTTCACACTAATCAAATTTGAGAGTGACACACTATGCGGCGAAACATACGCGGCCGAAATCAGCATGGTGTACAATGCGTTGAAACATACGGAAAGAATTAAAGTTGCCACTTCTTTTAAGTTTAATTCTTTTCAGTATTTAACATCAGTACCGAATGTAATTTTAATATTATTAATTTCATGCTTTTGTTTCAACTGTTTTTTCTTAATATTTAGACTTCTACTATAAGGCCCTTATGGGCATGGCAATTTTGACTTTTTTCAATTTGATAGTCACCCGCAGGATTTTATTGTTAACCTTCATAGAAATAATTTATGAATCTATTCAGTAACCATCCTTCAATATTCATGTTTACCTTTCAGTTGCTTTTGCAGTTTTCACTGTCTTTGCAGCTTTCATTGTCTTTGCAGCCTTCATTGTCTTTGCAGCTTTCATTGTCTTTGCAGCTTTCATTGTCTTTGCAGCTTTCATTGTCTTTGCAGCCTTCATTGTCTTTGCAGCTTTCATTGTCTTTGCAGCCTTCATTGTCTTTGCAGCTTTCATTGTCTTTGCAGCCTTCATTGTCGTTGCAGCTTTCATTGTCTTTGTAGCTTTCATTGTCTTTGCAGCCTCCATTGTCTTTGCAGCCTCCATTTTCTTTACAGCTTTCATTGTCTTTGCAGCTTTCATTGTCTTTGCAGCCTCCATTGTCTTTGCAGCCTCCATTGTCTTTGCAGCCTCCATTGTCTTTGCAGCCTCCATTGTCTTTGCAGCTTTCATTGTCTTTACAGCTTTCATTGTCTTTGCAGCCTCCATTGTCTTTGCAGCCTCCATTGTCTTTGCAGCCTCCATTGTCTTTGCAGCCTCCATTGTCTTTGCAGCCTCCATTGTCTTTACAGCTTTCATTGTCTTTGCAGCTTTCATTGTCTTTGCAGCCTCCATTGTCTTTGCAGCCTCCATTGTCTTTGCAGCCTCCATTGTCTTTGCAGCTTTCATTGTCTTTGCAGCCTTCATTGTCTTTGCAGCTTTCATTGTCTTTGCAGCTTTCATTGTCTTTGCAGCCTTCATTGTCTTTGCAGCCTCCATTGTCTTTGCAGCCTTCATTGTCTTTACAGCTTTCATTGTCTTTGCAGCCTTCATTGTCTTTGCAGCCTCCATTGTCTTTGCAGCCTTCATTGTCTTTGCAGCTTTCATTGTCTTTGCAGCTTTCATTGTCTTTGCAGCCTTCATTGTCTTTGCAGCCTCCATTGTCTTTGCAGCCTTCATTGTCTTTACAGCTTTCATTGTCTTTGCAGCCTTCATTGTCTTTGCAGCCTTCATTGTCTTTGCAGCCTTCATTGTCTTTGCAGCCTCCATTGTCTTTGCAGCTTTCATTGTCTTTGCAGCTTTCATTGTCTTTGCAGCCTTCATTGTCTTTGCAGCCTTCATTGTCTTTGCAGCCTCCATTGTCTTTGCAGCCTCCATCGTCTTTGCAGCCTTCATTGTCTTTACAGCTTTCATTGTCTTTGCAGCCTCCATTGTCTTTTGCAGCTTTCATTGTCTTTGCAGTCTTCATTGTCTTTGCAGCCTTCATTGTCTTTGCAGCCTTCATCTAGTTAGTTATGTAAAATATCTGACCATAGTGACAATATAGTGTGGTAGATGTAATGATATTCTGAGCTGTCAGCCATATTTATGGCATTTATTTTACAACTGCATTGTGTGTTCTTATAAGTTGATAACAGAAAGCATTCATTTAATTAGCAATTTATTAATCTTGCTTAATTTTTTTTTAAATGTCCTAATTAAAAACTATCATCAATAACCTGCAAAATTGGGCTTGAGATCAATCATGAAAAGACTAAAGTCATGAAAAGCTTAATTCTAACAGATGACAGAATATACATGGAAAAACAAACCAGTGGAAGAGATTGATCGAGAAGGGGATACAAGTAAAGAAGTTATAATCGGAATAGCTAAAGTAGCAGTGTGTTTCAGAAGTCTCTGAAAAGTTGTGGAAATCAAAACTCATCAGCACAAACACAAAACTTAGACTATTCAAATCAAATGTACTATCGGGTGTCCGGTTAGCGCAATCAATAGGCGGTTGGCTTACCACGGCAACAGCCGGGGTTCGTACCCTGGCGAGGACACCTGGGTTTTACTAATTCCCTAAAAATTAGTACCTCTGAAGTCGGAGTAAATCTGCCTGCATGGCGAGGGGCATCCTGTAATGGGATAAAACAGACTTTACACGCAAAATTCAGTCCCACAAAATTGAGTGGGTGGGACTTCGTCAGAGGTCAAAGCTGGCGAAAGCGAACGAACGAACGAAATGTACTATCAACCCTTATGTATGCATGTGAGAGCTGGAAAACAACAAGAGACATAGAAATAAAGTTGAACGCATATGAAAATAAATGTCTAAGGAAAACACTTGGTATAGTGTTGAACGAATTAAAAACAAATGAGGAAATTAGAGAAATCGCCAATGAACCACTAATATCTTCAGTAATCAAGAAGAGACAATGGTCATATGTTGGACATGTGATGAGGAGAGATAATATCTGAATTACAAAGCAAGCTCTCATGTGGGAAACAACAGGTAGGAGGAAAAGAGGCTGACCCTGAGAGACACTGAGAAGAACATTGATCAGAGAGGCAAGAGCAGCAGGGGTCGGCTCCCTCAATGAGGTAGAGTTGCTTGCACAGAACAGACAAATGACGAGATTTGATAAAAGATCTTTACAAGGATTGAAAACTGCTAGAATAAAAATTTAGATAATAGAAAGAGTATCTGGGTCTATGCCCTATGGGGGCCGGCTACGACTCGAAAGGTCAATAGATAGAATTAAATACACTTAATGAATTATAAATGATATTTATATAATATTATACATCTTTGTAATTAAGCATTTGTAAATAAATTAAATTATATAAGAAGGAAGCATTTTAGGCTAACTATTATAATATTGAAAATGGACCAATTTCCAAAGATATCTTGAATGGAGAGACAGCTTCTTGCAAAAACAGCAATGTAAGTTCTTCTGTTTTTTTCAAAAACAACTACAAATGTGATATGGAAGTAGCTAGACATTGAAAATAACTGATTGGGAAGAGCTTGCCAAAGACATATCAAGAAGTAAGAATAAACAGACTCTAACTAGATCCTCACTCTTGCACTAAATCTGTTCTCTCTCAGGACTAAATGGATTCGGCCATATTATTTGAAGTTTTCAGATAAATTTTGTGTAATTTTTCGCACAAGAAATGTATGAAGTAACAGTTGCTTTGAGTTGATAGTGAATTTCTTCTTATTCATGAATATGAAAACAAATTAGGAAGAAGAAAACATATTATGTTAGCCATTAAAGTAATGAATATGATAAAATCAGTTGATTTATAATTATGAATTGGTTGTATTTTAGTTACTGGGCCATATCTGCGCAAGATATTTGTTGATGAAATGGGCTTACCACCAGAGAGTTGTCTTGAATGTGAGATTCTGCCTGACTTTGGAGGCAAACATCCAGACCCAAACTTAACATATGCCAAAGATTTGGTGAATATCATGAAGAAAGGGGAGCATGATTTTGCTGCGGCCTTTGATGGAGATGGGGTTTGTAATCTTGTCTGTTGAAACATAGCACCATACATTTCTTTCTCCTTTTAATTCAAACCCAATTTATATTTTATAGCCAGGTTCAAGCGGTGGTTTATTATTTTGATTAAGCTAGTATATGTATAACCAGAACTATTTTTGCAATTCTGTGTGCATTTTAAAAAAAATGTATATGTAGATTTTTTTTGTAAGAAAAGAATGCAGAAAGTTACGCAATTGGTCTCTTTTTCCCCTCGCATATTGTCTTCTAAATCTTGTATGTTCATGTCTTTTAGTAAAAAAAGACCCATTACAGATTAAAGGCAACTCTTAAATTAAAAGTTAGAAAGTCAAATATGTTTTTTTTATAACTGCTCTTTTATTATTTAAGATGTTCTATATGCAAGAAATGTTGTGTTCTATATGCAAAAAATGTCATATTCTATATGCAAGAAATGTAATGTTCTTCCCACTCCGATTTTTTTAATAACTGGGTTTGATGAGTTTACCAGTTACTGATTAACTCTAGATTACGATACCTATAGCAAAAATTACAGCATAAAAACACAAATTCCTCAAAATTTGAAATTTTTCCGCATTCAAATATTACATACCTCTGTGTAACCTTCCTTATTATCACTTCTGGTGACCACTGAGTGTTTAGTTTGCTTCCATTGCTGTTGGAATTTTTTTTTTTTTTTGAGATCGTGAAATACTTTGTTTAATGAGAAATACAAAGGTGCCAATTTTCAAGAAAGTTTTTTGTTGTTGCTGTGATGGAGGAAATTTCCTCAATCATCTGCAGACATCAAACAACCCTTTGTGACTCAGAAAACACAGAGAATAATGCAATGAGTAGCTGAACATACTGACAGACTTATGGCAACAGTGCCAATAGGCATTGTAATACATCCGGTCCATGAGGTTAAACTCAGGTCTTAAATCAACCTAAGCCAGAGGGGGACCAAGTTGGTCTCAAGACAAAATGCCAGTCTTGAGACAGAGAGGTTGTGAGTTCAAATCCTGGCTGCACCAGTTGGGATTTTTATTTATGATTTATGTGGCAACCACCCCTGATCTCAGCAGCAAGGCCTGGCTTGAAACATCAATTATTAATTGACAGGAAAAAAATAGAGTACCTTCGAAGATGGGAGCTTTTCTGCCTGTGTGACAAGGGATTCCTGTGCACACTGCTGCCAGGGAAAAATGGATTAACATGCAAAATTCAGTTCCTAGTCTCTAGGAACTTTGCCAGAGGTAAAAGCTGGCAAACGCAAAAGTAGGGAATTTCAAGTCCCCATGTTTTGCCTAGTGTGAACACACAGGAGCGTGTCAAAAGTTCAGAGAAATTACTATTTTTAGAGCACCTAATGTTACATTTAAGTGGTAGTAATTGTTACTACAGTATCATAACTGGGAGAGTTACAGATAGGTATCATAATCTAGGGTTATATACACCCTTACATCATTTCCCTATGTTTACATCAGGTTTGGTTTAAGATCTCTGCAGTCTTACTTCAAGGATTGTTTCATCATTTGTCATCTCCTAATCTAAATGAGAGAGCCTGGTGTCATTGTGGTTAGTGTACTTGCCTGCCAACCTGAAAGTTTGGGATTCAAATACCAGTTGAAGCACAAAATTGTACATCTTGAAAAGGCTCTCAGGATTCACCAAGCTCTTAAAATGGGTTCCTGAGATATTCTCAGGGAGGGAAAGGCAGTGAGGAAGGGAACTGGGCACTCCAGATATTCTCAGGGAGGGAAAGGCAGTGAGGAAGGGAACTGGGCACTCCAGATATTCTCAGGGAGGGAAAGGCAGTGAGGAAGGGAACTGGGCACTCCAGATATTCTCAGGGAGGGAAAGGCAGTGAGGAAGGGAACTGGGCACTCCAGATATTCTCAGGGAGGGAAAGGCAGTGAGGAAGGGAACCGGGCACTCCAGATATTCTCAGGGAGGGAACCGGACACTCCAGATATTCTCAGGGAGGGAAAGGCAGTGAGGAAGGGAACTGGGCACCCCAGATATTCTCAGGAAGGGAACTGGGCACTCCAGATATTCTCAGGGAGGGAAAGGTAGTGAGGAAGGGAACTGGGCACTCCAGATATTCTCAGGGAGGGAAAGGTAGTGAGGAAGGGAACTTGGCACTTCAGATATTCTCAGGAAGGGAACCGGACACTCCAGATATTCTCAGGGAGGGAAAGGTAGTGAGGAAGGGAACTTGGCACTTCAGATATTCTCAGGAAGGGAACCGGACACTCCAGATATTCTCAGGGAGGGAAAGGTAGTGAGGAAGGGAACTTGGCACTTCAGATATTCTCAGGAAGGGAACCGGACACTCCAGATATTCTCAGGGAGGGAAAGGCAGTGAGGAAGGGAACTGGGTACTCCATTTCATGAAGCTGAGGTCACTCCAGTCACTTCATTACTTAAATAGCAATTGTTAAGGGATACCTTTACCCTTTGTAATCTAAATGGCAATCAGTAAGCTCTTTATTCTGTATTCCCATCTTGTTATTAACACCATTAGACAAATATATGTGATGAGCTGGGCTGTCATCTAAAGCTTCTCTTTAGTGCTATTTACTTTTGATTATAATGAGTCTTCAGGCTAAACCTTCTTAACATGTTGGATTTATGACAGTCCTTTAGTATATGTTATTCTGTTTTGATATTTCATATCACATTATTTCATATTTACAATGGTTTATGATTGCTGAATTGCTATGACCTTCTTCTTCTTCTGCCTTTCAACTCCTTGTGAAGAATTGTTTTCAACAAACACTTTTCAAGCCATTCTGTTTTGCTGTGACCATTTCTAAGTGAAATGTAATCGATTGTCTTGGTCAAGCATGGTATTTATCATTAAAGTGATTCTGCTCTTTCATGTCAGGCTGAATTACTCTTTTTAATCTCGTAGTATGTGGTTTCATCCAGTATTTTCTTACATTCTTCTCTCGTTTTGGCAGATAATTTTGTAATTTAGAAAATGAAAAAGCAGACAGATTAATTTATTTTAAAATTAATAGATGCCTTAAATGTCACTTCCCATTACTTCGAAACTGAAATGATAGAGAAGTTATTGGAAATGATAAAAGAAAATTCATTTGCCAGAAAGAAGTTTAATAGAATTTAAAATAGTTTTCTATTTTCAGGACCGTAATATGATTTTGGGTCATAAAGCCTTTTTTGTCACTCCCTGCGATTCACTGGCTGTGCTTGCAGCCAACCTGGAGTGTATTCCATATTTCAAAAAACATGGAGTCAAGGGATTTGCACGTAGCATGCCCACCTCAGAAGCTGTGGACAGGTGAGAGTTTTGTCATTATTTTAGATCAATTACAAAAAGAGAAGTTATTTTACATTTCATGACTTACCTGCAGACGACAAAGAGAGAAAATACTAGATAACCTGGTGTCATGGCATGGAAAACAGTTAACAACAGAATTGATACGATGCACAGTGGATAGAAGATTGTGGAAGGACATGATCACCTACGCCAACCGGTATGACACATGATAATGATGACTTACGGCTGTTGTGTTTGCAGCACATGGACTGAAAGCAGTTGGCGGCTCATATTTGACTCCTTGCATCAATATTAGTGAATCATAACTGATCAAGATCGATTTTGCGTAGAGTAAAAATTGTATTTTATTATTGGAGTAAAATGAAACTCAAAACCAGCTTTTCAACACCCAAGGATAGGAACCACTGATGAAAGTGACAGTGGCACAGGCAAAATGACTGCTGAACATCTGCTACAATCATGCTCAACATGTGATGAACAGAGAAGGTGCTTTTGGCCATCATCTGTATCATACTGAGACAAGCTCTTTAAAAATGTCACCAGCCCTGAGCTGACAAACGCTTTCTTCAAACTTAATATAGATGTCTAAAAGTGTACGCTGAAAAAGAAATTCAAAACTTGCTCACTGCATGCAACTATACTTGTTATGTTACCATTATTCCCAAGTCCATCCATCCACTTTTACCTTGACTAATGTTCATTGTTATGACAGAGTAGCACAGCATCTGGGCAAGGATTGTTACCAGACTCCTACTGGTTGGAAGTTTTTTGGCAACTTGATGGATGCTGGCAAGATTAATTTGTGTGGAGAAGAGAGCTTTGGGACAGGATCTGATCATATCAGGTAATTTTAGTAGAATTTGGTGATTGCTAGCATCAGAAATGAGCCGCGATAGCTCACTGGTTAGTGAACTGGACTACAAAGGACAAGAGGTAGGGTTCGAACCCAACCAACGGCTTCCGGGTTCACCCAGCCTTAAATGGGTACCGGATTTTTTCTGGGAAAGTAAAGCGGCACGGGCGTAACACTGACCACATTACCCAAAAATCATGAAGGTCTGTAAAATTTATGGTCACTAACACCATATTCCCTATATGCCACTTGGCGTGACGGGGGCTCTCTGCTTTTTTTTTTTACTAGCATCAGAAATAACTTTAGATGATAAGTATCTGTTAATTTACTGTCCTTCATCATAAGGACAGTTATTTTCCAACTTCAGAGGTACTCTTCATTTTTTTTTAAATTAGAGAGTTTTGACATTTTGATTTTGTTTCTATTTCCTAGAAATTTTACCAGGGCTATGACCATTTTTGGCCTACTCTTTTCAATCTCCTACGGAGAAAGATTCTTCAACCTGCACAGAATGCACACGGGAACCCCTGTTTTTTTATTATCCAAGAGGGCTAGGATCTCACTACCCAGAGACGAGACTAGGCGAGAGTAAAGCCACAAAGAAATCACAGATTTCATTTGTTTATAAATTGCCACCACCTGTAATGGGAATCAAACTCTAAACCTTCTTGACCAGAGGCAACATCTTACTTTAAGACCACTCAGGCTACCCCTTCCCAAATATCATCATTTAATCATATTCTTTTGAATTAATTCCCATATTACAAAGTAATCCAAAAAAGTCATATACATTTTACTACATGAAGTAATCATTGTCACATCGTATTCTTGGCCTCTTGTGGTATTTGTGGCAGAAGTGACAGACAAATAGTGATATAACACACAGAATTTATCACTGAAAAATATCAGAAAGATTTATCAGTTGTCGGACCAATCCGTTGCCCTCAGCAATGAAACATCTTATTCTTCTTCTTAATATATATATATTGTAACAACTGGAAAAATTGAGGGACGAAGAGATAGAGGGAAGCATAGAGAAAAAATACCAGACAGTTTAAGAGAATGGCTTGGCAGAAGGTCAACAACAAATGATAAATAACTGTCGAGATCGAAAGTTGTGGAGAGACATGATCACCTACGCCAGCAGGCCCGGTACTTGATGATGATGATGATATAAGCATTGATTCGTTATGTGAACATGGGTGTATTGTGTTGCTAGTTTATGGCAAAGCTGCGGTATTTGCACTTTTGGTCTTATACATCTGTCATGAGTATATTTGCTTAACAATTTTGCCAAGGCAATTTCCATTTTTCCTACTCTTTTCCACTTTTAACTGCCAGAGATTCTTCAATGTGCCAGAGTGCACATAGGACCTCCTGTTTTTTTTTTGCCATTATTCGAGAATGAAAAGACGATTAGAGGCCACAGAGATGGGATTTCTCAGAAGAATGTTGAAAGTTCCCTGGACAGCGAAAAAGACCATTGAGGAAGTTCTCAAAGAGGCCAACACAAAAAGGGAGCTCCTAAAAAACAGAATGAAACAATCATTTTTTTGGCACATCATGAGAAGAGGAAAGTTGGAATACTTGGTTACAACTGGCAAAATAAAAAGAAAGAGAGATCGCAGATGACAAAGAGAGAAAATACTAGATGGCTTGGTGATATGGCATGGAAAGCAGTCAACAACAGAACTGATACGATGCACTGTAGATAGAAGATTGTGGAAGGACATGATCACCTATGCCAACCGGTATAGCACATGATGATTCGAGAGGACTAAACATCAGATCTCACTACTCATAGACCAGGGGAGGGTAAAGCCCTGAAGAAACCATGGTTTTGAAATGAAAAGGCTAATTCCTTATCTATAGACCACACATTCCCCCTATTGAAAGAGCTAACTGGCATGCATTCTTTAGAGGCATTTATATTGAAGACTTTTGAGCCTGACAAGAGAAATAAAAAGAAGCTAACCTAATGGCCATTTATTAAAGGATGACAAAGTAGTTGATTATTTTGAGACTCTGTATATTTGGGAGTCTGGAATGTGTACAGCCAACTAGCTGTAACACTCATCATCCTGCATCTTTTGTGCAGTTTGTTGAAAGAAAGAGAAAGTAGGCATCAGTTTATTTGCCAAATTTGTCATGAAATCGTCATGATGTTGGTTTTATCAGTTGGAGAGATAAATAAAATCTAACAAATAAATACCACAGAATGATTAGTGATTGACAAATAATCATAAATTGCTTATAAAATCATTGACATTTTATTTTATTTACTTTATTTTGTTTAATCAAATTAATTAATTGTAAAGAATTGTGCTCCTTTCACTGGCTTGAATTCATACGTAAGTGAATCTTGAGATGAAGTGTTTTCTTTTTTATGTCAGAGAGAAAGATGGCGTCTGGGCAGCACTTGCCTGGTTGTCTGTCCTGGCCAATAGGAAGAAAGCTGTCAGTGAAATCCTTATGGATCATTGGAATTTGCATGGTAGAAACTTCTTCACCAGGTGAGTTCACAGATGAGAAATTTACATAAAGATATTGTTTCATATCAAAGGTGCAAACCAATACAATATAATATATTTCACAGAAACAACACATATGATAATATTTAGTGCTCTAAAGATTGATCAAGAGCAAGTACACGAACAAGTAGGGTGCAGAACATCTGGATAAGTTATGTGAAAAATCACCAACCTTGAACTGACCAATGATTTCTTTGAGCTATTGAGATTGACATCTGCAAGTGAACACAAAAGAGTATAAGGGTTCCTCGAGGAACTCTTTTAATTACTTGGATAAGGAATGATTGTAGCTCTAGTTTTAATGTCCTTTCAGTACAAATGACAATAACAAGAAATTTATATTTGTGTGAATGATACTTCTCTGTGATCTTTATAGTTCATTCAGGATACAAAAATATACCTATATGTCTCTGAAATCTCTTCCGTCGAGGATACAAAAATATACCTATATGTCTCTGAAATCTCTTCCATTGAGGATACAAAAATATACCTATATGTCTCTGAAATCTCTTCCGTCGAGGATACAAAAATATACCTATATGTCTCTGAAATCTCTTCCATTGAGGATACAAAAATATACCTATATGTCTCTGAAATCTCTTCCATTGAGGATACAAAAATATACCTATATGTCTCTGAAATCTCTTCCGTTGCATTGATAAAAAAAACTTCTGTACAGAAAGAGTTAAGAACAATGAGCTAAGATATTACATTTGAAATAGTTTAAGTTTCCAGGCATGCCTGCTTTGTACTGCCCTTGTCTTCCAGGGTGGTGAGCACTTTGGCATAATTTACTCCTGTTTTGGTAATAAGACTAAATTCTCTTGCTAAACTCTGAGGTGTTGCTGAAAGGCACAAAATATCACTGTTTGCTGTAAATGACAACACAATGCATTTACATCCTTTTAATATCCTTTCAAGTGAAGTAATTGTTTAGTATAGCAAAATGTTACATCTTCTCAATATTCCTGTATGGTGCAGAAACATGGACATTAGAGAAGAAAACAGAACAAAAAATTGAAGCCTTTAAAATGTGGATTTATAGAAGAATAGGTAGAATTGGATGGAAAGAAAAGAAAACAAATGATGAAGTTTTAAAACAAGTAAAAAATAAAAAGAGAACTACTAAATACAATTAAGACAAGACAAATGAAATTTTTGGGGCATGTTAAAAGCCACAACAACCTACTAAAAGTAATATTGGAAGGGGAAATACAAAGTAGCAGAGGCAGACCAATTACATGGACGAGTAACATCAAAAGATGGACAAGTCAATCTATGACAACCTACACCATCAAAGCAAGAAACAGAGTGGAATGACGATCCATGGTAGCCAACCGTCGTTGCGGAGATGGCACTCGATGATGATGATGATGATGAATTGTTGAGCAAATTCTGAAGAAGAAGAATTAAAACTGATGAGATGCCACTCGATGATGATGATGAATTGTTGAGCAAATTCTGAAGAAGAAGAATTAAAACTGATGAGATGCCACTCGATGATGAGGATGAATTATTGAGCAGATTCTGAAGAAGAAGAATTAAAACTGAATTCTTTTAGGCATCACATACCACCACAAAGTTGTTTTCAGAAGCACTAGTAGCCTTAAGTCATTACTTAAATTTACCTGTCAGGACTTGAATTGTAGTGAATTAGATTATTTATAACAGAAGGCTTCAATTATAATGAATTAGATCATTTATAACAGGAGGCTTGAATTATAATGAATTAGATCATCTATAACAGAAAGCTTGAATTGTAATGAATTAGATCACTTAAACAGATGGATTCAATTATAATGAATTAGATCATTTATAAGAGGAGGATTCAATTATAATGAATTAGATCATTTATAACAACAGGATTCAATTATAATGAATTAGATATATTTATAACAGGAGGATTCAATTATAATGAATTAGATCATTTATAACAGGAGGATTCAACTATAATGAATTAGATCATTTATAACAGGAGGCTTCAATTATAAAGAATTAGATCATTTACAACAGTGAGGAAGAACACTGCCTACAAGTGCTGTGAACTTGTACTGTGAAGTTAAATATTTTATTTCCTCATGATATATTATGGGGAATTTTTTTTTTACATTTAGATCATTTATGCAACTTACTTTTTCCCAGACTAACAAGCATTTATGTATCCCTCTTGTGTAGTCAATTTTCTGTGTTTAGCATATCAGAGAGATGATTTGCTTCCATGAATCTGACCATCAGCAAGAGGTTTTCATGGATGCCTAATAGCTGGTGTGTCATCCATATTTTTTTTATTTGGCCAGATTTCTTTTCTTTTAGCTAACTGTACAATTTGCATGCCTGTAGGGCATGTTCACTAACATTTTTAATGGTCCAAGCCTTCACAATCTGGAGGTGAACATTTAATATGATTTTGGTTTGTTGTAGGAAGGAACCTTGTGGATATTTATTTATAAAAGGGGAATTAATTACATTTTTTTTTTAAATTTCCAGATATGATTATGAAAATGTTTCATCAGAGGCTGGAGAAAAAATGATAGAAGGTCTCACAAAACTTATTGAAGACCCAAAAACTAAGGGCATGACCTTTTCTGATCCCACTGGACGGTCGTATAAAATGGCACATCTGGATAATTTTGAGTACAAAGACCCAATTGATGGCAGCGTGAGCAAAAATCAGGTCAGATTTCACTTTCTTCTCTGTCTTGATCAAAGATATGGTAGTGATTGTTATGTATATCTCTAAACATTTTGTACTAATTTGATAGTTTATAGAACTCTAGTCCTTGTTAATCATTAATAGCATAAGGAAATTATTAATCATAGGCATTTTAATAAGCTCTAGCAACATAATACTATTGTTTGTGGTACAGTGACAATAACACAACATGTGCTGCAGTTTACTTATAATCTGTATGTATTTGATAATTTATCAATTGTTCTTCAGCGATCAAATATTTTGAACATGCAAACTTGACTCTTTGTTCTGCACCATGATGGAGAGGTAGGGACAACATCATAACACAAGATGAGCTGGTCACATAGTTGGTACTTGCATATGCAATGTCCCCTGGTTTTCCCTTTAAACCTGTGCCATGAACTGGCACACTCTGTCTTTGGTAGGGTGGTTGATCTTGATTTTGGTTTGATGTGGAAATTATCGTTCTTGCAGGGTGGTTACCAGAAAGGGCTTTTGAACCCACCCAACTTGTGGTTTCTATCTGGGTGTTCTCCCATAACCTTTTCCTCTCCATTTTATAAATTTGAAAAGTGATTATATCTAAAAAAAACTTCAGAATGTAGTTGGATGTTATATCAGTAACAGGAGATGAAGGCACGCCTCACAGCAGGAGAGCTGGAAGTTGTCAGCGGCCCCAGCTGATGGCTTGCACTAGGATTGGTGAACCAGAACCATCCAGACCCTGCTCCACCTCTCTGTGGTGCCTCCAGTAACAGACTAACCTGTCTAGTCTGGCCAAGCAAGTAGGGATCGAAGAGGGAAGACAACCCGTACTCAAAAATGTCGTGCTGAGGTCAGATATGTTGTGCCTAAAGGCACAAATGTCACAGTTATACTGTAAACTACAACACAACGCAGACACGACCCCACTTAACATCTTTTTAAGGGCGGATGACGAAGAGGTGTACTCATTTAGTCATTGGGTGAATACAAGCAAGCAATATCAGTAAGTAAAAAAGTAAAGTACCCCCCGTCACGCCAAGTGGCGTATAGGGAAATATGGTGTTAGTGACCCTATATTTTACAGACCTTCAGCACATGATTTTTGGGGTAATGTGGTCGGTATTACGCCCGTGCTGCTTTACTTTCCCAGAAAAAATCCGGTACCCATTTAAGGCTGGGTGAACCCGGAGCCGTCGGTTGGGATCGAACCCTACCCCTTGTCCGTAGTAGTCCAGTTCACTAACCACTGAGCTATCGCGGCTCCCACTAATTTTTAGGGAATTAGTAAAACCCAGGTGTCCTCGCCAGGGTACGAACCCCGGCTGTTGCCGTGGTAAGCCAACCGCCTATCGATTGCGCTAACCGGACACCCAAGCAATATCAGTCACATAGATTAATCATGTGAGGATCAGGACACTGAAAGGACTATTAATTTCTGTATCTAGCTTTCTTTTTGTAAAATTTAGTGAACATAAACATCTTTCTTCTTGTCTTTTTTAGGGTATTCGTTTTCTTTTTGAGGACGGCTCAAGGATAATCTACCGTTTGAGTGGAACTGGCAGCTCTGGTGCTACTATTCGTATCTATGTGGAGGGTTATGAGAAGAATGAAAACCCACAGTTTTACAAACAGGATGCACAGGTACATTTGTTTTTGTTATATTATTATTATTATAACTGGATCATGAAATAGACTAAATGGAAGAACTAATAAGAGCATGCAGTCTCTAATTTTGGTAAGACAAAAGACATCATTTAGTGTTGTGTTGTATTATTTAAAACCATCTTCTTCAATTTTTCAGGTCCCTGTGCAGTAAAGTCTTTGACAGATCTGCTCAATTCTTTTCTGTCTTGTATTTACATTTTTCAAATTCTTTTATAAAAAAGTAAGTAAAGTACCCCCGTCACGCCAAGTGGCGGCATATATGGAATATGGTGTTAGTGACCATAAATGTGCCTTTGGCACATGATTTTTGGGGTAATGTGGTCGGTATTACGCCCGTGCCGCTTTACTTTCCCAGAAAAAAAATCCGGTACCCATTTAAGTCTGGGTGAACCCGGAAGTCATCGGTTGGGATCGAACCCTACCCCTTGTCCTTTATAGTCCAGTTCACTAACCACTGAGCTATCACGGCTCCCAAAATTCATTTATATTCCCTCCTATTACCACTTAAATAATTTTATGAATCTTTTTTCTATGTGTTTACACACCATCCAATGTTTCTCTTTACCTGAGTATTCAAGAACAAAACCTTTCTTTTAATGCTTTGGTCTGATCTCCTTAATGTATGTCATATTCAATTACAGGATCTTCTCTGTTGTTCTGCCTTTAATTTTAACATGGTTTCCTCTGTGAAAATAATTTTTTTTTAAATTATGCTTTAATTTGTTATTTATTTCATGTTTTTCTTTTGTTGTTTTATGTTGCATGACACTTGAATTGTAATATAATTTATTGCATCTTTAGTAATATTACTACATTGATGAATGATATTGCATAGAAATGGAGGTATGCTATAGTTAAGTAGGGAAAACATGAACTATATTGTGTTCTTTTATTATCATAAAGGTAAAGTACGAGGCTTGAATTGGCATCTTAGCACACAAGTTTTCACCCATATGTGCTTGGCCACCTATCGAGAAGTGTTCTGAGACTTCTGGATAGTGTCGCTTCAAGCATCAAAACTCACGATGTGAGGCGGCATTCCTCACCTTCCCAGGGTGCTAACCTGGTACCCATTTCTGCCAGTGGCTGGGTCGACCACAGTGGTAGTTTTCCCCCGACCACTTGTACAATTCACACTGCTTCCAGCAGGAATCGAAAACTGGTTGTATGAACGTTGGTAGCCCAGTTGGGTAGTTTCCCAACTAGACTACCAAGGCCTTCTTTACCGTATCATCATATATTTGAATACAAGGTAGTTGAATAACGCTGAATGTAGTAAATATCTGATTATTCCTATTGTGGAAAAGAGTTATCTGTTATTATCTTCCCATGACCTGAATAAACATTGCATTTCAGGAGGTTTTGAAGCCCCTTGTGACCATTGCTCTGCGGACTTCCAAACTGAAAGAGCTGACAGGCCGTGAGGAGCCAACAGTTATAACCTAGGCCACAGTATATTTAACAACTATGCTGTACAAGAAACAACAGCATTGATTCCCCAATGACTCCTCTCCCATAGTATATTAAAATTTTTAGGAATTAAACAAAATAGTAAATTTGTTTCCTTGTTTTTAATGCTGTACTGTGACAATAATTTGTAATCCTATTTTAACCAGTGTTTCCATAATGTATAATTATATATGTTGGAAGCAAATATCTATATATACATGCAATATAGTCAGATATAACTTACAATGGTATAAATGTGTAGCTTTAATTGAAATATATTATGTGATGGCAGGACAAGGCAGTCTAAGTTGTGGAAACATCTAGGTATTAACTAGTTATTAGTTCATTGTCTTGTTCTCACAATTTCTTGTTTTGTTGATTTAATTGTAGAGCAAACCCAGTAAATAAATAATGATGTTGAGATGGCTGCATTTCCTTTGTATTCACATGAGACTTAAACCTCGACTACATATTATGTAACATGTTTATATACATAACTCTAAATGTTATAGAACAAATTCATTATTTTAGGTCACTATTTGGTTGTTTGGGGTGTCATGATAGCTCAGTGGTTAGTGAATTAGGCTACTACAGACAAGAGGTTGGGTTTGATCTCAATTGAGGGCTCATAAGTTCACCTAGCCTTAAATAAGTACCAGATTTTTCTGGGAAAGTATGACAGACTAGTGCGATACTGACCAGATTACCTATAAAATGTGTTGTTGGTCATTGAAAAATATGAACACTAACCCATATTCCCCACTTTCCCTATTTCTCACTTGCCTGGAGGGAATTCTTTCTTTGATTGTTTTGTAAATCCAGCTTTTGAGTAGTGAAATAAGTTTTTGCTGCTTGAGTACAACCTGGCATAACTTTACTTCATTATAAGAGTGGTGGTGTATTGGTTAGTACACTGGTCAAGTGATGGTGATTCAGTTTCTGCCTGATATTGGCTCTGTGCTTGAAAATTTCTCTTGTTTTGTTCACCCTGAAAAGTAAAAATCGGTCTAATTAAGATTATTGAGTTATTAGCGGGCCATCATCATTGCACTCTGAACATGTTCATAGTTGCTCAGATCCCCTCCTCAGCAAGTGTCGAAGTGTCCAGCGACTCACGGCTCCAGTTCTGTGTTGGTTGATTAGTCTTCTTACACGCCCACTAAGTTTCTCGTTTCTGATTGTGCCCATCTTAATTCCCATCTCTTTTATCTGAAGGAGTGACATGGATTCATGGAAGTCAAATTAAGATTATGTTATGATTTACCCTTTTTGTCCCAACACATCGGACTGTTGTGCCTATTTTTTGGGGATCATGGCTGAGTTCTTTTATTTAACTGAATTCACTTACCACCATGCCACTAATCAACAATGAGCCAGTGACTACCTATCTATCTGTCTGTCTATCTGCTGTCCTTTTTAAGCTGATTCAGGCACAATGTGCAGACATTCGAAACTGTCCAAATATTTTTGCTGTTATTTGTCAAACTTTACAAGACCTGCAGTATGTCTTGTCACATGTCACTGTTCTGAGTGAGCTTCTAAATTTTGCCAAAGGAAATGAAACCCGCTGTCTCACAGTAAAGTAGAGCACTGGCTACCTCACTCCTAAATTTACTGGCTGTTACGGTAATATTTTTTATTTTACGTCCCTAAAAAACATATTTTCGGACATTCATCTTTTAATTGCATTCTACAATAAAATAAGCATAGTTGTAAAACAATGTACAGTTAGGGAATAGTTATGAATTTAATTTATATGATGTGAATACTGCATGTATGCAAAATATATCTGACTTATATTAATGCATTTTTAAAGTGGAATATCATACTTATGTGAAGACGGTATTTGGGAGTTGAATTTGTATATGCATGATTGTTCCTGGAACAAGGCAGCTGCAACTGTTCCTTGGTGTTGATCGTTAATAATTGTGTGGGTTGAATAAAATTAATATACTGCATCAAGATTGCTTGTGTTCTTTTTTGAAACAAAGTTAATAGCAGTCTATTCCATATAACTAAATTGTCATAGTTTTGCTTTACTTTAAGAGTTTTGTAAATGCTGGTTTCTCACTTGTTCATGTCATTTTATTTGTTATGTTTGTGGTATTTGTTTTTCAATTCTATGTTCACGTAATTTTTAAAAAAATGTTCATGGTTCATTTGTTTGTCAGTTTAGCATTAACAAATTTTCTTGTTTAAGTTTTGTCTCTAAATTTAATATTCTCAGTTATATTTATTAACTAATAAGTAATTTGGTTAATAAATATGTCTTAAAACCTGAAATATTGGCTAGAATAGTGCAAACTACAGCAACCCTTGTAAAACTAAACCTGCTCGGAAGGATAATAACATTAATCTTTGCTCTAAAATCAGGCGAACGAGCACTTTCGTTATATCATTTTTTCTATATGCTTGCAAAACATGGACCTTACAGAAGAGTTATAGAAGAAAATACAAGCTATGGAGATTACAAGATTTTGGGTATATCTTACAATGATCATATCACAAATTCAAATGAAAAAATACATTGCTGCATATTACACAAGCAATTGGAGTTTAAAATGATCTTTTGACTATAGTGAAGAAACACAAAATTAAAATGGTTTGGCCACATATCTTGTTTGTCATTCCTGGCAAAGATCATTCAACAAGAAACTGTGAAAGAAGCAAGAAGGAGAGATAGACAGAGAAAGAGATTGGAAGATTACATCAAAGAATGAACAAGTCTTGACTTTGCAGAGTTCCAAAGAATAACTGAAGACAGAAAGGAAATGGAGAAGGTTGATGAAGCTGTGTCGATAGTGGAAAATGAGCAATGTAGATACTCTAATTACATACACACAGACATGCATAGCATACAGATTTTTAATTGAGTTAATTGTGGGTTGTCATCATTACACACTGAACGTGTTCATAGGTGCGCAAACAGATTTAGTGTAATCTGACCATTCTACAGGTCTCCTTAGTTTAATCACCTCTTATTTTGTTTCATATTGTTTAGTAATCTGTACCTGCTACAAACATATTTATATAGAATGATTTGTTTTGCTGCATGTCGTGTAATCTACCCTTTCTATAAATCTCCAGTCTAATTATCCTTTTTGTCCTAGCAGAAAATCCTAAAGATCTACAACAATTACTTAATGAAATAAACATGACAAGCAAAAAATATAGATTAGATGTATGAATATCAAACAGAATAAAACTATTATCATAAACAAAGATAAAACTCAAAGCCTACAAGTGGATATCAAAGTTGAAGGAATAGACCTGGAGACAGTTGAGAACTACAGCTAGCTTGGACATACTATAACCAGTGATGGAAAATGTAAAACAAATAAATAAAAGAATAGGAATGACAAAATGTAATTTTAATGCCATGAAAAATATACTAACATCTAAACAAATAATACCAGGGCTAAAACTAAGAAAAGCAAAATGTTATATTTTCTCAATATTTCTGTATGGTGCAGAAACATGGACACTATACAAGAAAACAGATCAGAAAATTGAAGCCTTTGAAATGTGGATTTATAGAAGAATAGGTAGAATTGGATGGAAAGGAAAGAAAATAAATGATGAAGTCTTAAAACAATTAAAAATGAAAAGAGGACTACTAAATACAATTCAAAAAAGACAAATTATATTTTTGGGTCATGTTAAAAGACACAGCCTACTAAAAGTAATCCAGGAGAGAAAAATACAAAGTTAAAGGGGTAGACCAAGACTAAATGGACGAGTAACATCAAAAGATGGACAAGTCAGCTTATGATAACCTGCATCATCAAAAGCAAGAGAAAGAGCGGAATGGCGCTCCATGGTAGCCAATCTTTGATACGGAGACGGCACTAGATGATGATGAATTGTCCTTTATGTTAATGCATGTGCTGTTATATCCTTCACCTTGAAACAACCTTATTTTCTTTTTAAATATAAAAACTATCTTTACTACATTTTCCTATATCTGGGTTGGCGGGAAGCCTGCACCATCAAAGCAAGAAACAGAGTAGAATGGCGATCCATGGTAGCCAACCTTCGTTGCGGAGAAGGCACTCGATGATGATGGTGGGTTGGGGGGGGGGGGCATTTATAAGACCTGGAGAATAAAGTCTGTTGTCCAGGTGTTGGGTCTGAATTTTTATTTCTTTGTTGTTTATTCTTCTTCTTTCCTTCCTCATTTGCCTTTCAGCGTTGTAGGGAGATATAGTGTCCGGTCTTTTGCTCTTCTGCTGCTGTTGTTTCCTAATATTCCAGCAATCAATCTTTTTCGCGGTCGGCCTGGTGTTCTCTCAACATTAAATACACGCTCGTTGTGTTGTGATTTGATCATTTTCTTTTATCGCATGGCCAAACCAATTTTATCTGCTGTTTATTTATGTTTTATATGGCGGGAGTTATTCATGGCATTTTTCTCATTTCTTCATTTCTGATCTTATCTCTCAGACTGTTTCCTATCATTCGTTACACATTTAATCTTGGTAGCGGTTATTGTTATTCTTGCCTCTAGGATCCAGGTCCATTGGTAGCATAACGCTGGGATGAAGATTTTGTTGTATATGATATATAGATATCATCCCCTTCCACAGTCGAATCACCTTTTGTTTTGCTGTATGATTGTAGTTATCTACTCTTCCTACATAGTAAAAAGTAAAGAGCTCCCGATACGCCTAGTGGCGTATTATTACAATATATGGTGTTAGTGACCATACATTTTACAGACCTTCACCACATGATTTTTTAGGTGATGTGGTCAGTATTACGCCCGTGTCGCTTTACTCCCCCCTTCCCCCCAAAAAAAAATCCGGTACTCATTAAAGGCTGGGTGAACCCGGAAGCCGACGGTTGGGGTCGAACCCTACCTCTTGTTCCTTGTAGTCAAGTTCACTAACCACTGAGCTATCGCGGCTTCCACTCCTCCTACATACCTCTTTGGTAATCGTTAAGATTATAATCACGGGATTCCTAGAGCCATATTATATAGCAGGAAACGCAGTAAAGATATATATATATATATATATATATATATATATATATATATATATATATATAAAAAAACAAACCCACATTGGTGCAAGCTCTAACTGTAATAAGATGGACGAACAGAAAATGCTCTGTTTATTATATTTACTCTTAACGTGTGTGTGACACTTGGTCCACATTAAATAACGCCTATTTTTTTCTGCGCCAAGGTGTTAGCAAAAATAAAAATACATTTCATAACCATATCAGCTTGTGTAGATAACTTTGACCTTGCTTGTTGCTGATAACACATAGGGTATAGTTATAACACATTATTGTCACAACGACTTCTCGGAGAGAAGATATTCTCGTCCTTGACCTCTTTAAAATAAATAAGGACAAACACGTCACGTAGAACACCATTATACATAATAAGTATCTTACTGCTGGTGTTAGCTCTGAGATAGGGAATGACAACTATTACCTAAACTACGATTATACAGAACCAACAAATTTACTTTAGAGGAATTGCAGACAAAGCTGATTAGTGAATTTACTTTAGTAAAATATTTTGACCACATCAGGCGTTCTACTGGGTCTTGAAAGAACAATAATGATGGATATAGTTTCTAGAATAAAGGGAGAGAGCCAATCTAAAAGACGAGGCATCTAGACAAGTCTAGCTTCATACAAGTATATACGCTATACTAACAGAGATAGGCAACACACATAGGCAAAGAGAAACATTTAGACTGGCACTATGATTTTCTTTTTTGAAATTGACTACACGTCTCTCTCTCTCTCTCTCTCTCTCTCTATATATATATATATATATATATATATATATATATATATATATATATATATATATACCCCTTCTCTCGGCGTGGGTGTGTGTATGTGTGTAAACAGATAAACACAACATAAAAAGGAGACATATTCATATCGAATATAAAAGGATAAACATTAGATAAAAACACATAGAGAAAGAAAGCCCCACACCCCTTTGTCCAATAAATAAAATAAAACTTGACACTTTTACACATTAATTGAAATACATTAAATGAGGAACTGGTTGGTCTCGAGGCAAATCGCCGGCCTCGAGATAAAGAGATTCTGGGTTCAAGCCCCGGCTGGGATTTTTATTTATGATTTCTCTCTGCGGCAACCACCGTGTCAGCAGCGAGGCCCAACTTGAAACGTCAGTTACTCATCGGCGGAAAAAAATATGAGTACCTCCGAAGTCGGAGTTATCTGCCAATGCGGCGAGGGACCCCTATGAACACGGCTGCCAGAGGAACACAGATTAACATGCAAAATCCTAATCTCTATGGACTTCGTCAGAGGTAAAAGCTAGCGAAATCTAAAAAAAATTACATTAAATATTACTATTTTACCATAATAAGAAAATTATATTCATATCGTACTTAACAGGTTGAAGGACCACATTTTCAAAACCACAAGGATAGGAATCTGTCTATAACGCTGATGAAATTGCTTTTGAACATCTGCTATTAAGTTGCGTTGCATACTAGAAACACATTCTACAAAATTATCTACCGTGGTATTCATCTGAACACTATCGAGCTAACCATTCATTACTTTATTTCAATTTTACTGTGAACTGTGAGGCACAGAATGACGTCAAAGAAGTTTTATTAATAAGATAGATTATTTAAACATTTATTTATTTTCTATTATTTTTGCCTAAATCATAAATTACGCGTTTTAAAAATAAATTACTAGATCTTATTATCGTTTGCTTCTTTCTTTCTTTTCTTTTATCTTTCTCACTGATACCGAAAAGGTGTCGTGGTTATATCATTTGTCGTTCTTGAGCTGCTCGAACGGTCTGAATTAGTGATTTTCCTTTGTTGTTACATGTCTCTATCACTGCATCTATCCATCTTCTTCTAGGTCTTCCTCTTGGTTTTTTTTCCATGCATTCTCGAGAAAAACGCCCTAGATGGTGATTTGTGAGGATTCAATCAGACCAGGTGGCCCAACCATTTAAGTTGTTGTTGTTCTATATATATCTTTTGCTAATTCTCACAATTAACTAATTTTGTAGCCACCAGTTTTTTTTTTTCTGATCTACGAAAATGAGCATGTTTACGATAATCCAGTAAATAACGCAAAAAAAAAAAAAAAATTGAATGTTTTATCTTTTTGGACAAGACAAGACTAAACAAACCAACGTGTCAGCTCTAAAAGGTATTCAACAGGAGACAAACGAAACACGACAAATTTCAAAATGTCCGAATAAGAGGGAGAGCAAATTTTAATTTTAAATGGGCCAAACAGTTCTATTCAATGTGTTTTTGTGTGTGAAAATTGTGAACTTGCTCATTCCGACGCTAACAAAAACTTTTGATACGCCACTGAATTTACAGAAAATTGAAAGAACTAACATTGATGCAGAACTAATCGGAGTTTTCGTTCGAGTTTCTGTTATCAGCAAATTCATGGCCGTCCAAGTGGTTTTGATATCAGCAGCTGATGAACATCAGTGATATAACCACAGACGCATGTTTACGGCTGAAAAGGATAACATTTCTAAATAGAGTGGGGACAACGCAAGAATTGATTATCTTGTGATTTGTGCAATTTCAAGTGAACATTAACATTGTTACTGAACTAGGCTTCGATTTCCGTATAAACTAAACCATCTAGGCCTAAAAGAAGACCTTTACTCGTCATAACCAGGTAAGGGAATTGACATTTACGGTAAAATATAGTTAAGAACATAAGATATAAACAACTGTTACAGCGGTTTCCAAAGTGTGCAGTATTGGGAAAGAAACGATCTTTGAGGAATAGTGCTTGACCAACTTTTATATAGGAGCGTTGTATTGGGCAAGCGATTAACATTTTCTTAAACGTGTGGATCAAATCATTTGCAGGAGTTTTTGGGGGAATTTGCTTCGTGTTTTGTTCGTCGTAGGCTGCTTACACTAGCACTAGAGTAATTACACAGAAATCTAAATGGAACGAGATTATGTGTTGGGCAACATTTTTGTGTGCTACGTCATCGTAATGGTTCCCTAAACCGGCCGTGCGCAAATCTTACGGTCTGCTGTTTGAGTGCGACGGGGATAATTTGACGACTGACTGTGTGTCTATATGATCGGAATTGGAGTCATCATCGATGGCCTAACATCATCTAGTGCTAGGACGATCATCATTTTCAAGAGGACGTGACTTACTGGTATATGGGGATAGGCGGCAGGAACAATTTAAAGCTATGCATGAAAAGCGTTCCTTGTTGCAGTTTCCTCACATTCCAAGTCGCATGGCTGTGTTAGTCACCTCTAGTGTTTCGGGCAGACGGTGCTCGTAAACCTGGGAAGGCCGACCGTCTAAGGGCAGAATCCCCCCCCCCCTTTTTTTTACAGAAAAGATCATCTGTGCCTTGCAGGAAGATTGGGGACAATCAAAGTCTAAGGAGAGCAAACCTGAATAAAATGCTGGCTGAAATCGGATGCACTGGGCCACTGGCGCAGAACACAGTGCAACGTTTTAACGGGTGTTCAGTCGGAGTGGATATGGAAGACTAACTGTGATGTTCTGTCTCTGGGGGGGGGGGGGGGCGACCAACACACTTAGCCTGACAGCTGACTTCATGTGAGTCTGGGATCCTACTCTGACTGAGTCCTGATCGCAGACAGACAGACATTTGTAGGAGTGGAGTGTGAGCAGCTGTTATCATGCCTTATTTTAATGGAGCAATGAAACAAGGGAAGAAGCACCGGGGCTAATAATACTTTTAAAATACCTAAACTGATGATGTCAAACGTTGTGAAATTATGAAAGTGGCGATTACTAGTATAGAGAACTGCAGGGATGGTTAAGCATGTGATTGTTATTCTTTTAAAACGTTTACAACCGCGCTATATATGCGTGTGTAGTGTACGTTTCTAATTCGGCGCTCGATTCATTTAACAACAAATTCCCTTTTGTTTGTGGTGAACCCCCCTCCCCTCCCCCACCACCATTTTTGGAAGACTAATATTAGTGTTATTAAAACAGGTAAATGAATTTAAATATTTGGGAACTTTGTTAACCTCAGACGGAAGATGTACAAAAGAGGTGAGATGCAGAATGGCTCAGGCAAAAGCAGCTTTCCAAAAAAATGAGGAAGATACTATGCAATCTATTTGTGACAATAGAAACAAGAAAAAGAGTTCTTAAATGTCATGTAGAGCCAGCCTTGACATATGGATGCGAATCATGGACAATAGGACAACAGACAAGAAAATCACTGGAGTGTGTAGAAATGTGGTTTTACAGAAGAATGTTGAAAGTACCATGGACAGCTAAGAAGAGTAATGATCTGTCATGAGAGAGGTCAAAGCAAAAAGAGAGCTAATTTCCAATATTAGGAAGAAACAATCATCATTGTTTGGCCATATAATGAGAAGAGAACAACTGGAATATATTGTAACAACTGGAAAAAATTGAGGGACGAAGAGATAGACGGAAGCAAAGAAAAGAAATAACAGACAGCTTAAGAGAATGGCTTGTCAGAAGGTCAACAACAGAAATGATAAATAGCTGCCGAGATCGAAAATTGTGGAGAGACATGATCACCTACGCCAGTAGGCACGGTACTTGATGATGATGATGAATATTAGTGTTCACATTTTTATATTCCTCTAATGGCAGTTCGCTCATGGCATGGAACATTCGTAAGTCTTATATGCCACAACCAAGAATATCTAAAGTTGGCGTGACTTGTCGCAAATTGTTATTGAGTTATTTGCGGGTCATCATCATTGCACTCCGAACATGTCCATAGATACTGAGATCCCCTCCTCAGCAAGTCCCGCAGTGTCCAGCGACTGACGACTCCAGTTCTTTGTTGGTTGATTAGTCTTCTTACATGCCCACTAAGTTTCTCGTTTTTGGCTGTGCCCATCTCTTTCATCCGAAGTCCTATGCCCTTCCCACATCTCGGAGGGCATTGATGATGTTCGCCCGATCCATCGGTTGACCATCCTCAACAGTAGCGCAGCTAGCCATCCTGTCCGCTCTTTCATTTCCCTGTTCTCCCGCATGTCCTGGGACGTAGATGAAGGTACGTATTTTTGACTTGTTGAAAATTGTCTTACGTGTAAAGTGGCGATTCTCCAGACAAGAATGATAAACATTATGGTACTATGGTATACCATATGTCGATAATCTGTATAGAAAATAAACATACAACATATCTACTATCTATAACCATCTACAAGTATCTACTGTCTATAACCATCTACAACTATCCACTGTCTATAACAATCTACAACTATCTACTATTTATAACTATCTACAAGTATCTACTGTCTATAACAATCTACAACTATCTACTGTCTATAACAATCTACAACTATCTACTGTCTATAACCATCTACAACTATCTACTGTCTATAACAATCTACTATCTATAACAATCTACAACTATCTACTGTCTATAACCATCTATCACTATCTACTATCTATAACAATCTACAACTATCTACTATCTATAACCATCTACAACTATCTACTATCTATAACAATCTACAACTATCTACTGTCTATAACAATCTACAACTATCTACTGTCTATAACCATCTACAACTATCTACTATCTATAACAATCTACAACTATCTACTGTCTATGACCATCCACAACTATCTACTGTCTATAGATATCTACAACAATCTAATACCTATAGACATCTACAACAATCTACTATATATAGACATCTACAACAATCTACTATCTATAGACATCTACAACTATCTACTATCTATAGACATCTACAACTATCTACTATCTATAGACATCTACAACTATCTACTATCCATAGACATCTACAACTATATACTATCTATAGACACCTACAATCTATAGACATCTACAACAATCTACTATCTATAGACATCTACAACTATATACTATCTATAGACATCTACAACAATCTACTATCTATAGACATCTACTATCTATAGACATCTACAACTATATACTATCTATAGACATCTACAACAATCTACTATCTATAGACATCTACTATCTATAGACATCTACAACAATCTACTATCTATAGACATCTACAACAATCTACTATCTATAGACATCTACTATCTATAGACATCTACTATCTATAGACATCTACAACAATCTACTATCTATAGACATCTACAACAATCTACTATCTATAGACATCTACAACAATCTACTATCTATAGACATCTACAACAATCTACTATCTATAGACATCTACAACTATCCACTATCTATAGACATCTACAACAATCTACTATCTATAGACATCTACAACAATCTACTATCTATAGACATCTACAACAATCTACTATCTATAACAACATAAATAAATATCAGAACATTTAGGCCAAGAATGGTGAAAGAATCACAAAAACAATGGAGTTGGATAGGTCACTCACTATTCGGACAAGACCTGGAAATGATTAAAACTGTCATGCAGGAGATTCACTGAGATATAGAGGGAGACCAACGACAGCATGGCGAAGACCAGCGGACACAAAGCTGCGGAGTGTGGGTCAGAAGTGGAGCACTCTGTGAGTGATGGTCACGATACAAATAAGGTGGAGAGAAGTTGTTGTTACCCTAAAAATTGTCACATTGATGTGTCGACCATTACGGCTTGTCATCATCATCATCATCATCATGTGCCATATCGGTCGACGTCGGCGATCATGTCCCTCCACAATCTTCTATCTACAGTGCATCGTATCAGTTCTGTTGTTGACTGTTTTCCATGCCATGACACCAAGCTATCCAATATTTTCTCTCTTTGTCGTCCGCGATCTCTCTTTCCTTTTATTTTGCCTATTGTAACCAAGTATTCCAACTTTCCTCTTCTCATGATGTGCCCGAAAAATGTTGATTGTTTCTTTCTGGTGTATTTTTATGAGCTCCCTTTTTGTGTTGGCCTCTTTGAGAATTTCCTCATTGATCCAGGAAACTTTCAACATTCTTCTAAGAAATCCCATCTTTGTGGCCTCTAATCATCTTGGTTTGTCTACTGTCCATGATTCGCTTCCATATGTCAGAATTGGTTCCATATAGCATCGATGAACTCTCTTTCTCACTTCTATTGACATAGATTTGTTGTATAAGATATTTTTTTATTTTCTGAAATGCTATTGTGTGGTGCATCTTCCATCTGATGTTATTGTTGTGCCCAGGTATTTGACGCGTTGCACTTGTTTCAGATTTGTCCTATTTATTTGTATGCCACATGATGGTGATGATTATTTCTTTGATATGACCATTACTTCTGTTTTCTTACTATTCTGACTAAGACCTTTTGTTGTTACTTTCTTTTACTTTGGGTGTCCGGTTAGCGCAATCGATAGGCGGTTGGCTTACCACGGCAACAGCCGGGGTTCGTACCCTGGCGAGGACACCTGGGTTTTACTAATTCCCTAAAAATTAGTAGGAGCCGCGATAGCTCAGTGGTTAGTGAACTGGACTACTACGGACACGGGGTAGGGTTCGATCCCAACCGACGGCTCCGGGTTCACCCAGCCTTAAATGGGTACCGGATTTTTTCTGGGAAAGTAAAAGCAGCACGGGCGTAATACCGACCACATTACCCCAAAAATCATGTGCTGAAGGTCTGTAAAATATAGGGTCACTAACACCATATTTCCCTATACGCCACTCGGCGTGACGGGGGGTACTTTACTTTACTTACTTCTTTTACTTTACAGCGAACGTTTTGTCAGGCCGTGAATATAATTACATGTATAACTGATATAAGTTGCGCCCATTAAAGATGGGGTATACTATTATGTACATATATTATTATATTATGTATATTGGGTATATCTTAATGCTTACTTATCTTCTAACAGCTGATAAATCACAGATCAGCAGACAAGAATAATGGCCACAAAACAGTTTCCTAGGATAAAATATGTGCGCGCACTCTGTCAACAAGGGTCACGTGAAGACCAGGGCGCCGACTGCCATGATGTGAAAGACAGTCATTGGCTCAACTGTGGACTGGCACCAATAGCTACACCAATGTGCTTCCATCCTCAATATGCAGGAACTCGAAAATCTTGGGGGATCAACGCTCTTGGAACACTGGCTGTAGAAGTGAGTGCAGCTTGTTACCTTGTCTGTGTTGGCCATGGTTCATATCTTAGTGTGTGTCTGTGCTGGCCATGGTTCATATCTTAGTGTGTACCTGTGCTGGCCATGGTTCCTATCTTAGTGTGTGTCTGTGCTGGCCATGGTTCATATTTTAGTGTGTGTATGTGCTGGCCATGGTTCATATCTTAGTGTATTTTCGTGCTAGCCGCGGCTCATATCTTAATGTGTTTCTGTGCTAGACATGGCTCATATCTTAGTGTGTTTCTGTGCTAGCCATGGCTCATATCTTAGCTTGTGTGTGTGTACTAGCCATGTCTCATATCTTGGTGTGTGTCATGTTAGTCATATCTCATATCCTGGTGTGTCCGTGTCAATCATGTCTCTTATCTTTATGTGTGTCAGTGTTTAGTCATATCTCATATCTTAGTGTGTATCTGTGTTAGCCATGTGTCATTTCTTTGTGTGTGCATTTCTGGGTTAGTGATATCTCATATCTTTGTGTGCATGGTATGTTAGTCACATCTCATATCTTTGGGTGTGCATGTCTGTGTTTGTCACATCTCATATCCTTGTGTGTGCCTGGCTATGTTAGTAACATCTCATATCTTTGTGTGTGTGCATGTCTATGTCAGTCATATCTCATATCTTTGTGTGCATGTCTATGTTAGGCATGTGTCATATCTTTGTGTGTGCATATCTATGTCAGTCATATCTCATATCTTTGTGTGCATGTCTATGTTAGGCATGTGTCATATCTTTGTGTGTGCATATCTATGTTAGCCGTATCTCAAATCTTTGTGTGCATGTCTATGTTAGTCATGTGTCATATCTTTGCGTGTATGTCTGTGTTAGTCATATCTCATATCTTGATGTGTGTCAGTGTTAGTCATGCCTCGTATCGCTGTGTGCATGTCTGTGTTTGTCACATCGCATACCTTTGTGTGTGCATGTCTGTGTTTGTCACATCGCATACCTTTGTGTGTGCATGTCTGTGTTAGTCACCTCTAGTGACTCGGGCAGATGGTGCTCGTAAACCTGGGAGGGCCGACCATCTAAGGGCAGAATCCCCCTACAGAAAAGACAATCTGCTGCCCTGCAGGAAGATTGGGGACAATCAAAGGCTAAGGAAAGCAAACCTGAATAAAAAGCTGGCTGAAATCGGATGCACTGGGCCACTGGTGCAAACCTTAGTCCAACGGTTTAACGGGTGTTCAATCAGAGTGGATCTGGTAGACTCTAATTGTGATGTTCTGCCTGTGGGGGCGATCAACACACTTAGCCTGACAGCTGACTTCATGTGAGAGTCTGGAATCCTACTCTGATTGAGTCCTGATCGCAGAGAGAGAGAGAGAGAGAGAGAGAGAGAGAGAGAGAGAGAGAGAGAGTTTCCTTATAGTATAATTAGGACTATATAGATGAAACGATTTAGACAGGGGCGACTGCAACAATTACAGAGGCATTTCTCTCCTTAGCACAACAGGCAAAGCTTTTGCTAGAGTCGTACTTAATCGCCTGCATAGACTTGCAGAACGGGTGCTTCCCGAGTCCCAATGCGGTTTCAGACCCGGGAGATCAACCATAGATAAATCGGCAGACCTAAACTACGATATAGAGATATCTGCAAATCATCTCTGAAAGACTTCTCCATCTGTGAAAACGACTGGCAACATCTGGCAAGTGATCGCACATCATGGAGAGCATGCATAAGGAACGGTATAACAACATTTGAGACTGTGCTAAGACAGGACTTTGAAGAGAAGAGACTCATGAAAAAGGATGGTAAACCCTGTGGATCAGCGAGCCTGACCTGTTCATTATGTGACCGCGTGTGTTTGTCAAACATTGGTAGAATTAGCCACGAGAGAAGCTGTTCGGCAAAAACAATACCTCAAAAAAATACGCAATAGCCTCCACTAGACCGTCTGACAAGACGAAAAGGGCCATATATATATATAGATGAAAAGAGGATGTGGGGAAGGGCAAGGAGATTTGGGGTGTACTTTACTTACTTTTTTTTTTTTTAACTCACCAGGGTTCTTTAGAATAAATTGCTAAAAGTATTTAGACATTTCTCTTTATTTATTTTGTTGTTGGTGTTGTTAACTTCCGTGCAGATTATAAAAAAAAAATTGATTATCTTTTTAAATGGAGAGTTCTCTGTGCTATTTGTTGAAACATAATGTTCTACCTGGAGTAGTTTTGATATAAACCAAATATTGTCGTAGTCACTAATGATGTGAGTTAAAGTTCAAAGGAGGTTGTGTTTTCAAAGTTTTTTTTTTTAATGTGACTTTTATGTTTTTAATTCAGTTTGAAATTCATGGTCAATTTGTCGTCGCGAGTGTCAGTCTTTGTGCTAATTTATTTCAAGTAATAAACTGTGGCAGGTAACGATTCATAATTGACTTAGGGCATCAACTTCTACAAACCAATGAAATTACGTTGCTCTCTAGACTGCGTGAACTTGGAGTAAAGAATGGCACCATCAGAACGGCAAAAAACATTATGAACGATCAAAAGGTATTGTCAACAAACACCGAGCTGCAAAATTAGTCGCTACGTGCTGGTAAACAATTTGAGAAGATGATATGATCACATGGGAGCCGCGATAGCTCAGTGGTTAGTGAATTGGACTACAAAGGACAAGAGGTAGGGTTCGATCCCAACCGACAGCTTCCGGGTTCACCCAGCCTTTAATGGGTACCTGATTTTTTTTCAGGGAAAGTGAAGCGGCACGGGCGTAATACCGACCACATTACCCCAAAAATCATGTACCGAAGGTCTGTAAAATATATTGTCACTAACACCATATTCCCTATACGCCACTTGGTGTGACGTGGGTACTTTACTTTTTTTAAAAATATGATCCCCTATGGATGTATCTATAGTGCAGACATGACGACCCTAACATGTTAAAACTAGACTGTATGGGTGCCGGACAATGAAGCTGTTGGAAGAAAACTACGAAATTGGCGTCTCGAGGTTTAGTCAGATTAGTTCTAATCTCTGGACAATATTTGATAGGGCGTTGACTTGCAAATAACATTCTGCAAGGAACTGTGAAAAGATGAAGTACAGAATGTAGATAAATAAAGAGGTGGGAAGAAAACATGAAAGAATAGACAGGCCTTAGAATTGCAATCCCAAAGAATAGCTGAAGATGAGACCAATGATGAAAGTTGATGATGTTTGTCACTAAATACTAAATGTCCTAGCGACCCTCGGGGCGAAAAAGAATTGAGGTAGGACATGGTTTGGTACACGCACACGTTTCTTAGATTCGTTCTAACTCTCAACTGTTATACATTTATCTCAGATTCGTTCTAACTCTCAACTGTTATACATTTATCTCAGATTCGTTCTAACTCTCAACTGTTATACATTTATCTCAGATTCGTTCTAACTCTCAACTGTTATACATTTATCTCAGATTCGTTCTAACTCTCAACTGTTATACATTTATCTCAGATTCGTTCTCTCAACTGTTATACATCTATCTCAGATTCGTTCTAACTCTCAACTGTTATACATTTATCTCAGATTCGTTCTAACTCTCAACTGTTATACATTATCACCAGGTAGAGGCTGAGGATGGCACCATTGGAGTCGGTGTGACCATAGGAGGTGAGCCCGGATGTTACATCGTGGAGAAACACTTGAGCAGGTTCTTGGAAGGTCAAGACCCCAGAGATATTGAACTCATTTGGGATCAGATGTTCAGAGCTACCATTAATTACGGACGCAAAGGTCTACCTCTGCAGGTAATTCTTTCAAAGTTTGGTCATTTTTACGTAATTTCAAAATCATCACGTGCCATGTTAAAATGTATAAATTATGGTAAAAATTAATACGATAAAATCGTTTTTATCTATACATTTTCTTAGCACTAATATTCCTTGCAAAGATTTTAACTCTAGATTTTAAGAGATGTATAAACTATTCAACACTATTTATGGAATGCTTGATATTAGTATATATTATATAACATACAATCTTCGTCTCTCAATCTTCCCAGTTGTCACAATATATTCCGGTGTTTCCTTTTCATTTCATGGCCAAAAAATGACGATAGTTTCTTCCTAATTTTGGAAATTAGCTCTCTTTTTGCTTTGGCCTCTTTCAGAGCGTTTTCGGGGGACGAGAGTCTCGAGACAGAGAGGTTGTGGGTTCAAATCCCGGCTGCGTCGATTGGGATTATTTATATTTAGTATTTCTCTCTGTGACAACGCCCCCCCCCCCCAAACCGCACTTCAGCAGTGAGACCCGGCTCGAATCGTCAATTACTCATGGACGGAAATAATATGAGTACCTCCGAAGACGAAGTTGTCTGCCTGTGCGGCGAGGGATCCCTGTGCACACGGCTGCCAAGGAAAAAAAAAGGATTAACACTCAAAATTCAGTTCCTAGTCTCTAGTCTAGAGACTTCGTCAGAGGTCAACTCTGGCCCACGCAAAAAAAAAAAAAAAAAAAAAAAAAAGGTTTTCATTACTCTTCTTATCTGTCCATAGTATTCTCAACATTCTTCTGTAAATCGTAAAACCACAATGATTCACATCCATATGTTAAGACTGTCTCTACATAACATTTAAGAACTCTGTTTCTTGTTTCTACACCATCATCAGGGAGTCGCGATAGCTCAGTGGTTAGTGAATTGGACTACAAAGGACAAGAGGTAGGGTTCGATCCCAACCGACGGCTTCCGGGTTCACCCAGCATTTAATGGGTACCAGATTTTTTTCTGGGAAAGTAAAGCGGCACGGGCGTAATACCGACACATTACCCCAAAAATCATGTGCCGAAGGTCTGTAAAATTTATGGTCACTAACACCATATTCCCTATACGCTACTTGGCGTGACGGGGGTACTTTACTTTTTTTTACACCATCATCAACGAATACGATAGATACTTTGTTGACATTTGATTTCAGGCAATAAGTGCAGTGGACTTGGCACTCTGGGATCTTCTTGGAAAGTTAAGAAATGAACCAGTTTATGCTCTTCTTGGTAAGTCTATCATTAATATAGGCACTCACAGAGTAGTCTATCATTAATATAGGCACTCACAGAGTAGTCTATCATTAATATAGGCACTCACAGAGTAGTCTATCATTAATATAGGCACCCACAGAGTAGTCTATCATTAATGTAGGCACTCTCAGAGTAGTCTATCATTAATGTAGCCACTCTCAGAGTAGTCTATCATTAATATAGGCACTCTCAGAGTAGTCTATCATTAATATAGGCACTCTCAGAGTAGTCTATCATTAATATAGGCACTCACAGAGTAGCCTATCATTAATATAGGCACTCTCAGAGTAGTCTATCATTAATATAGGCACTCACAGAGTAGCCTATCATTAATATAGGCACTCTCAGAGTAGTCTATCATTAATGTAGGCACTCTCAGGGTAGTCTATCATTAATATAGGCACTCTCAGAGTAGTCTATCATTAATATAGGCACTCTCAGAGTAGTCTATCATTAATATAGGCACTCTCAGAGTAGTCTATCATTAATATAGGCACTCTCAGAGTAGTCTATCATTAATATAGGCACTCTCAGGGTAGTCTATCATTAATATAGACACTCTCAGAGTAGTCTATCATTAATATAGGCACTCTCAGAGTACTCATCATAAAGTCTTATATTTTACTGATCCATTTTCTATGTATGCCTTTCATCATTTTGGTTCTATATTGATGCTCTTAGAAGTATGCTGAGTTGTCTGGTGGGAGACTGTTATATGTGATCTGAAAGTCAAGAGAGCTACAGGAAGAGCAGGGGAGTGACCTGTAAACTATTTACTATAATTAGTTACAGTTAACGAGAGAAATTCGTTCCATTTCTCAGTCATTTCACACTGCAGAATTTGCTGATGAGATCTCAGCACTTATGGACAGTTGTTCGATGTGTGATGAAATTAACCCAGCGACTAACAATAACAATGTTATATACTAAAATAATTTTAATGAATAAGAATAGGATGATATATCTACAGTCTTCTGGATCAATCCTCCATCTGTTTACATTCTCAACAAATATTTATATAAGATAGAAGACTAAGATAGAATAAAGACAGGTAAAGTAAAAAAAGATATATTTTTTTAAAAGTTGAAAATAGGATACGGATACATATTTACAGTGACAGAGGGTGACACCAAATGATCTAATGTTGTGGGCAAAGTCTTCTGTAGGGACACAGACAATACATTGGGGGACTGGTTGGTCTTGAGGCAAGATGCCTGCCTCGAGACAGAGAGGTTGTGGGTTCAAATCCTGGCTGCACCAGTTGGGATTTTTATTTGTGATTTCTCTCTGCGGAACCACCCCTGGTCTCAGCATCGAGGTCCAGCCTGAAACGTCCAATTACTCATTCACGGAAAAAAAATATTAGTACCTCCGAAGTCGGAGTAATCTGCCTGTGCGGCGAGGGACCCATGTGCACACGGCTGCCAGGGAAAAACGGATTAACACACAAAATTCAGTTCCTAGTCTCTAGGGACTTCGTAAGAGGCCAAAGCTGGCGAACGCAAAAAAAAAAAAAAAAAAAACACCAATGCATCACAGTAAAATGCAGATTTTTGAATTGTTGTCTTAACTTTATTCTCCCTATTTCTGCTTTGCATATTTATGTTTAACCTCCTACAGACATATCTTAACTGTTAATACTTTCATCATATGTCAACAGGTGGAAAAACCAAAGATAGGCTTCCAGTGTACTCCACTACAGGCAGACCTGATTTGGCTCAAAAGCTGGGGTTTGTTGGAGCCAAAATTGCTTGTTGTCATGGACCAAGGGAAGGAGATGAGGGACTGAGAAAGAATATTGAATTTTTTAAGGGATGGAGAGAAAAAGTTGGACCGGACTTCCCATTAAGCCTTGACTGCTACATGGCTCTCAGTGTGCCTTATGCTTCAAGATTAGCTAGAGAACTGGAGCCTTATGGGCTGAAGTGGATTGAGGAGTTCTTGCCCCCTGATCATTATGAAGGGTATAAACAAGTGAGGGAGAATCTGAGAGGGTCTAATGTGCTTCTGACTACAGGAGAGCATGAGTACACACGATATGGCTTCCAACAGCTGTTGGAGTCTCGATGTGTGGACATTGTGCAGCCAGATATCACCTGGCTTGGTGGGATCACAGAAGCTAGGAGAGTTGTAGCAATGGCCTCAGCCTATGATACTTTAGTCATTCCACATGGCTCCAGTGTTTACTCATACCACCTGCAGTATGCCTTCAACAACTGTCCCCTGGCCGAATACATTAACATGAGTGAGAAGTCAGACACAATAGTACCTTACTTCGGAGGTCTCTTTCCTGATGAGCCTCTTCCAAAAGATGGATTCATTGACCTTCCAGACCGTCCAGGATTTGGAGTAACTCTCAAGAAAGATAATCTCTCTCGTCCATATCCCAGGTCAGAGGAGGAGTCTAAGCGACAGGCAGATGCCAACAAAAACAGGCCATTGCCTACCAAGCCTACCTTCCCATTTTAGTACACTTTTAATGATAATAGAGATTATATGCTACGGGTCAACAACTGATAGATATCTAGTTAATCAGCAATAAAATAATACAGACAATCTAGTTTAGTCAAGAATAAACAAATGACATATTTTAGTTAACAACAGATAAAATATCTAATTTAGCTAAAATATCTAGTTTACTTAATACATGTAACAGAAAGACCATCTAGTTTAGCCAGCAATATTCTAAGTGCAATGTAGAGCCAGTCTTGACGTATGGATGTAAATCCTGGATAATCAAACAAAGGACAAGATAATTATTGGAAGCTACATTTATGTGAATATTTACAGAAGAATACTGAGAATACCATAGTCAGATTCAAAGAATAACAAAGATTTCTAAAAGAGGACAAAGCAACCCCCCAAAAAAAATCAATTTCCAACATTAAGTAAAAACAATAATAATTTTTTTGAGACAGGAGCCACTGGAATATATTGTGATAGGACAAATCAAGGAAGGAAAAAACAGAGGGAAGTCAATACTAAAAGATAAAGACAGTTTAAGAGAGTGGTTTGAGTGGAGGTTAACAACGAAACTGTTAAACAACTGAAGAGATAGAAAGTTGTGGGGAAACATGATCACCTATGCCTGCAGGAAGAGTACTTGATGATAGCATTATCTGCTTTAGTCAACAAATGAACAGACTCATCAGTTTCATTAACAACAGACAGATTATATTAGTCAACAAATTATTATCTATTTTAATAAATAACAGTATGGTTCTTTAATTAGTCAACAGATAGAGTATCTATTTAGATATTAGATTATCAACAAGAAATAGATTATTTAATTTTGTTTTAAAAAAACAGATTTAATTTGGTTAAAAAAAAACAGATTATTTAATTTGGTTTAAAAAAAACAACTGATTATTTAATTTGGTTTAAAAAAAACCAGAATATTTAATCTGGTTTTAAAGAAAACAGATTATTTAATTTGGTTTTTAAAAAAAACAACAGATTATTTAATAATCAACAGATAGACTAAACTGAAGCTGATGACCTGTAAACTAAAATCTCTCCTTACATGTCCTATAGACATTACAACTGTCATTATTTTGTTTGTTTATTACACTTACTGTTTATGTTAACATAAATTAATTTCAATTACATGTTTATATTTGGAGCTTGACTTTTGAACGCAATTATAATATTATAAATAAACATATAATTTGTCTTGGGTATTTTGAAAAATTTCTTTTCTTCTTTACTGTTTACATACTTGCAGCTTGCACTGCATTGTGTTTTGCAATTTACAGTCCTGAACATCTGTATATTTAGTGTTTTCAAACAAAGTAATGTATACATTTAAAGACTTTGTGAAGCTCAAATAAATAAAATGCAGGGTCCCTTATGCCTGCTGCCAGGACACACGCAGACCATCATTTGCTGCTTCAGACCAGGCCACTGGAGACTCCTAAGCTACCTGTGCTGTCAGTGAATAATCCACACTGATGAATATCACTGCAGAAGAGGGGTCTGGATCCTGGACCACTTCTTTAAGTTGTGCAGCAACTATGTTGAACTTGAGCATCAAACCTGGCCCAAAGATGAGAAAGATGCAGTCATCTATACAGACGGATCTGTAAAACGACACGAAAGAAGTGCATGGGCATTTACAGCATGCTCGGCAGACAGAATAGCCAAGGAAGACAGTGGTGCATACGCCATGACCACGAGTAGCATGACAATGGAGGTGATGGCAGTGACAAAGGCATTCAAATGGTTAGAGTCACAAGACTACATCCACGCATGTATACTGAGTGATTCGATGAGCATGATAAAAAAGTGGAGGCGGGTTTTGTACGCATGCAATGGGTAGAGTCGTTGCAGAAATCCAAAATACGTAAGGTCACCTTTGTCTATGTCCCTGGACATGCGGGAGTACGGGGAAATGAGAGAGCGGACAGGTTGGCTAGCTGCGCTGTTATTGAGGACGGGCAACCGATGGATCGGGCGGACATCATCAATGCCCTTCGGGATGTGGGAAGAGCACAGAACTTCGACAAACACAGATCAACATCACTTCTTCGGATGATGGAAATGGGAGTTAAGATGGGCACAGCCAGAAATGAGAAACTTGGTGGCCGTGTAAGAAGACTTATCAACCAACATAGAACTGGAGTCGTCAGTCGCTGGACACTGAGGGAATTGCTGAGGAGGGGATCTGAGCACCTATAGACATGTTCGGAGTGCAATGATGATGACCCGCAAATAACTCAATAACCTGGCCCAATAACACAGACATACAACAAAAGCTGTGGGACAATCATCATCAAGTACCATGCCTGCTGGCGTAGGTGATCATGTCTCTCCACAACTTTCAACAGTTATGTATCATTTCTGTTGTTGACCTTCTGCTAAGCCATTCTCTTAAGCTGTCTGGTATATTTTCTCTTTGCTTCTCTCTATCTCTTTGTCCCTCAATTTTTCCAGTTGTTATAATATATTCCAGCTACTCCCTTCTCATTACATGACCAAAAAATGATGATTGTTTCTCCCTAATATTGAAAATTAGCTCTCTTTTTGCTTTGGCCTCTGAAAGGCAAACGAGGAGGGGAAAAAAAAGAAGAAGAATAATGCTTTAATGGTTATTGCTTTCATGAATAAATATTTACTGAATTATTTCAGTGATTCTATTTTCTCTCAAAAGATAATAAAGGTTAAATCTACCTGTAGAAGAACCTACTAAAGAAAATAGTTCTTTTTTTAAACTCAGAGGGCTTTTTATAATGTGAAAGTTAATTCCCTTTAATCATTTAAATGAAGGAAATTGAAAATACAAATATCCAATACATCATGAAACACTCTCAGCAATAAAAAAAAAACCACTAAAATAAATTATAACGGAGTAAAGATTTTTAACAAACAGCAGAAGAAATAGCTTAAGAAATTAAATTTTAGGTTACAATTAAATTACGATGCAGAAATCCAAGCAATAAAGTTACCAACATAAAAACTCGTGACAGTAATCGTAGCCCACAGCCTATTATGTTTTTGACACATGCAAGATCAGTACTCCAGGCACTACAATCCAGAAAATTGCCACATCTGCAGACCTTATTGACTGAACTCTGCAAGCACCACAGGGTTGCCCTGCAGTGGATCCCATCTCACTGTGGAATACCAGGAAATGAGAGTGCAGATAAGCTGGCAAAAGAAGGTGCAACAGGCACTCAACTAGATGCACTAGTTACATATCATCAGAAGAAACAGATAATCAAATCAATCAGAAGACCACAAGCCCCAAATCAGGATGCCTTTCATAATATGAATAGATGGGAATAAGTTATCATTATACGCCTCAGAACAGGACACAATCGACTCCATAGTCACATGCATACAAAATTCAAGATCGGCACCTCAACTACATGTACATGTGGACAGGCGCCCCAGACTGCTGAAAACACACACTGAGACTGTACTGAATATAGTAGACTGAGGAAAATCCAGTAGCACATAGATACAACACTACAGACAAAACTATATGGGCCACTGCAAGAATTACAAAAGACAGTAACATTTATACAGGAAACGACACTGTAGATATAGACAATACTTCAGGTGAACGATAGATAAATAGATAGGTGGGCAGGTAGGTAGTTAGGTCGGTAGGTAGGTAGATGACTTTTAGCAAAGACATAAATTAATAATATATAAAATCAAATTAGACAATTTAATCTTTTCTCACACAACATCAACATTGTCAAAATCTGGTAGAATTCTGTTTCTATTATTCACTTTTTTGTGTGTAATGAAAACTTTTTGTGTACATTATTCTTTTGTTCAGAATTTATTTCTCAAACTTTTAATTTCTCTCCCATGAACTCTTTTAGTCATAAAATATTCTCTGCATGCCTTAAGGTGTGTGAGAAATATTGTGTTCCTGTTCATATTTTTCACTGACCAGCAACACATTTCATGGGTGATGTGGCCAGTATCACACCAGGTTGCACTACTTTCCAGAAAAATCCAGTATCTATTGCATGACTGAGCCTAGGGGCTGTTGATTAGAATTGAATCCGACCTCTTGTCCTTAGAAGTCCAATCACTAACCACTTCTAGTGATAGTGTCTTATTAATAGATTCACCTCTCTCTCAAACATTGACATAGAATATCTTACTGTCAACACACACAGTGAATCTTACTGTAAAAACAAACACACACACACACACACCCCACATACACAACCACCTAAATACACACACACAAATGCTCTACAATTTTCCCACGCAACACACTCAATAATTTATTCATAACGACCAAAATTAAACTCTGCATCAGAAATGTCATCAGGGGGAATAATTTGGTCTGAAAAGAAGAACAAAATGTATTTTAATATAATGTTGGAATATCATTTCCATGACATAACATGGTGCACAAAGTTATGAACATTACTTGCAGGCATTAGCCTGTTCATCTTCTATTCCGTGCTGTTCATATTTTTCCCCTCATCATTTGTCTTTCAGTGTCCAAGAGGGAGACAGTTTGTGAGCCTTTCCATTTTGGCTAGGTCTTTTGGTGTCATGTTTTAGAATGTTTCTTGCATTCCATCTATACATCTTTTTGAGGAAATCCTTTGTCTGTTGTTTTTTAGGAAATTGTTGATAACTGTGTGGATTGTATTTAATTGTTTTTGTATTGTTACATGACTAAACCATTACATTTTAAAGTCTTTTATACACTCTACTGCAAGTGTGACCCTTGTCTCTTTAGTTCTTCATTTCAAATTTTGACATTCAAGCTGGCTTCCATCATTTTTGGAGTGTTTATCACACTCCACTACTGGCTCTTTGCTACCAGCTTTACTGCAGCATTGCTATTATTTGCCTGTTCTCTGGCTTCCATCATGTCTTATATTTAATTTTCATGGCATTTTTTCTGATTGATTGTTCTAAAATTAGCATCCATAAACTGACTTTGAAAGTACAATGTTGAGTAAAGATTAGGTTAAAGATTACTCTGTTTGTTTCTATTGAGACTTCTCTGTTGGTCAATAATGACCAACATCATTTGGTCAATAACCTGCATGTTTTACTGTATCTATTTTCACTGCTTAAATGATTATTTGTCAACTGCCTACTTTTTAACATCTAATTACTTGCTTTAGTTGTTTGCCACTTATCTTTAATATTGGGGGGGGGGGGGGGAGAGAGGAGGAGGAGAGAAGGGAGGTTAGTGTAGTGTTCACTACTTCCATTTTCACCAGCTTTAATTTTTATGCCAAATTAAAACAGTGGAGGAATTTAAATATCTAGGAAGTCTAGTGACAAACGATAATTCACAAGCAGCAGAAATAGACTCAAGATGCAACAAAACTTGTCAAATCATCAGATGACTATCACCACCACTGTCCAACAAGGAAATAACACTAGAGACAAAATGGGAACTCTACAACACAATCTTCATCCTTATGTTGATATACCAATGCCAGACCTGGACTCTAGACTCAAGAACAATAACAAGAATAACCAGTATCGAGATGAAATGTGTTAGACAAATGAGGGAGTCTAAGGCGCCTGACAGCAGCAAACTGAAGTTGTCAGCGAATCATAGCTGATTGTTTGCTCTAGGTCTGGAGTCATACAATGAGCCTTTAATAAATGTTGTGAGAACAACAGACTCAAGGGCGAACCACAAGAAAGATAGATTGCTGGCATATTAGAAACACTAGGAAACATAACAGCAGCAGATGCCAAAAGAAGAGCTAAATGTCCCCAAATTATATCTCCCCTTGATACTGAAGGGCAAATGAGGATGTTAATACGAAGGAGAAGTATAGTCTACATGTTCCGAAGTCACTAAGCCGTATCTTGTGTAGGTGTGCTCTGAGATCACAGTGTCCTGCTCTGAATCTGAAGATATTGGTCTGTTCATGTCTGATGGAGTCTCTTTATGCTGTTATGTTCTGTTCATTTAACTCTCTCCAATCGATTTTCCTAACTTGGTTTCAGGATTGACTAATTCACTAAAAACTAAATGTCCTGCTGTATCTCCCTACAAAAGGTACTAGTCTCAATTTGTGTTTCAAAGGAAGTTGCTCACAATTTGTTTACATTGATCTCTGACATAAGGCTGGATAAAGTAGTATGATTCTAACCTTATCACAGAAGGATTTAAGGTTCTATATGTAAACTATATACATTAATGGATGCTTACCAAAACCACGGAACTAACAAGCCCCTTTTTCAAAACAAATTTTCACACATGACAATTGTGACAAATTTAATAATATATCTGATATTCTTCATTGTTCAGTCATGTCTTGTAAAATGTTCAGGAATTATTTAATTTTTTAAACAATGGCATAAGATATTCGTATAAACAAAGTGGTCAAAACGTGTAGTCAGTAATGAGTAAATTAAAAAAAAACAAAAAAACAATAAATAAATAAGAACACAACTTTTACTTACCATTTCACTTAAGGGAATGCTATACAACAGTAACACACAAGAAGATTTTCCTTTAATATATATCCGTATTTTCACAATTAAGACAAATTTAATAAATTTTGAATTTATAAAAAAATAAGTATTGTCATTTATAGGGGATGTCACTTATTTTAACATAAAAAAAAAAATTACAATTACAATTAAAAAAGGTGAAAAAAAATCACCCACTGATAAAATGTTGTGTAATTAAGTGGCATAAAAATAATTGTAATTTGTTACTGAATAAGTCAGTGAGATCAGAAAAGGTTCAGGAAATGATCTTTTACTGGTTTATAATTAATGGATTGGATTAAAACTAAAAATGACTATTTTAAAGTGTTAAACAGTGCACAACACTATACAGTAAATGATTATGAAACCTCGACCACCCAAACACCACATGAAGTGGTGCGGGGCATCTATTACGGGATAAAGGACAGTTTTAACTGCAAAGAATAGACTAAATACACATGCTGCAAAAGTAAAAAAAAAATAAATAAATAAAAATCCAACTATCTCTGATGTAATGTCAACCAGACTTATGATATTATCTTGGGGACCCTTGATAGTTTTAACAAGCTGAGATTTTTCATGTTTGATTGAAAGAGAAACATGAGTGCTAAAGAACATTTCCCAAATACAAAGATAATTACTCTATTTACATGTATAAAAAAAAAAGTAGAGTATCCCTGTCACGCCAAGTGGTGTATAGGAAAATGGTGTTAGTGACCATAAATTTTACAGACCTTCGGCACATGATTTTTGGGGTAATGTGGTTGGTATTATGCCCGTGCTGCTTCACTTTCCCAGAAAAAAATCCGGTACCCATTAAAGGCTGGGTGAACCCGGAAGCCGTCGATTGGGATCGAACCCTACCCCTTGTCCTTTGTAGTCCAGCTCACTAACCACTGAGCTATCACGGCTATTTACATGTATAAGCATGATAAATTAAACAAATAATTACTGTCTATTCTCCTAGCAGTATCATGGCGATGGGTAGAATTGCTTAGGTGAATGTGAACTAACAGATCATGAAGATTACTGTTTTGCATGAATAAACCACAGGGGATTCAAGATAGTGTTTTCTTTTTTTAACTTACAGCAAAGTTATAGGAGTGATGAGTGAGACTGAAAACAGTTCTGATTGAAGATGGGTGGAACAAAGGAAAAAGAGCAACCCCAAGGGAAATGGTGAGGACTCTTGGAAGGTGGAATGGAAGACAGGTTCAGGTTATAAACGACTGTGGTAACAAAAATCCACAATGAAATTGGCTTGACGTAAGAAGACACCACCTTGGTTATAAATGCAGCTGAGAAAATTTACATTTATCTTCCTTCTTACTAATCTCTGTCTGGCACTCTGTCTATCTATCTATTGACCTTTCGAGCCGTGGTCGGCCCATGTCTGTTATTACACCCCCTTATTCCCACTTAAAAATCTTCAGGTTATCTTTCCTTGTATTTACTTATCTCTGCCTCCACCATTTGGACAACACCTTATTTGCCTATATCATTTCTATCACCAATAACTTGAGCGAGAACACCAGACCCAAGAGCCGACCATGGAAAAAAAGATGGATTGACGGAATATTAGAAGCACTAGGAAACATAGCAACGGAGGCAAACAGAAGAGCAAAAGACCGCAAATTATATTTCCCCTCAACGCTGAAAGGCAAATGAGGAAGGGAAGAAGAAGAAAAATAACTTGTGTCGCTCTTTAAATGCCTACCAAAGTCAGAAAAATATTAAAAAAGATTGAGGGCTGAGAGGCCTAGAGGTAAGACATCAGCCTCTTGAAGGACACCACAGGCAGTGGAAATTTTTCATTTCAAATCCGCGGTTTCCTCATGGTTTTAGCATCCACCGGTCACTGGGTACTGAGTCCAGATGTCTATAGTGCTCTTTGATAACGGCCAGGAGGTTTAGTGTGCATTCTGTGCATGTAAAGAACCCCTGGGAATTAGAAATAGAAAAGAACAGGCCAAAATGGCCACCGCTGTCTGAGAAAAATTGATAGGGGGGAAAAAAACTCTCAATGATAAAAAATGAGAGTACCTGTGAAGTTACAAAATATCTGCCTGTAAATAAAGGAACATCTGACCATTCAGCTGTGTGAAAAACAGGAAAAAGTGATACACACGCAAAATTCAGTCTCTCAGGACTTATAGAGCAAGTTATAAAGTTGGTGTGGGCAAAAAACAAGCAACATTAAAAATAAATGCAACAGCACTCTTGAAAAGTGTCACCAGTCTAGTATGGTCCAAATGGGGCAGTGACATGTAATTCAAGACTCAAAATCAACATATCAGTTAGCCTCTCCTGCTGAAACATTTCCCTCATCTACTTATGGTAGATCCATTTAAAACCAGAAATCCTTTGGAAGGTTGTGTTTCAATTCCAGCGAGAAGCATGATGAAACAGCAAGCAATAAAAAGCAATCAAATCCTATGGTATCCAATCCAAGGCATGAGCACACACTGCCTAACGAACAGATGTTAAATTCAGTAGCATCAGGCTAAAAGGTGTACCAAAAAACAAGACATTACACAGTCCACTAAGGTTAATATATTTGTAGCGAACAAAGAAGAAAGAGACCAGCTTAGTATTTTAAAATCTCAATGTTATTCTCTAATTTTGCTGCAAAATCCAGCTATCAGCTATGAAAAATTGTCACAGATATTAATGATGTACACTTGGCTTAGATTAATGCCTAAGTCCTGAGCTTAAAATATTTAATTTGATCTATGAGATTTTTCTAGACATAAAGTTTGATTATAATAACACAAATGATGTGATGGTACAGCGAACAAATAAATTAATATAGATATTTACACAGCAAAATAGATAAATGTTACCTGGATCAATTTGTGATTCCAGCTGGGAAGTTAAATTTTTAATTCTCTCCTTCAGCCTTTTCACTTCCTAAAAATGCAAATTTAAATTCACAACTAACAATTTGTTTATAGTAATTACATATACAGTAGACTCTCAATTATTCGGGAGCGGATTAACCAGGATGTGGATTATTCGGGAGACCGTCAAGAGAATAAAAATTATTTCAAAAATACAAATTCATCAATTTTTAAATAAATTTATAAAGCTGAAACAAATATATAAGCTCTTACGTGATTACATAGAACTACAAAAAGACATTAAGTGGGGGGCTGGAGGGGATTAATTCCGATAAATCTGTGCAGCACCATTTGGCGAGAGACTATTGAAAAGAAAAAGAGCTGACTGTTTTATTTCAAGCAGTAATAAATTAAGTAAGTGCCAACTTTTTAAATACTGTACCTATTCTTTAAGTTTTGTACATATAATGGTTGTTACCAGGATTTTTGTTATCCAGGATTTCCCATTCATTCTGGATAATCAAGAGTCTACTGTATTTACATTTAACACAAGTTTTGCTAACAAATCAAATTTAAGAAATTTAGTACATTATTCGGTAAAGTCCTAGTTTAGGAACATAAATTAAAGTGATCTCCCTTTAATTGGCATCACAACAAAACTACAGTGGTTTTCAAATAATTAAAAATATCTCTATGTTCATCAAAGTTCATATATATATATATATATATACCTTTTGAGCCATAGCCGGCCCATAGGGCATAGACCCAGATACTCTTTCTCTTATCTAAATTTGTATTCTAGCAGTTTCAATCCTTGTAAAGACCTTTCATCAAATCTCACCATTTGTCTCTGTTCTGTGCATGCAACTCTATCTCATTAAGGGAGCCGATTCCTACTGCTTTTGCCTCTGATCAATGTTCTTCTCAGTGTCTCTCTGGGACAGCCTATTTTCCTCTTACCCATGAGGGCTTACTTTGTTATTCGGTTATTATCTGTCCTCATCACTTGTCCAACATATGACCATCGTCATTGTCAAAGTTCATCACTAACAATTTATTTTATTTTTGGGTTAGGGTTAGGAAACATTGGACTTTACCCTCGAGTAGTTTTTTTTCTCTACAATTAGGGATCTTCCAATGACAATAAAGTGCAATGTCATTCAAGGAGATGTTAATTTTCTGAAATTAAATAATTGATGTCCCTAAACAAGGACTTTACCAATTATTCAAAATTTGCAAAACAATAACTTGCAAGTTTATCATTTTAACAAGAGTCAAGAAGAATTTTGAAGGTAATTCAAGATTGGAATCAACACCCATCAAGTATGTACTTCTTCTTTTAAATTAACAAACATTTTCTAAACCCTTTTTGTTCTGTGCCACTTTCTTTAGTTCATTCCATATTTCTGAGTCTTTTTGAAATCTGTTTTCACCCCTCTTCTTTAAATATATTTTTGTAACCTTCCTATTTGTCTTCTTTCTAAGAATTTCAAAAAAAGAAACCCTCCCAACCTCTAAGTAAGGAGATCTGATGTCTAGCCCTCTCTGGGTAGTGAGATCCGATGTCTAGCCCTCTCTGGGTAGTGAGATTCGATGTCTAGCCCTCTCTGGGTAGTGAGATCTGATGTCTAGCCCTCTCTGGGTAGTGAGATCCGATGTGTAGTCCTCTCTGGGTAGTGAGATCTGATGTCTAGTCCTCTCTGGGTAATGAGATCTGATGTGTAGCCCTCTCTGGGTAGTGAGATCCGATGTGTAGTCCTCTGTGGGTAGTGAGATCCGATGTGTAGTCCTCTCTGGGTAGTGAGATCTGATGTCTAGCCCTCTCTGGGTAGTGAGATCTAATATGTAGTCCTCTCTGGGTAGTGAGATCTGATGTGTAGTCCTCTCTGGATAGTGAGATCTAATGTATAGTCCTCTCTGGGTAGTGAGATCTGATGTGTAGTCCTCTCTGGGTAGTGAGATCTAATGTGTAGTCCTCTCTGGGTAGTGAGATCTGATGTGCAGTCCTCTCTGGGTAGTGAGATCTGATGTGTAGTCCTCTCTCGGTAGTGAGATCTGATGTGTAGTCCTCTCTAAGTAGTGAGATCTAATGTGTAGTCCTCTCTGGGTAGTGAGATCTGATGTCTAGCCCTCTCTGAGTAGTAAGATCTGATGTCTAGCCCTTTCTGGGTAGTGAGATCCGATGTCTGGCCCTCTCTGGGTAGTGAGATCTGATGTCTGGTCCTCTCTGGGTAATGAGATCCGATGTGTAGCCCTTTCTGGGTAGTGAGATCCGATGTGTAGTCCTCTCTGGGTGGTGAGATCTGATGTCTAGTCCTCTCTGGGTAGTGAGATCTGATGTGTAGTCCTCTCTGGGTAGTGAGTTCTAATGTGTACTCCTCTCTGGGTAGTGAGATCTGATTTCTAGCCCTACTCTGGGTAGTGAGATCTAATGTGTAGTCCTCTCTGGGTAGTGAGATGTGATGTGTAGTCCTCTCTGGGTAGTGAGATCTGATGTGTAGTCCTCTCTGGGTAGTGAGATCTGATGTGTAGTCCTCTCTGAGTAGTGAGATCTAATGTGTAGTCCTCTCTGGGTAGTGAGATCTGATGTCTAGCCCTCTCTGAGTAGTAAGATCTGATGTCTAGCCCTCTCTGGGTAGTGAGATCCGATGTCTGGCCCTCTCTGGGTAGTGAGATCCGATGTCTAGCCCTCAGAGCGGACAGGTTGGCTAGCTGCGCTGTCATGGAAGACGGTCAGCCGATGGACGAGCGGACATCAACAATGCCTTCTGAGATGTTGAAAGGGCACAAGACTTTGACAACCATGAGTCAAGGTCACTACTTCGGATGAAAGAGATGGGAGTAAGATGGGCACAGCCAGAAATGAGAAACTTAGTGGGCATATAAGAAGAGTTATCAACCAACACAGAACTGGAGTCATCAGTTGCGGGACTTGCTGAGGAGGGGATCTGAACACCTATGGACATGTTCGAAGTGCAGTGATGATGACCCACAAATAACTCAATAATTCGCCTCACACATGATGCTTTATATAGGATCAGATCTTCTGTTTGTCCACCTTTGGAGGAAAAGGGGGGGGGGGGGGGGTGTGATGGTGGAAGTGTGTCTCTTTCTCTACCTCTTCTGCTGTTCCATCTGAATGCTGTTTGCCAGTAACTGCCTTAGATGTCGAAACCAATTAATTTGTCATTTCTGCTGGATGAAGCCACCACTGGTGTTACTTCCACTCTTGTCCTAATCTATTATTCTGTCTCTTAATATCACATAAAGTATGGTATTAAAACATTTCAATTCAGTAGTTGTGATCTTTATTTTCTCACTTACAGTTAATGCACATGCTCTTGGTTCAACATGGCTAGTATGTGTAAATAAAGTTATGAAATATAAACCTAATATCCTCAAATATTAAATGACTTAAATATTGAAAATGGAGATGTTGTGTGGTCTGGAGGTAAGATGTCAGCCACTGGACAAGAGGTACTGGGTTTGAATCACAACACAGGCGCCAGAAATTTCTCTCTTCTATCTGTGATTTCTTCATGACTTCATCCTCCCTAGTCTCTGGGTAGTGATATCCAATGTCTAGCCCAATCGAACAATGGCAAAAAAAAAGGAGTAAAAAAATTTGGTCCCTAGGGACTTCACTAGAGATATAAAATTAGCACACACAAACAAAGAAAATGATTTTTAAAATTGTTGATAATAGTAATAGTTTAAAAAAAAAAAAGACAGACAACAGACAGGTTGTCTGAGAACAACAATACAGTTAGAAATGTGATATGGAAACCAGAAAACGTTCTTCTTCTTCTTTGACGTTTCAGGAATAAACCAACAATAAAGAAGTGGCTCGATGGTGAAAACAAAATATGAATGTATTGCAAATAACAGAAATAATTTGTTAACTGAATTTATTTAAAGATTTTAAAAAAAGATGCATTACTATGAAGTAATTATGTAACAATAAAAGTGAAGGAAAAAAATGAACCCTTACATCTTTGCACATATCCAAAGTTTCAAACTGTCCAGCTTTCAATCCATCCTTCTTATCCTCCACACTCTTCACCAACTGTGCATGAACTTTGCTGCTTAAATAAATTCCAGCCTTCTCCAATATTTTAGCAAGACGATTCTTGTAACCCTAGTCAAATAAATACATTTCACTATAAAAGTTAATAAAAACTGTATTACTAGTCTAAATTTAAATTACATTACTAAGACAAGAAACAGGTGCTCAACAATACCTGAGTTGATTAGTGGCCAGTGACTCATAGCTGACTGCTTGATTCAGAATCAGTGAACCAGAACTGATTAAGATTCTACTCTGCCTCCTCATGGTGGGCCTGGGAACTGATTAATTAACGGGCCAAATAGGCAACAAAAAAAAAGGATTTTAAATAGGTAGAGGTAAGGTAAAGTATGAGACTTGAATCGGCATCTTAGCATGCGAGTTTTCACCCATATGTGCTTGGCCACCTATCCAGAAGTGTTTGAAGACTTCTGGATAGTGTCACTTCAAGCATCGAAACTCACAATGCAAAGGGTTTTAAATGCTAAGTTGAATGTGTTGGTCAAAAGACACAGATACTTCAGCTTGTTATAAACCATAACAGAATGTGTCCAACCCATTTAATATCCTTTATGAGGATAAACATTAAGAGGAAACATAAATAACAACATATACTCTATTTTATTCTATTCTACTCTACTCTATTCTATTCTGTTCTACTCTACTCTACTCTACTCTACTCTACTCTATTCTACTCTACTCTATTCTGTTCTACTCTACTCTACTCTACTCTACTCTATTCTATTCTACTCTATTCATGGAATCTGTTTCATTGCAACCCCATATCTGCTCTACCACTTGTCCCAGCATTTCTCAAAGTGTATGCAGATTAATTGTTCCCGTAATATGTTGATTATAGATACATATGCTTTTCCCCACTAAGCACTCCCTATAAAAAAAGACTCCTTTTTAACCTCTAGACTGATCAGTCTCTCAATATATACATTCTTGTCTTCCCCCAATTCTCCTCCTCTTCTTTTATGAAATGAAGAACAAACTTGGTGATGTCCTCTAGATACAGAATCAGGCCACACTCAAGGTAATAGATTAAAAAAAAAATAAACTATATTATGAAGCAAACTCTAACATGTAATGTTGTTAAGAAGCGAGTGTTAAACTTTACCCTATTAGTAAACATTTGTTTTTCCTCACTGTTATTACCTTCCCCAATCTAGTGAACCAAGCACTAGCCTTCTCAGCTGGCTGAATGGAGAGCATGAGGCATACATGGAAGCAAAGATCACTTTATCACCAAAAGATAGAACAAAAGAATCCTATATAGGAAATTTGGTTGTGGTGATAACGTCTCATTTTTTTTTACCATCTGCAAATTTGTGCGTAATGTGGTCAGTATTATTCAAGTGTTAACTTTCTTTCCTAAAAAATCTGATACCCATTTGAGACTGAGCAAACCTAGAAGCTGTCAATAAGGATCAAACCTGACCACTTCTCTTCAGTAGTCCAGTTCACCAGCCATTTTTTTATTTCATTAACCAAATACTATTGACACTCTCTTTATAAATGAATAAGCCAACCCAAAATTGTATTTCAAGCCTAACTGATAACTATTTTACTAGCCTGTTTTAAAATTAAGTTATTAAAATGCCTTAAAACTATTAGAAAATATCAAGATTATGCATTAAAAACATTTACCAAATATTACTAAACTAAGAATAAAGATTTTCTGATATCTTTGCATTTCAACTTAACTCCCAAATGTCCACTATTATATAGCCATCGCAATATTCTTTACAATTGGGCTCCCGATGTTAGCCGAGCCTTTTACAAGATATGTTTTGAGGGGAAAAAATATAAGAAATCACATAATATCAGAATTAATATGTAGGACCATGCTGAAGTTGGATGTGTTTAGCCGAAAGGCGCAAATATCACACTTATACTGCAAACCACAACACAACACAGACACACCAGGACTTAACGTCCTTTTAAGGGTGGATGATGAAGATGTATGCTCCTTTCATCATCAGGCGAATGCCAGCAAGCAGTAATATGTAAGACTTTAAATAATGCAAAAAAGCTTAATAATATTTTTCTATTTTAGTTTATAGAAAATTAATCAGAAGGCGCGTTAAATTTATGTCCGACACACGATTTTGGAAGAGGACAGTTCATGACACTTTGACTGAGTGTCTAAAATTGATTGTTTTACTAATAAAATGTCATCTAATGATTCTGACAATATCCCTATTTTGGATGTAAGTACTGATAGTAATGATATCACCATTGATGGGGAATTGTTAACTGATGACAATGAAGATATTGAACTTGATTAGACAAAAACAATAATCGGTGCGAGATATGTTGACATTGTGGCATATGTGTGTCTCAACTGCAAATGTGTTTTTTTGCCCTGCTAGGAATCTGAAGGCAGTTTGAGGCATTTTTGTGTGTTTTTACGGATATAAATAAAGTATTTAATAGTTGAAACAAAAAAAGTTAATATCTGTGTTTCATTTAATTATTTTCTTCCCCTAGCAACATTTGCTATGGAAATGTTAGCAACAGTTTATTACTAAATAGGGAATTTTTTTTTTTCCACAATGATAATGATAAACCAGAAGGTTACATTTTTAGAAGATTTCATTTATGTATACTTTATCCAGTAATACTTTTGCTTTCTAATAGAATATATTTTGTAGCTTTTATTACTAAACATTGATCTAGTTAGTACTGAATAAGTGCTTATTTATTTGTTTATCAACAGAGTTCTCAACATTCAACCATCTGTTCATGAGACAAAGAAGTTTCACTCTTATGCTGATGGACATTTAGACAGTACATCAAGGATAAACCAACAAAATGGAGAATGACATTGTGGGTAGCAGCAGATCATAGATGCAGTAACAGGATGTACATATAACTTTGAAGTATACACAGGGAAAGATTCACCTCCTCAAAACAAGCTTTTGGATCTGACATTGTTATGCAATTATGTAAATGCCTCTTCAGTCAGGGATATAGAATATTTATGGATAATTAATAATATGTAATCTATACTGGGAGCAAACAGCAATAATAAGATATAACAAAGAGAACTCTACACCCATTGATATAAAAAGAGGAGTAAGTCAGGGATTCATCCTATCACCAAGCTTGTTCAATCTATACACTGAGCAAATCTTTAAAAACAACATAGAGATGCCAGACCTACAAATTAATGGAAAGATAATCAATAACCTAAGATATGCTGACGATACTGTACTACTAGCAGAAAATCCTAAAGATCTACAACAATTACTTAATGAAATAAACATGACAAGCAAAAAATATAGACTAGATATGAATATTAAAAAGACTAAACCTATGATCATAAACAAAGAAAAAATTGAAGGAAGAGACCTGGAGACAGTTCAGAGCTACAACTACCTTGGACATACTATAACCAGTGATGGAAAATGTAAAACTGAAATAAACAAAAGAATAGGAATGGCAAAAAGTAATTTTAATGTCACGAAGAACATACTAACATCAAAACAAATAACACCAGGGCTAAAACTAAGAATAGCAAAATGTTATGTTTTCTCAACATTCCTATGTGGTGCAGAAAAATGGACATTAGTCAAGAAAACAGAACAGAGAATTGAAGCCTTTGAAATGTGGATATATAGAAGAATAGGTAGAATTGGATGGAAGGAAAAGAAAACAAACAATAGTCTTAAAACAACTAAAAATGAAAAGAGAACTACTAAACACAATTCAAACAAGACACATGCGATTTTGGGGCCATGTTAAAAGACACAACAGCCTACTAAAAGTAATCCTGGAGGGAAAATACAAGGTAAAAGAGGCACAGGCAGACCAAGACTAACATGGACGAGTAACATCAAAAGATGGACAAACCAGCCTATGACAACCTGCACCATCAAAGCAAGAGACAGAGCAGAATGGCGCTCCATGGTAGCCAACCTTCGTTGCGGAGATGGCGCTCGATGATGATGATGGATAATTATTATACTTCTTTTAATTTATTTATTAAATAAAATTTATTAATTATGTATTAAAATTAATACTTAATGTATTAATATTTTTCAATGTATGTATTAAAATGAAAGAACATTAGCTTGTGGCACCATTTTAGCAAATCATGGTGGTCTCCAGCAGAGTTAAAAATATGTGGTACCAGGAAAAAGTGCAAGAAGTCAGATGAGATAGGTTAGAAGGGACAATATAGAGATTACTCAGTAGAAGGATAATAAAACTGTTAATATGATTAAAAATGTGATTAATTCAATAGTTTTGTTTTCATTATCAGCTATTTAAAAACTATATTATTTGTTTACTTTTCTCTCTAATTTTGCTCCATTTTAAAAGTAATGTTTCATTTGTGTCTCTTATGGACAATATAGAGATTACTCAGTAGAAGGATAATAAAACTGTTAATATGATTACCAATGTGATTAATTCAATAGTTTTGTTTTCATTATCAGCTATTTAAAAACTATATTATTTGTTTACTTTTCTCTCTAATTTTGCTCCATTTTAAAAGTAATGTTTCATTTGTGTCTCTTCCACAGCCTGCCAGACTCAATGGCTAGCCAAGAACCTGATAATTAGATTTGTTACCTTTGGTGTGAGTAATCCACTGGCCATCTCACCCTCAAGTTTGTCCCAAAGTTCTTGCAGGTCAGCAGTCAGAGTTGGATAAACAAGCATAGAGTCTGGGTGGCAGACCAGGGGAGTCATGAAAACAAGATGATAGTTGCAGGTTTGAGGTTCACTTACGTTGACAATCTGACTATGGTTACCACACATGAAGGTTACCTGAAAATATAACTTTTTATTTAGTAAAAAGGGGGGACTGGTTGGTCTCGAGGCAAGACGCCGGCCTCAAGACAGAGAGGTTGTGGGTTCAAATCTTGGCTTTCTACTGAAATGTAAATTACTCATCGACGGAAAAAATATGAGTACCTCCGAAGTGGAGTTATCTGCTTGTGTGGCGAGGGACCCCCGTGCACACAGCTGCCAGGGAAAAACGGATTAACATGCAAAATTCAGTTCCCAGTCTCTAGGGACTTTATCAGAGGTAAAAGCTGACGAACGGGAAAAAAAAAAATTTAGTAAAAAACACTTTTTTTTCCAGTTTTAGCTAGCAATATTAAAAAGAAAAAAAAACCGGCATTAAAAAAAACACAGTGAGCTACTTATTAACTCTTTCCATACGCTACATAGCACAGCATGTCACACTAATTTCAGTCAAGTCTATCAACACAGAGTGCGTCACCCTGCGTCATTCTCAATTGAATCCAAATAAACCATATTTCTATTTCTACATTTTGTTATCATATACAAGAGTGTGACTTTGTTTGGATTATCAGTGTTTATCGCCAACAAAAATCAGTTGATCTAAATGGCATTGATTAGTATTGATTTTAATGCTAGAATTCAATTGATGATGACTGAAAAGGCTATAGACTTTTTAAACAAATATTTTGAATAATGGTAAAATCTAAGCAACAAACGAGGGCACTTTATTTGGGAGATTTTGATTTATGGAGTTGGAAAAATAAAATAAAGTCCCACGATGGATACTTGTAATCAATAAGGAATAAGATTGATGGATACTTGTAATCAATAATGAATAAGATTAGAGTGAAGAGGCAATCAATTCATCATGATTGTTAATGACAAAAGAAAAGTTATTTTTAAGTTACATCAAAAAAATGTTTTCAAGGCTGCTTTTGGCTGCTTAAAGACACACTATCTATCTATTTATCTATTGACCTTTCGAGCCATAGCTGGCCCATAGGGCATAGACTCAGATACTCTTTCTCTTATCTAAATTTTTATTCTAGCAGTTTTCAATCCTTCTAAAGATATTTTATCAAATCTTGCCATTTGTCTCTGTTCTGTGCAAGCAACTTTATCTCATTAAGGGAGTCGATTCCTGCTACTCTTGCCTCTCTGATCAATGTTCTTAAAGACACACTGCAAATGTTTTTTTCCATAAAATAATTAATATTGGATTACTTTAACCTGATATTTATGATATTGCCCAATATTGATGTCAATTATGGTCTGAATTTTACATTTTCATTGTTTTTATTTTGGTCATTTATTTCCCATTTTTCTTTCTACATGTCTTGTAGAATCTTTTTAATGGTGAAATCTAATTCCTTGCGCAATTATCTAAAAATGTATATATTGAATCATCAGGTGCCATGCCAGTCAGTGTAGGCAATCATCTCTCTCCACATCACTTGGTCCTTCATGAATGTCATAATTTCAGTTTGTGATCTTTTATTATGCTATTTGGATAACCTGCTGTTCAATAATTTTTCTCTTTGTTTTCCTCTGCTCTTCTTTCATATTCAATCTGCCTGTTGTTATAGTACTCTCAATGCCTTATTTGTGGACAATATGTCTAATAAATGTAGATTGTCTCCTCCTTATGACTTTGATGATATTTCTGGTTTCTTGAGCTCTTTTGAACATTCTTCATGTGTAATTTTTTGCTGTTCATAGAATCTGTAGCATTTTTCTGATAAACAACATCTCAGCTGCCTCTAATGTTCTTTGTGTTGTCTTACTTGTTGTTGTTATGGATCCAGCGACCTATGAGCTGATGCCCTTCAGCCCAATGCCATGTAGTAGTATCTGCAGGTATTTTTAAGTTCTGCTGTTGTTCTGTACAGAGTATTCCATTTGGAGGGTCTTTGGGGAAATAGTGTTGTTCTGATGTCAGTGAGCTCAGGACATTGAAACAGGTGATGTTCTACAGTTTCTTGTGGGTGATTACAGAGTGGACATACTAGGGTATGGTTTTGTTGTATTTTATTAATGTGGTTATTCAGCATAACATGTCCTGTTCTCAGTCTAAAGATGGTGGTTTGGTCTCTTCTTGTTAGGTTGTTGATGTTGTCTTGTGGATTTGGTCTTGCCATATATTTAAAAAGCTCTCTCCCTGTTTTCCCTAAGGCCCATCCATTCAGCCACTCCTCCCTACTGTTGGAGTTTATGACTTGTTTGGCTGTGTCTAGTGTGATGGATGTATGTCTGGATCCTCTCTTAGCTAATGTATCTGCCTTATCATTTCCTGGTATGTTTAAGTGCCCCGGGATCTATTACATTACCAATCTTATGTTATGTGTTTCAATGAGTTTGTCTGTGTCTATGATAAGCTGTGTGAGTTCTGGTTTGTTTGTGTTGTTTCCCAGTGCTTGCAGAGCTGATTTGGAATCCGTAAATATGACCTTGTTTGTTTTCTTCTATGGTGTGGCATCAAAAATCATATTTAAATGATAAATTGCTGTTTCTATAGCTGTTATTTCTGCTTCATAATTGTTACAGACTTCACCACAAGGGCCACAAATTTCTTCTGCTGTTCCATCTGGATAATGTATTAATATTCCATATCCAGCTTTTGAAGTAGCGTTAATGGCTGCACCATCTGTGTATATATATGTATCCAGTCTTCTGGATAAGTATCTATTGTTTTCCTTGCTGTTAGTGTTACTGATACTGGGTCTGCTTTTTTATCTGTTCTGTCACATATCTCTACATTTATTTCAGGTTTTTTTATAATTCGTAATTGGTGGCATTTCTTTGATGACTCTTGATGTTTGTAGTCATTTTTCAGGTAGATGGAATTTCTCTTGTATATTTCTAACATGCTGTAATATTGACATCTGCTTAATTCTTTGTTTTGGAGTCCATGTATCTACTAAATTTCTGTTTGGGTGGTGCTTCTCCCTTCTTTTTGTCTTTCATAGATAACCATAGCAGCCTTGTTTCTCCTCAACTCTAAAGGTTCCACATTGCAGTGAATTTCGCAGGCTGCAACTGGAGTGGACCTCATTGCACCACTGATGAGTCGTAATGCATTATTTTGTATCTTGTCCAGTGCCATGTTAGTTGTTTTGCTGCATGTCACTAGGAGCGAGCTACCATGATCCAAAACAGAGCGAACATATCCCAGATAGAGATTTCTAAGAGTTTCTTTATCTGCTCCCCATAAGGTACTGGAAAGCCTTTTCATTAGTTGAAGTCTTTGTGTTGCTTTCTTAGCGAGATTCTCTACGTGTTTCTTCAGGTTCAATTGTTGGTCTAATTGTATTGCTAAATATGTAGGGTGTTCCTCTTTTGAAGACTATTGTGTTGGAGATTGAGTTTGATGTTTGCCTTAGCTATTTTGTTACTTCTAGTAAATACTGTATATACTGTTTTCTGTATATTTATTTTCATTTACCAGGTATTACAGTATTCTTCTAGGTGCCTCAGGTCTTTATTTAGTTGTGCTTCAGCTGTTCTAATATTTTCGTTAGTACTCCACATGACCAGATCATCCGCATAGAGAGCTTTTTTATTTATCAGGGTTTTGGTCAGATCATTGATATATATCAAAAAAAGGGTACAACTGAGTGGTGATCCCTGTGATAATCCTTCTTCTAGCACCTCTTTGTCTGAAATGAATTCATTTAATTTAGTTTGTATTGTTCTGTCAACTAGGAAATATTTGACACATTTGTAGTTTCCCATGTATCCCAGCATCTCTCATCTTCAATAAAAGCCCCTTATGCCAGACTCTATCATAAGCCTGCAGCAGGTCCACTAGGATGGCTAGAGTATGTTGTCTCTTCTGAAATCCATCTTGGACCTGTTGTATTAACCTGAGGATTTGGTCTTCTATGTTATTGCCTGTCCTGAAACCAGCTTGTTCGTAGCACAGAGTATTAGAGGTTTCCAGATACCAGCATAGTCTGCTATTGACCATACTATCAGCCATTTTACCTATGCATGATGTTAAGAATAGGGTATGATAGCTTCTGAGGTCATCTGGGGGCTTGTTCTTTTTGAGCAATGGCACTATATAGGCATTTCTCCATGTCTTGGGAATTTTGCTTTCTTTCCATGATTTATTGATCAGTCTGAGTAATGTTTCTTTCCCTGACTTGCCGAGATGCTTTATCATCTCATTGTGTACCTTGTCAGGGCCTGGGGATTTTCTACATTTTAATTCTCTTAATGCCTTTTCTAGTTCCCTCATGTTAAAATCTTCTTCTTAAATTATGTAGCTGAATTTTATCGCAAGTTTGTTCGCTCTGTTGACTGAAGCAAAGTAACTATTACATTTTTTTAACTATATTTTTTTTAGAGCTGATGATTTCATTATTAAATTGTGTTGTCTTACTTAAACAGCAAGGAATAAAACTGATTCATTCAAAACAAAATGCTACAAAAAAAATCCCTAAGATACCTTAGATAATGAAAAAGAGCAATCAAGACATATTAAAAAACTCAAACATTAAAACGCACTGGCTAATAAACACCATTCTACAGAGGAAATTAAAATACTATGGCCACATCAAAAGACACAGTGGGCTTGAAACAACAGTAATGGAAGTTATGGTTCCTGTTTGACTTATCAGGGGCAGACCTAGAAGAAGGTGGTTTAAAAACATCAATGAGAACTTGAAGCAACATTCTGTGGGAGATCTGGCTAGAGACATAGATTCTTTCAGACGGGCTGTGGTGAAAGCAACATTCTGTGGGAGATCTGGCTAGAGACAGAGATTCTTTCAGATGGGCTGTGGTGAAAGCAACATTCTGTGGGAGATCTGGCTAGAGACATAGATTCTTTCAGACAGGCTGTGGTGAAAGAAACATTCTGTGGGAGATCTGGCTAGAGACATAGATTCTTTCAGACGGGCTATGGTGAAAGAAACATTCTGTGGGAGATCTGGCTAGAGACATAGATTCTTTCAGACGGGCTGTGGTGAAAGAAACATTCTGTGGGAGATCTGGCTAGAGACATAGATTCTTTCAGATGGGCTGTGGTGAAAGAAACATTCTGTGGGAGATCTGGCTAGAGACATAGATTCTTTCAGATGGGTTGTGGTGAAAGCAACATTCTGTGGGAGATCTGGCTAGAGACATAGATTCTTTCAGACGGGCTGTGGTGAAAGCAACATTCTGTGGGAGATCTGGCTAGAGACATAGATTCTTTCAGACGGGCTGTGGTGAAAGGAACATTCTGTGGGAGATCTGGCTAGAGACATAGATTCTTTCAGACGGGCTGTGGTGAAAGCAACATTCTGTGGGAGATCTGGCTAGAGACAGAGATTCTTTCAGATGGGCTGTGGTGAAAGCAACATTCTGCAAAAGACATTTGACCTGATGATGCTGATGCAAAATTTGGTGGACAAGGAAGAAAACAAATAATAAAGTCCTGAAACAATTAAAAAACGAAGAAAAATAATAAATAGAATCCAAGAAAGACAACTAAAATATTTTGGACATAAGAAGGGCATAATAAGTAAAGTAAGTAAAGATTCACTCCATGTTTTGAAAGGCCTGTGGAGAATATGGTGTTAGTGACCATGTTTCCATGATCATGGCACATTTTTGGGTGATGTGGTCAGTAAACACACCAGACCGCCTTTACTATCAATTAAAATTTCTGGTACCCATTTTTAGAAACTGGGTGAATCCCGAAGTCTTGCCAGTGGAAAAAAAAAATCCACTACTTCTGAGAATTGAACCGAGACTATTAAAAAAAAAAAGATAATATTAACATGCTATAAACTATCTAGCCCTTGTGTTACAGGGGCCCCATTATGTGGGATGTAAAGAATAGTGACACTGTGACCTTCCAGGCATGTCGTATGAGGCGACTAAGGAGGTTGATCGATGGCTTGACAAGCTGTCATTGTAAAAAGCATTGTTATGGAAACAGAGCCATAGATTTTAGAAGCAGTGATCTCTGCAATATGTGCCATTTTGACACGCAAGGTTTCTATTTTTGAGATTGTGGTTCTGCCCTATGTGCCGTCTTCGGCTCGAAAGGACAATAGATAAACTATCTCAGAATGTTAAGTACAAGGCACAGGAAATATAAGCAAAGACTCAAATAAACCAACTAAAATAATATAACTTAAACATAATATATTCTACCAAACAATGAAGCCAATGTCTGAGTTTGTACAAGAAGAAATATAAATACCTTGAGGGATCTGTAAATTCTTCCACAACTATCTCCATCTTTCATCACCATGGCAACAAATGTGTTATTTGACACCTCCCACTCTTGCCAAACTCTAGGAATGAGATAAACAACAAATGACTTCCATATCAATCTAACTGTGCTTCAGTCCTCTAGAATTATAAGAAATTTTCAAAACTCCTCAAATAATGGAGTATAAGGTGGAGCAGTTTTCTACATTCAAAATAATGTACACAACCACTACCCAATCATAGAATTTTAAAGTAGAGCTATTTTCTACATCTATAATAATCTATAGAACCACTATCCAATCATAGCAGCATGAGGGCTTTCAAAAAGTATCCAACATTTGGGTCTGAAAAATACAATTTCTCACCTGATGTCTAAAACTATAATCCCCTTCTAAGTACTTGGGATTGCTCACATTTCTTCCAACAGTCCCACTATTGTTGAAGCATTTCTGGAAGGCCACTTTGGGAATGGAGCTGTGCCATCACACCCCACAGAATATCACTTCTCAGGAATAAAAAAAGAGTCATTTTCTGCTGCATTTTCAGCTTGAAGAACAGCCTAAAATTACAAGCAGCCAAGTCAGAAGAGTAGGGAGTTTGATGAACCAGAGGAATGTTGTGTTAGGCCAAGAAAGTCTGAATTAGACGAGAAGAATGTGTAGGTGCATTATCATGATGGAGCTGTCAAATTCCTATTACTCACAGGTTCGGTCATTTGTGCCACACTGCATCATGAAGGTGGCAGATGACCTTCAAATAGTACTCTTTGGTATTATTTTAGCCTTGAGGAGTGCACTTGTGATACACCAACTGACAGGAGTCAAAGAAATTGGTCAATATAACTTTCATGTTGCTGCACTCGTCTTGCTTTATGAGGTCTCAGGGATGATGAATGTTTCCACTGTGATGACTGCACCTTGGTTCCTGGGACCTACCAGGAAACCCATGATTCATCACCACATGGTGTTCAGGAAGCCAGAGTCACAGTTTGCACAGTCCAGCATGTTCTGCAAGACTTCCAGACAAAGTTGCTTCTGCTCCATCATTTGCAGCTTCTGCACAAATTTTGCTGACACACTTAGCATAACCAAATCCTATCACAAAAATATGTCCATTAGAGGTGCAATACTTATGCCTAACTCATCTGCAAGTTCTTGAATGGTGTCACGATGGCCTTGCATGATCAAAGTTTGTACTTGTTCAATGACTTCATCATCTCAGCTTGTTGAGGGCTTATTTGAACATGATTCATTCTCTACCAAGGTGTAGCTGTCATTGATTAATTTACAGAACACCTACCCAATTATGGAAGTAGAAATAGATAACAATGGAATGGAAGCAGAAGGAGGAATGGAAACTCATGAAAAGTTCTTGGAATCAATAAAACAAACACAACTTTTCTTCCCAAGTAGCCAGACATGTTTTACTGATTAGAATCACATTTTCTGCCCTAGGTCAACTGGAGTATGTTTGTTGGTTACTGTTGCAGCAGCTTATAGGCTCCCAATGACTCAGTGCTACATAGTGGTTTCTACAAGTGTTTGTGAGTTGTTGCTATGTTCAATATAGAATATTTAACTTATCAGAGTTTGAAGAAAGAAGCACTTTCCTAAAGACATCAAGTGTCTAAATTTAGAAAGATGATGCTCAACAGTTTCGTAAGAATATGTACAAAGCTGGAACCCTGGAATGTATTTTTATTGAATTCTACTTTTTCGTCTTTCATTCTCTAAGGTCTATGAGTATATCTGAAAATGTGTCTATAATGAATTTTATTGCTTTAATCAGCATCTATCAGGGACTGTAAAGTTTTGTGTTTAGTGTGATCCTGTTTGGTCCATTGATTATATTTCAATGCATTATGCTGGTTACAGTCTTGTAGGATGTATAATGATGCAGTCTGTGATGCTCGTCCACACTTACAAATGACTGCACTCTGGTGAAGCGAATGTCAAGAAATATAAAGCTGAAATAAGTTTTATAAACATATATTTAATATATTATTTTATATTATTGTAGTAAGCTACATAAACACATTAAACTATTCATGTTTATTTCTGAACACACATTGTGTTATGTTGCTTCTCATTGTACAAGCAATAATGAACATAAACCAGCCCAAGTGGTAGATGTACAGCAAAAGTGAAGTGTTGAAATGGATCAAGCAAAGGTGGCATTCCAAAGAATGTGAAAGATATTATGCAATACAATACACTTTTATCAATGGAAATAAGTAAAAGAATTCTTCAGTGTTTTATGGAGCCTGTCTTGACATTTAGGGGTGTGATTGCTGAACATTAAGACAAAGGAAACAAAAATGGTCTCAGTAACACAACATACCCTAGTACACCTTTGTATGGATTCCAATGAATACCTTGCTCATGTTGAGTTATGTTGGAAAATGGACAGAATTTATACTTATAGCTGCAAACAATATAAAAAAAGCTAATTAGCAATGTAAGACAAGATGACATTCAGTGTGGATAAATAACTGCAGCATTATATTCTTCTTCTGCGTACACTTTCATATGACAATCCTATTATCAGATATAATAAAGCCCCAATAATTCCAAGTTACTGACGCCTTTGCAGTTTGTCCTAGAATGTTACTAGTGATGAACATAAGAGCCTTTCTTTCATAAGGGGTGCTTTAATTTTAAAATACTTTATAATTAAATTATGTCATTTACAATAAATTATTCCTTTTATAATAATACAGTATATTTATTGATCATTCATTTTTCATTAGCTCACTCTCCTTTTGCTTGTTGAATTCAAGATCTAATGGAGAACACTGGGAGGAAAAAAGGATGTACTCAAGTGAAGTCAAGGCCTTATATTTCACTCCCTAATGACAGCAATGAAAATGGATACATGGTATTTTTGAGACATTTTATTATTCTTGATAAAGCATTTTAATAATTGAATAGATAGTTATATCTGTTGAGGTGCCTATGTAAAATTGTTGAGCACAGATTTTTGATGAACCCTTGAAAACATGCAGTTTGCAAGTGAAGTGAAACATTACCACACAAAGCACTATGTGCTGCATGAACAAATGAGCACTGTTTAAGTTGATTATTTTCTCTCAATGTTATAAGGAAAAAGAAAATTGAGAAAAAGAACTGGACAACTGAAAAAAAAACTTTAAAAAATATAACAAAGGCACTATCATACTTACAAATTCACACGAGAACTGGAAAACAACAAAAGCAACAGAAAATAAATTAGATGTATTTAAAAATAAATGCCTCAGAAAAATATTTTATAAATAATGGATGATTTAAAGACTAGTACAGTAATAAGAGAAATGGTCATAAACCAAGAATCTCATATATAACCAAAAAAAGAAGGTGGGCATATGTTGGCTATGTGATAACAGATAACAACAGAATAACAAAGTAAGTCATCAAATGGGAAAAAGCAGGCAAAAGGAAAAGACACTAAGAACACTGATGTGAGTGGCACTGACAAAAGGATTGGTTCCTAGTTTAATTTGAGAGAACAAGGACTTTGTGAGGTGCAATGTCTGATGGTGCTGGAATGATAATATCTACGATTCGTTGGACATAGAGAGTTTTTTTTTTTTTATTTCTGTTCTGTGTGCCATTTTCAGAATAAGATGAGCTAATTATAACAGTTGTATTCATAAAATGTTATTTTTTTCTTTGGTTATTTAAATCATGCATTTGTATAGAAGTAAGGGAGAGGAGGTGGCTAAATCGATACCTTGTCAGGCTCCAAACAAGGAGATCGCAGGTTCAAATTTCAATAGGGTCATAAAGTTTTTCCGTTCTGGGGTAAAATAAAAACTCAGACCCAAACGCCTCATGGCGACTGCACTGAACAAGCAGCTTTATCCTCCAGTCCTATAGATCCCTCTGGCAGACCCCAGTATTGGGAAAATGTTGTAAAAATAGTTTGAAGGTAGTATAGAAGCAATTTAGTGACATCACAAATAACTATAAGAGAAAATATGTAAGAATAAAAAAACAGGATATTATTTCTCCGTATCAGGAGTGTCAAGGCAACTAGCATGATGAATTACAAGGTTGCTTTAAGTATTGAGTTATTTGTAGGTGTCATCATTGCACTCCGAACATGTCCATAGGTACTCAGATCCACTCCTCAGGAAGTCCTGCAGTGTCCAGCAACTGATGGCTCCAGTTCTGTGTTGGTTGATAAGTCTTCTTATACGCCCTCTAAGTTTCTCATTTCTGGTTGTGCCCATCTTACTCCCATCTCTTTAATGCGAAGAGTGATGTGGACTCATGGTTGTCAAAGTCCTGTGCCCTTCTCACATCTCGGAGGGCATTGATGACTCCCGTCTGATCCACTGGCTGACTGTCTTCAACGACAACACAGCTAGCCAACCTGTCCGTTCTTTCATTTCCCTGTACTCCCGCATGTCCAGAGACAAAGGTGACCCTTTATATTTTTTACTTCTACAATAACTCTACCCATCGAAAGCATACAGATCCCGCCTTAACTTTTATTATCAAATCACTCAGTATGTAGGTGTGGGTGTAGTCTTGTGACTCTAACAAGATGAATGCCTTAGTCACTGTCATCACCTCCATCGTCATACTACTTGTGGTCATAACGTATGCACCACTGTCTTCCTTGACTATTCTGCCTGCCGAGCGTGCTGTATTACTTTATATAATAGCCATCCATGAAAGGCAATATGTAGCTTCAGTTCTTCATTGTACATTTCCTGTGAATGCAGAGATGGCTTAAGAGTCCATCTCCGGCATATAGATTCCTGCCATTTATAGGACATGTTTGGCCATATGAATTTTCGTTTGTTCTGCTTTTCTGTCAGAATGCTGTCTTTGTGCCTAGTAAACTTGATGTTTTTCTGTGATGTGAGAATGTTATGTCATTGTTGATGACCCAGTGCAAGAGTTTCCAGGAAATGACACTGAAATTGAAAACTTCTGAAAAACACACTGCATTAAGAAATTTTCTGAAGTGCTTCTTCTAGGCACCCATCATTTAATATTATTTTTTGACAGAGCTTACCATACAACAGCTGTTTCAGGACATGCTGGTATTTGGGCAATATGCCCAGCCCATTTCACTTGGATATTTTGATGCAGTGTGCTCTGATACTTGCATTTTCTGACTTTTAAGAGCCCATGTGTGTTTGATAGGTTATCATGTCACCCTATTCTAAACTGTCTACAGAGACAAAATATGTGAAAATGGTTTCATTTTCTGGCCTATCTGCTGTAACCAGCTAATATCTCACTGGCTTTCAGCAGAATAATTATGACGTTGACACACAGACCATCAGTTATGTAGTAAGACTGATTTCCTTTCGATTGTATGCAGTCTCAATTTCCCAAATAGCATTGAAGATTTTCTTGTTTACCTCATCTGCAAACAGCAATTTCCATTTCACTTTGTCTTTCACAGCTAGCACCTTCTACTTTGCCTACCTTACTTTCTTCTCTCTCTCTCTTTCACTTTCCTGCTATCTTGTTTTAGTCAACTTGTATGCATAGGGTACTGATCATACCATCATTAGTTTATGATTCTTCATCAAAGTAAGAATGCCATGTTGTCCACTGGCTCACTTCAATGTGTTTACAGACACAGTCATTGGTAACTTGATCTAAATATGAAAGAAGCATTAATTGTCTATGTATCTCATCATCTCATTAAATTTTTCTTTTACTAGTTCTTCATGGCAACAACTTTCAAGTGTTAATACATAAAGGTAGTGTTGCTTTTTTTTTTTTTTATCTTCAAAGAAGTTTACAGAAACTCTATTATTTCACACCATATAAAAAGAAAATCATGACATGTCAGGCCTTTAATATGGTGGTGTAATTTTATATTTGTATTATTGTTGTCAATCATTGAGATAGGGCTGCTTGCACAGAACAGAGACAAATGGCAGGATTTGATAAAATATCTTTAAAAAACATTGAAAACTGCTAGAACAAAAATTCAGATAAGAGAGGGAGTATCTTGGTCTATGCCCTATGGGCCGGCTATGGTTCAAAAGGTCAATAGATAGATAGGTTATTGTTGTCAACCGCAATAACATGGAAATGTAAACTAGTGGCAATTTTAGTTTCAAATTACTTATAAAACATGCGACTTTGGAATTGTCAAAATCCTAAAAGCTATACAATCAGCTTTACTGTATCTTTGCATTTTTATGCATTTCCTTCCCTTGACCCCTTATAGAACACATTCCAGAACATTTTAGTAGAAAAAAGCCTTACATCATAAAGGTAAAACTATATTGTACCACAAGTAATGAACTCTCAAATATAATTACTGATAATAATTGCAATACAGTACACTAATGCTATAATTAGAAAAAAAAATTGTGTTAGATATACTTAATGCAGTCGGACATTTTTTTAAAGTGGAAATGGATAGATCATTACACTCTCAATAAAGTATAACAAGAAATGAACTTAACAGAAAGGGGAAACAACACAATTTTCAATATTTAACATTACATTTCAATCACAAATAATAAAAATAAGTTTTACTTTTAAAAATTTAGTACTCTATTCATTTTGAAGGAAAATAATCAGATAACTTACCTGTGCCTATTCATGGCAGTTGTTGACTGAACTCCACTAAAACCATGAAGAAAAAATAAAAGTTGAAAGCTTGATACAAATGGTTAAAGACCATCACTTACATCAATAGATGGTTTCACAAAACATTTGTGCAGTTATTCAACAACTATAAAAATAATGAGCATTCTAAAAAAATGAGGTGTAAATTAAAATAATGAGTGTTATAATTAATTATTAGTACATGATACTAACTCATTAATTACAGATGTAAAGCATCGTCCTACTAGTCGCTTGAAATGTAAAGGTCCTGAAAAATTGGCTGGCTGAACTCGAAGCTTGAGATTATCATCCTGTTGGAGAGTATTGGTGGGACCATAGATGTTGTTGAGCCTGTAAGGTAGTAAGGTAAAATGTAAGATAAAGCAGTCATTAAGAAGATTTTTATTAATGTACACATATGTTTACAATAAAATAGTGTATTGTCAGCAAGAATAAAAGTTAAAGATTATTGTACAACGTTATACAAATTTTCAAATAAAGAGTAAAGTTCTGCTCAGAAAACAAAAATAACAAATAAACATGCACACAATATTGCAGGAAAGCAAAGACTTTATACTCACATGGAAAGATTATGTTTGTAAAAATAAAACAAAGGCATTAATGAGCTTGTAATGTATAATTAAAGAAAAAGACAAAGAGGAAGATCAAAATTTTCGCGGATACGACTGATGAAAGCAGAGATGAAGATGATGGAGAAGACATGGAATGATTTTAAAAGAATGGTAAGAAACAGAAAGGCTTGGAAATTGTTTGTTGAAAGGTAGAAGAAAAAGAATGTATTATTAATATCAAGCTGTTATTAACATATAAAAGATATCTAAACAGACATAAGAGTCATCAACAGTCTACTGTGATTATATTCATTGAAAGAATACTGGCACAGACTTTTTGTTTCACATAGGAAAAAATGTATCTCATTGCAATTAATCTGAGAAGTTATTTACCCAAAACTTGAAGGCTCTTCCACAATCTTCATGTCTGTTAATTCTCCATTTGAACCAACTGATGTCAAATTATAAAATGCATTTATTAAAAATGTTAAGACTGCAAAGATAAATCACGATTTAATGACAATTTGGTTACAATGATAATAATTCATTCTTTCATCGAGTGTCGTCAACACATCAAAGCTTGGCTACCATGGATTGCTATTCTGCTCTGTCTCTTGCTTTGATGGTGCAGGTTGTCATAGACTGATTTGTCCATCTTTTGATGTTACTCGTCCATGTTAGTCTTGGACCGCGTCTTTTACCTTGTATTTTTCCTTCCAAGATTACTTTTAGTAGGCTGTTGTGTCTTTTAACATGCCCCCAAAATCTCATTTGTCTTGTTTGAATTGTGTTTAGTAGTTCTCTTTTCATTTTTACTTGTTTTAAAACTTCACTGTTTGTTTTTATTTTCTTTCCATCTAATTTTACACCTATTCTTCTATAAATTCACTTTTCAAAGGCTTTAATTTTCTGTTCTGTTTTCTTGTCTAATAACCATGCTTCTGCACCATACAGGAATGTTGATAATATATAACGTTTTGCTATTTTTTAGTTTTAGCCCTGGTATTATTTGTTTTGATGTTAGTAAATTTTAATTGCATCATTCATTTAGCAGAAATAATTAACGTATTTAATAATTTTATGTACATTTTTGAAGGTATCAACTGTTACTAGTTTTTGTGCATAATTTAACTTGATTTCATTCAACAAGGTTTAGGAAGGGTAGGTTTAGACGTTTAGTTTAGTGTATTCATAACATTAACTTAACCCATATGGGCCATCCTTCTAATATAAATAATGACAGATTAAAGAAGGGCCAAATAAAGTGCAAGGGTGTTACCCCGAACAGAAATAACTTAGGATGCTAAACTCATAAATTACCATATAGTCATACTTTAGTATTAGTATATAATTATTATAATATATAAAATAATATATAATATTTAGTTAAATTATTAATTATGAGTTTTTAGTCCCACTAAACCGTAAATTACCTTATATTTTTTAGTACAACTTTAAATGTACATTAAAAACTAAACTAAAATTACTCAACGAGTCAGCTCACAGTAATTTGTCACAATTTGTGCAATTATTTTTAGTATTCACAAAGTAGTATTATAGTCACAAGACTTGTGACAAGTTGATTAAACGTTAAAGTTAAAGTAGTTAAAGTTAACTTAACGTACTTAATTATTATTTAAAACTTACAAGTCGCCGATATAAATGAAATGCTAGCTAGTGCTAGAAACATACATCAATGTGGTCACAATGAAGTATAGATACATTACCGAGAATATGTACAGTATAGAACTGTATAGCTAATAGAAGGCTGTTCATTTAAATATTTCTATGAAATAGTGTTTACACTGTTTCATGAACACAATACATCTGATCATCAACGTTTACTGTTTACTTTCGATTTTACAATTTCCGGTTTTCAGAACCCACATTTTTCGTACAATCGCAAATCGCAATACAAATAAAAATTACATTTCAGGATTTTTAATTAATCTTTTAACCTTCATGTGGTGTGTTATAATAAAATGGAACCATTAAATGCTATGTCTGAAAAGTGTTCCTTCTTGCAGTTTCCTCAAATTCCAAGTCCGGCTTGTTGCAGGAGCTACTGAGTTGGGTGCTCTGTGCACACCGTGAGCTGTGTGTTTCATCCGTTTTGATCCTGCTTCGATATCCCGCTTGTTTACGATGAATGATGATATCGTATCAGTTGGCTGTGTTCACTTTCTGCGCGGTTTCGCCTTATGTCTTTTGGCGTGTGCTGAGACTGCTACGATGGGGACTACAGTCCCCTTTCTTTGTTTGTGAGATGAGTTAGTAATTCGGATGATTCCACTGGCACGGGCGGTTGAGCAATTATGGATTTTAATTTGTTTGCAGTGATACCGAGGCCTTCCATAACCAATAACCAATAATTATACTGGCTAAACTTTCTTGTGGCGTGGCACACACTGTGTTAACTAATAACAGCCAAAAGAAATAGAAGGTGTTAATGCAGAAATAAAGATTTCCTTCACGTCTTGTTATGATTATTATGAGGAATATGGTGTTGATGACCACATTATTTTATTCTGTTATTTTATGACCGCTGCACATTTTTTGGGCGATGTAGTCAGTGTCAGGTCTTTACTTCCAAGAAAAAATCTCTGGTACCCATTTTTAGAGGATGTGTGAGCCTAGTCGGTTCGAAAATAATTCTGCCACTTCTGGGGATCGAACCCAGATCGTTCCGATCAGGAAGTGAGCACACTAAACACTCAGTCAGGAGACGATGAAAGAGGATTATTGAAAGTACAATGTTGAAAAATGGCACAACGCTTATTTACCATGCACCTTCAAGGCCGAGATAACTAGTATAAGCACTTCTCACTTTGATATGACACTTTTCATTTTTATGATGTAGTTAATATTTCATTCATAATATATGTGTTAACGTGGTGTTATAAAAAAAGTAAAGTACCCCCGGTCACGCCAAGTGGCGTATAGGGAAATATGGTGTTAGTGACCCTATATTTTACAGACCTTCAGCACATGATTTTTGGGGTAATGTGGTCGGCATTACGCCCGTGCTGCTTTACTTTCCCAGAAAAAATCTGGTACCCATTTAAGGCTGGGTGAACCCGGAAGCCGTCGGTTGGGATCGAACCCTACCCCTTGTCCTTTGTAGTCCAATTCACTAACCACTGAGCTATCGCGGCTCCCAACGTGGTGTTATAAGCTATAAATGTGATAAATTGAAGCCTTTGAAATGTGGATTTATAGAAGAATTGGATGGAGTAAAAAAAAAAAAAAAAGGATGAAATCTTAAAACAATTAAAAATTAAAAGAGAACAATTAAATACAATTCAAACCAGACAAATGAAATTTTGGGGGCATGTTAAAAGACACAGCAGCCTACCAAAAGTAATATTGGAAGGGGAAAATACAAAGTAAAAGAGGCAGACCAAGATTAACATGGGCGAGTAAAATTAGAAGATGGTCAAGTCAGCCTATGACAACCTGCACTCTTAAAGCAAGAGACAGAACAGAATGGCGCCCCATGGTAGCCAACCTTCGATGCGGAGGCGGCACTCGATGGTGATGATGTAGCAGCGATTGCTACAGTGAAACATCTTATCCTATTCATCGAACCAGTTTCATTCCAATTGGGGCATCTCCATACCCGCCCCACCGCAAGTCCCAACATTTCTCGAAGCGCAGGCAGACGGATTGTTCTTGTAATATGTTGAATATAGACACTTCTTTTCCCCCTAACAACTCCGGATCGCCCTTTTCCATCTTTATACTCATCGGTCTTTCGATATACACGTCTACTAATCACATAAAGCTTTTACCATCGTCTACTAATCACGTAAAGCTGCTACCATCGTCTACTAATCACGTCAAGCTTTTACCATCGTCTACTAATCACGTCAAGCTTTTACCATCGTCTACTAATCACATAAAGCTTTTACCATCGTCTACTAATCACGTCAAGCTTTTACCATCGTCTACTAATCACATAAAGCTTTTACCATCGTCTACTAATCACGTCAAGCTTTTACCATCGTCTACTAATCACGTCAAGCTTTTACCATCGTCTACTAATCACGTCAAGCTTTTACCATCGTCTACTAATCACGTAAAGCTTTTACCATCGTCTACTAATCACGTCAAGCTTTTACCATCGTCTACTAATCACGTAAAGCTTTTACCATATCATTTTTTCTATTTTTTTTTTCAATTTTCCCTCACATTCAGCTTTACTGCAGCTTCGCATTGTTATGCATTCATTTGCATTTCTTTGCCTTAACCCCTTTCAATATATACGCCATTTTCCCAACTAGACTACCGAGGCCCACCTATCGGCTATTTCATTGCCGAATACACCAGCGTGCCATGGACAGTACACCCAATTTAATTGCGCTCATTTTATAATTCACAGCCTTCCGAGAACTGCATCCACTCCAGCCGTAGACTGTCTGTCAGTCTTCTATAGGATACTTTGGGAGTCAGTCACCAAGACTACGTCATCCACGTTCTGTGCAATAACCCATGTTAGCGCCGATGTGAGACAGCATTACTGAGTATTGGAGAAAAGACAAGTGTATTGAGAGGACATTTGAACAGAAAACTACTCAAATCATCAGCAGAGTGAATCATTGAGTGAAATTAATTATAAGAATAGGAATACCCATGGGACTATACCGTGTGAGATTAGATCTGCCACGCTCGGCAGGCAGAATAGTCAAGGAAGACAGTGGTGCATACGTCATGACCACGAGTAGCATGACAATGGAGGTGATGGAAGTGACCAAGGTATTCAAATGGTTAGAGTCACAAGACTACACCCACGCATGTATACTGAGTGGTTCGATGAGCATGATAAAAAAAAGTGGAGACGGGCTCTGTACGCATGCAATGGGTAAAGTTGTTGCAGAAATCCAAATTACGTAAGGTCACCTTTGTCTATGTCTCTAGACATGCAGGAGTACGGGGAAATGAAAGAGCGGACAGGTTGGCTAGCTGCGCTGTCGTTGAGGACGGGCAACCAATGGATCGGGCGGACATCATCAATGCCCTCCGAGATGTGGGAAGAGCATAGGACTTCGACAAACATAGATCCACGTCACTTCGGGTGATGGAAATGGGAGTTAAGATGGGCACAAATGAGAAACTTAGTGGCCGTATAAGAAGACTTATCAACCAACATTAGAACTGGAGTCGTTAGTCGCTGGACACTGCGAGAATTGCTGAGGAGGGGATCTGAGCACCTATGGACATGTTCGGAGTGCAATGATGATGACCCACAAATAACTCAATAAATTAGATCGGTTCTGCTATCAAATCAACTAATGAAGCAAGAAATGAGACACAGAATGAAAACAACAATTCCATCTAATTTCCGCTCTTATTTTAAATAGACATAGGTTATTGTTATTGAACTACTTCCGGTTCATCACCATTGCACTCACAACATGTTCATAGTTGCTCAGATCCCCTCTTCAGCAAGTCCCACAGTGTCCCCGATTCATTTGTTGACTGCCTTCAACGACACCACAGCTAGCCAACCTGTCCGCTCTTTTATTTCCCCGTACTCCCGCATGTCAAGGGACTTAGACAAAGGTGACTACGTATGTTTTAATTCTGCAATGACTCTACACATTACATGCGTATATAGCCCGTCTCCATTTTTTAAAATCATGCTCAACGAATAACTTAGTATGCAGGCATGGATGTAGTCTTGTGACTCTAACCAGATGAATGCCCTTGTCACTGCCATCACCTCAATCGTCATACTACTCGTGGCTATAAACGTATGCACCACTGTCTTCTTTGACTATTCTGTCTGCCGAGCGTGCTGTAAATGCCCATGCGCTCCTTTGGTGTTGTATTACGGATCCGTCTGTATAGATGTCTTCATCTTTCTCATCGGCGTTATCCCAGATGAGACCTCTGCATTGACCACGGCTGAGTTCTACTCCCTACAATTCCTGTCGAGTGTAACAATACACGAGAATGTGCCCCTTCATGATATAGGTACCGGTATCCACTCCTTGCCAGTGTTGATATCGGTAAGCTCACAGATTTGTTTAATAACATCTTCTGCTCAGCCCACCCAGGATTTGCCTCTTTTTAGTCTGACACGTTTCTGTGTTGAGACGTAGATTCGTTGTGGTTAGCGCTGAGATGTAATGGCGACGTATTTCTGCCACAATAATTTGTTTTCAGGCCTATCGAAAGACTGGGAAGGATAGAATCTAAGAATGTAATCGGCTGTAGTTCATTGATCCTGGCGCATGTACGTACAGCCTTAAGTCCAGATGCTGTTGGGTGTCTTCAACCCAAAACGTACCAGTAAATAATCAGTCAGGAATTCCGTTACCAAGATGGTGGATCTGGGTGACGTTCTCTCGATCGCTGCAGAAAGTGCATTCGGGGTCTGATTAATTTCGGTTCTCCATTGCACTTTTTCTGCGTAAAAGTCAATATGATGATTTACTTATTACATCTGCGCCGCTAAAGCGAAGTCGTACGCCGGCAACAGTCCCTTTTTGACAGATCAAGTGTTGTGAATGTGACCTTCCACCGTCTAGACTTGATCTGCGCTTTACGTCACGTTGGTGCTGTTCATGACCGTTGTTGGAATTGCTTGACGCAAGTTATTTGCATGTTACTCGTTAATGTAACCTGCTTCGTTAGCCTCAGTTTTATCTCTTTGGGGAATTTGCACCGTGTTTTGTTCGTCGTTCACTAGAGTAATCAGGAATCTAAAGGGAGCGAAATTGTTGTGTGTACGTGATTGTTGTGTGCTACGTCTTCGTAACGGTTCATCGTATGTCCCTGGACCGGCCGTACGCTAATCTTAGGTCTGTTGTTTGATGTGCGACGGGGATAATCTGATGACTGTGTGTCTATATGTTCGGAATTGGAGTCAACAACGATGACCTAACATCATCAAGCGCTATACATTTAAAAAAAAAATGACAATCATCATTTTCAAGAGGACGTGAACTTCCGGTATATGGTGGATAGGCGGCGGGGACAATTGAAGGCTATGCATGAAAAATGTTACTTGTTGCAGTTTCCTCATATTCCAAGTCCGGCTTATTGCAGGAGCTACTGAGTTAAGTGCTCTGTGCACACCGTGAGCTGTGTGTCTCATCCGTTTTTATCATGTTTCGATATTCCAATTGTTTACGATGAATGATGATATCGTATGATAGGGAACAGTTGGCTGTGTTCACTTTCTGCGCGGTTTCGCCTTACGTCTTTTGGCATGTGCTGAGACTGCTATGATGGGGACTACAGTTACCTTTCTTTGTTTGGGAGATGAGATATTAATTCGGATGATTACGCTGGCACGGGCGGTTGAGCAATTATGGATTTTAATTTGTTTGCAGTGATACCGGGGCCTTCCATAACCAGATAACCAAATAAGTCAGTTGTTGGATCCCTTCGGCAACATAATCGAAGAGGTAATAGTTATATATATCAAGGTGACGACAACAAGCTTAACACTGCACGCTATTCACAGTTGCTCGGTTCGATATTATTTCTCTTACTTTCTGCATTTACCCGAAGATTGCTAATGGAATTGATAGTTATTCAAGAGAAGATGTGGTTTGCATCAGAACTGTGTGCGTATTTCGGCCAAAAACATTCGACTTCAGCGCGTGGCATTTTTAGAGTACCAGATTACCTTTCCACTTCGATCCCCAACCGCTTGGTCAGAACAGTCTGTTTGTTTATAGAATCACCGCGAAAAAGTGGAATAGGTGTTTGGATGGTTCACCGATTCTGACACAAGCCGTCAAGTATGAGTCGATGACAGCTTCCTGTTCTACTGTGGAAGCTTGACCCCCGGATGTCGTGCATAACTTTGGTTTAAGCGATGAAAAGTGGCGATTCTCGGTAACTCAAATGACCTATTGGAAGCAGCGACAAGACAAACTGACAAGAATGAACACTATGCAGGGGTTAACTATTAAGCTATTTATAGTATTCAAAAGGCCCACGGGGTGAAAGGAACACTCAGTTTGTGACGTTTTCAGTTATGCGAGCAGGGGTGGTTGTGAGTAAAATGACGTCAGTTATCTACAGCTGGCATTGCTGAAAACGTCACAAATTTTAGGTAATTCCGGAATTTTCTTCCCAGTTTACCGATCACAGACCAGAGTGAAACTATAAATAACTGCGGATTAACGTGGGCATTTCTTTGACGTGCTTGGTGCAAGCCATTTTTCTCTAATCTCTGTTACTCATTAAGTCATCTAGAGACCACATCCACACTGACCAGTCTTTAAATGCCTGGGTAGACAAGCCCAAGCAAATATTGCATTAAAATCAAGAGAAAAGGTGTTCCGTGGCAAATAGTGTCCTACTGGAGAGAAAGAGTGCATCTTTAGTTTCGGAACGAACTTGCATTAATCAGATTTATCTGATATGCTGGATAATATAGGGTGTTTATAAAGTCTCACTACACTTGGTATCTAGGTCAATTTGAAAAAAATGTTTATGACGTCATCACAATATGTGCTCAATGGTAAGTTCACTTGTTGCGACAGTTTTCTTAATGACTTGTCTGGACTTTTAAGGATTCTGTCTTGGATATCTAAACATATTTCATCATTCACAGCAGGCCTACCAGATCGTGGAGCATCTTCCACATTTCCAGTAGCAATAAACTTATTCAACAAATTTCATTGACAGTGGGAGCACATATTGTGATGACGTCATAAACATTTTTTTTTCAAATTGACCTAGATACCAAGTGTAGTGAGACTTTATAAACACCCTGTATAAACATTGATGGCAAGGATTTGAGAATCATTATTAAAATAAAAAAATAAAAAACATTTGCAACTAGACAAGTTAGGCATCCGTCCATCGTAGTTGACGACTATGGATTTTTCAGCGCCCCTAGAAATGTTATTTTTTTCTTTTCGTTCGCTGTGTATTTTCTTTTTCTATGAATCTGCTTCTTGTTTGGGTTGCAGTTTTAGAGTGTTTTCAAAGATTGTGGTTTGCAACTATTTCTTCCCAGTTTAGTCTTCTACAAAACGTGTCTAAACTACTTGTATAACTAGACAAGACAATTGTAATACATAAAACAAGGTTGTGTTCTATCGCAGGATTTGTTCTCAATTTACAGCAAAAACATGTGATTTCGGGATTTCTCGAAAATATGAGATCGAAACATTACTATAAGGTCAATAGTAGACAAAAATAGAATTAAAGTAAAGGTTCACAACATAAATGATCTGCCTTAAGCAGATGACACAGTCTTAATAGCAGAGACGAAGAATGAACTACAAGATATAATAGTAAAAGTAGGCAACAAGAAAGGTCTCAGCCTAAACAGTATCACCATTATGCAACATACAAATAAGTGGGACAAATATAAACAAGTGTAGAATATCAAAACCTTCGGCAATAATAACAAAGGATGTAAGATTCACCACAGAAATAAAAAGCAGAGTGGCACAGGCAAAGTAGCATTTCAGAAAATGAAAAACATCGTTAGCAAGAAGTCTATATCAATAAAAGTGACAAAGAGAGTTCATCGGTAATAAATGGAGCCAATTCTGACATATGGAAGCGAATCGTGGGAGGTAGACAAAGAGATTAAAAGCTGATTAGAGGTCACAGAGATGGGATTTCTCTGCAGAATATTGAGAGTTCCCTTAGCAGCTAAAACTACCAACAAAGAAATTCTCAAAAGAGGCAACACAAAAGGAACTTGCTAAACAAAAATATCAGAAAGAAACAAACATTTTTTGGGCACACCATGAGAAGCGCAAAATTTGAATATTTGATTACAACTGGCAAAACAGAGGGAATGAGAGATCGCTGACAACTATGAGAGAAAATACTGGATAGTTTGGTGTTATGGCCCGGAAAACAGAATTGATACGACGCACTGTGGACAGAGAATTATGGAAGAACATGATTAACTACGTCAACCTGTATGGCAGTAAAGTAAAATGTAAAGTACCCCCGTCACGCCAAGTGGCGTTTGGAGAATATGGCGTTAGTGACCATAAATTTTACAGATAGCACATGATTTTTGGGGTAATGTGGTCGGTATCCGGCACATGATCTCATATGCTAGTTAATGTTACTAAGTTCAAACTTCTATATAATTTTCTTCATGATTAAAGCTTTTCAAAATGCAGACCAAAATACACAGAACAAGCTGCAAAACATTAACTTCATCTTACGGCTGATATACATAGTGGAGTATGATATTATTTTGTTACTTTAGGTACATTTTTGAATAGTCACAAACTTTGGTCCAGAGTGGAAAAAAACTAATCTCTAATATGGAAGAGCGGGAGTGGTGGGATGTCTGTGGTGCTTTACTTACCATTCTGAACTGAGTGAATCATGTCATCATTTTGTGCCATCTCAGCAGTGAAGGTTGGTTACCCAGGAGTGTCATTTAATCCCGCCCTTGATGATGCGCTCTGTCATTAGTTTTCTTGTCCATCTCTTGATACTGTCAGTCCACTTTAGTTAGCCTTTGTATTTCCCCCCTCCAAGGCAACTGGGTGCCCAATACCTATTGTTTTTCTGAAGTAAGTCTGCTGAAGACAGAAGAGCGATAAGCTGTCCTTTATTGCTAAGCCAGAACTCTAACCACTACGCTAATGACATTCAATATTATTGTGTTATTTGCGGGTCATCATCATTGCACTTTGAACATGTCCATAAGTGCTCAGATCCCCTCCTCAGCAAGTCCCTCAGTGTCCAGCGACTGACGGCTCCAGTTCTATGTTGGTTGATAAGTCTTCTTACACGGCCACCAAGTTTCTCATTTCTGGCTGTGCCCATCTTAACTCCCATTTCCATCATCCGAAGAAGTGACGTTGATCTGTGTTTGTCGAAGTCCTGTGCTCTTCCAACATCTCGAAGGGCATTGATGATGTCCGTGAGATCCATTAGTTGACCGTCCTCAACGACAGCGCAGCTGGCCAACCTGTCCGATATTTCATTTCCCTGCACTCCCAAATGCACAGGGACAGACAAAGGTTACCTTACGTATTTTTTACTTCTGCAATGATTCTAACCACTGCATGCGTACAGAGACCGCCTCCACTATTTTAATCATGCTCATCGAATCACTCAGTATACAGACGTGAGTGTAGTCTTGTGAGTCTAACCAGTTGAATGCCCTGGTCACTGCCATCAGCTCCACCGTCATGCTATTCGTGGTCATGACGTATACACCACTGTCTTCTTTGCCTGCCGAGCGTGCTGTAAATGCCCATGCACTTCTTTGTCGTATTACAGATACGACTGCATCTTTCTTATCGGTGTTACCGCAGATGAGACCGTTGACCTACGCATTGACCACGACCGAGTTCTGTTGCCTACTTTTCCTATCGAGTGTGACAATACACGAGAATGTCCCTTTGAATGACGTAGGCACAGGTATCCACTCCTCGCCAACGTTGACATTGGTAAGCCCACAGACCTGTTTGATGACATCTTCTGCTCGGCCCACCCATGATTTGCCTCTTTTTAGCCTGGCACCTTTCCATGAGTTCATGGTGCAATGGATGCTCTTTATCTGCACTAATCTTCAGGTATGCTCGTGCCCTCCAGATCTTGATTCTGTCATTCATGGATGGAAAATCAAGAAGATACCTCATTGCTATACAGGGAGTGTCCCTCGTACACCCCAAGATAATGTGCATGGCATTAGAATTCTCTTTGACCAGGATTATTATATCTATCTATGGTCCTTCTGAGCTGAAGAGGGCTCAGGGGTTTCATGGAAATCCTTTCCATGGAACCAGTTTCACTGCAGTCAGGGATACCCCATATCTGCTTCAGTACTTGTCACATCATTTTACAAAATGTATCGGTAAGTTCTGCTGACAAGATCACTTTGTGAATGTCCAACTAAACTGCTCAAAGTGATGATTTCAAACTTCCCTAATTATCACTTTTCTCTCCTCAACATGGTCAACGCCGCTGTAGTCACACAGGTGAGACTAACCAGGCTCGAGAAGCAAGCAGGTATCAAAGAGGTAAGACAAATCCATCACTCAAAGAATGTCAGTCAGATGTGCTGGGTCTATAGTTTTTTAGTTAGTTGAAGGCCTCGGTATCACTGCAAACGAATTAAAGTCCATAATTGCTCAATCACCCCTGTCTGTGGAAACATCCAAATTAACATCTCATTGCATTGAAGGATCCAAAGAAAGAAAGTCAGCTGCAGTCCCCATCATAGCAGCCGTAGCACACGCCAAAAAATATAAGGCCAAGCGGCACCAAAAGTGTATGCAGCTGAACTGTCCTTTGTCATGATAATATCATTATCATTCATTCTAAGCAATCAGAATATTGAAACATGATCCAGATAAAAACTACAGCTCACGGTGTGCACACAGCACTAAACTCAGTAGCTCCGGCAGCAAGCTGGACTTGGAATATGAGAAAACTGCAGCAGTAAGGAACACTCTTTAGACACAACCTCAACAGTTCCTGCCGCTTATCCGTCATATTGACTGGAAGTCCGTGTTGGGTCTAAAGGTGTAGAGATCACAAATATCTTTCTGTAAATCAAGACAACGTGCAAATTAATGTTATTATAAGGGTTGGGGATGGGGCTTTAGGTAATGCACACAATCATTTCTTACAGACGACAAATTTTTTTTTTTTTTTGGCCATATGAATTAAAACAAAAGAAAAAGCAGTAGAAGTGAGAGATTTTTTTTTTTTGCGTTCACCAGCTTTGACCTCTGACAAAGTCCCTAGAGACTGAATTTTGCGTGTTAGTCTGTTTTTCCCTGTCATACGTGTGCACAGGGGTCCCTAGCCACACAGGCAGATAACTCCGTCTTCGAAGGTACTCATATTTTTCCCGTCGATGTGTTATTGACGGGCCTCACTGCTGAGACCAGGGGTGGTTGCCGCAGAGAGAAATCATAGATAAAAATTCCAACTGGTGCAGCCAGGATTTGAACCCACAACCTCTCTATCCCGAGGCCGGTGTCTTGCCTCAAGACCAACCAGTCCCCTGAAGTGAGATATAGATCTGTATTTATGCTTTATGGACTACACCAAGGCATGTGAAAAAGTAAAGAGAAGAAATAATCACAATTTTATATATATATATATAAAAAAAAAGATCACAAATCTTTGCTGAAGGAAAATAAAACTCAAAAGACTAGTCGATGAGTGCTGTACTCATGGTCCATTTATTAATCAATAACAAAAATCCACATCTTGGACTTGACAAATTCAGCAAGTTCACATCCAAAGTCGCAATCATGTTTTCTATAGTCTACCCTGCTAATACCAGTTAGAAGTCTTAAACAAATTTATAACTAGATCAAAGCTTCTAGAAAAGGACTTTCAATTGCAAGACATGTCAAAAAAACACATTTATTAGTCATTGACTGACAAGTCTCCCGAGACAAAGTTGAGGTGTTCAACTAAAAAAAATCCATCTGATCAGCAATAAAGTGAACCGATTGTGTCAGTCTCACAAGACAATTGTCTGAACTTAAAGGACGTTCGATATTCAGATGAATTGCCAATTTTTGGTTGCTATCCAACAGGGTAGCTATACACCTTCATGAAAAAACTGAAATGATAAAGCAGTCATATCAATACGCCTGCCCATTTGTAAACCACAACAATGTATGTCTATCTGATTCTAAAACAGTCTCTGTTATGTTATAGACACAAGTTTATTTCTCTATTTTGCAACAGGCACCACTTTATGTAAATTATTAAAGGCATCTTAGATTGTGCCGGAACGTTTATTATAGACATCAGTCTTGAGTTTTTTTGCTATTGGAAGTGTCAGAGAGATCTGAATTATCTTACTAAAAACTGGAAGCTACCAGGAGTTCTTATTGGTGGACATGTTTGGACTGAGTACATATATGTAGTAGCTATGAAAAAAAATCATTGGAAAAAAAAAAATGTAAATGTAGGCAAAATGTGACGCATTCTACAAACAACATTCATACTTGTCCCCTGTGTGTTCTTATGCATATCCCTGATGTAAGAGCATTGTTTAATAAAAAATATACTCAACAAACTTTCAAAATTTAAGCTGAAGTACAAATAATTTGTGCACCTGGTAACATAACTCATTTGAAAAATAAACTGCAATTGAAATAACTTATCTGATACATAATGAGAACTTGTAGTGGATATTTATGGCACTGATATTTTGGCATAGACTAAACTAATAAGTTGAGTGGCTTATAAATTATTGTGTTGAGGATTAATGAATTCATCCATCATAAGTGATGGAGAGGAGAGAGGAAGTGATGGAAAGGTTCCCTAAATTGGAAAACACCAGGACTGAAAGTAGTCAGCAACTCACAGCTAAGTGTTAGCTTCAGAATCAGGGACAATACAACTTATGAAGTCTTACTCCACCTACTCTCGACTTTAGAAACAAGACCAACAACGCAGGCCAAGACAGAAGTAACTGATAGGGAAAGCAACCAGGTGCTCAATAATGACCCACGGAAATTAGATTGTTTTGAACTGTCTTTTGTAAATATCACAACCTTATTTAAACCGCTATACAATGTATCTGTGCCCTCTTAGGAGGCAGATGAGGAAGAAACATAGGGTGAAAGCAAACAAACAAATTTGATCAAGTTGGAAAAATCCTCCCATTAACTTGGAAATAAAACTTTCTCAGAAAAAAAACAACTCTCTCCAAAGAAGGAATTAAAAAAAATAAAATAAATTGTTACCAAAGCTTACTTTGTATTCCAAAAAATAATCTATAATCATGATACATCATGTTGTTTTGCAAACTCTTGACTTTATGCATTTATTTTTCAAACTGAAATATGTTGATCTAACTCCAATTTAGAAATCATATATAAAATAGCAATACAAAGGTAAAAAAAAGCCAGTATTTGAATTTTCCATATCATTATAGAATTTGGATGAACTTTCACCACATGGTGTAATTATCTGTAAATAAACATTATTTTAAAGATGTAAAATTTGACTACTAGTTCGATTACTTTAAAAACTACGCTTTACTAGCATTTGATCCACTTTCACTTGCCCATTGAATAATAACACAACTATAAGCTAAATAAATCTTGGACTCTACAGTGTGTGAATGGCAAAAAAAAAAAAAAAAAAAATAAAAAATAATTTAGGTGTATACATTTGAGAAAGCCGGGTTAATCCACTGCTGGGTGATGAGTACCCAGGAGCTATCTAGAGTACCACTGTCATTGGAGGTTAAAAAGCAAATATAAACAACATTGATAACTTCTACGATAAAAAATAGTGGGCTGATTTGGTAGATGTTTATCACACAAACTGCCACAGATGGAGACCACCAACATCACTTTAGTATATGAAAGACTACACATAAAGTGAGCAGAGTTTAGTTTCACAAGATAATTATATCAGATGCGTTTACAGAAGTCATATTTTTACAACCCATTTTGGTTACTACACAGACATACCTCGACTTATGATCATTCGAGTTGCGATTTTTCATTGTTACAATATGAGTGCTTGCAATGGGAATACATGTATTGAGAGGAAATATGATGTCATTTTCTACATTTAGTCATGTTTTGTTTCATTAGATCTAGTCGAGAAAACAAAACAAATTATAAATTGGATGGCTGCTCATAATTTTACATTTGTTTAGTTTAATTGCAAGGTCATCTTAATTACATGTCGGGTAAATCCATAAGTGCTTAGATCCCTTCAGAAGAATATCCATCAGTGTATAGTGACTAACATCACTGGTGTTGTGTTGGTTGATAAGTTTCTTTGGATTCCTGTGTAGTGTTTTCACTTGGCATCACCCACCTTCCATATAGCCTAGAATATCATGCTACTTTCAATTTACTCTATTTCCAATGAGTTTTTGGAATGTAATCTCATCATAAGTTGAGGTATGTCTGTACACATTTTAAGTCATTTCTACAGCATTCAGAAATATGGATTATATTGCAAAATATAAGTGAAAACTTGTAAGTAGTTTGCCTTGTTAAAGTTTCAATAATTTTGTAAGATAATATATCAAGCATAAAAACATAGGTCTTTTGCATGTGATAATACAAAGTGTTTTCAAACAAATAAACCATTCAGTCAATACACGCACTACAGTTTTGTGACAAAAGTATGCAGAACCAACTACACACGTATGCATTTAATTAGCAATCAAACTAATGACAAGAAGCAGGAAACAAACTAGATCTCTGTAGACTTTTTGAAATGACAAGATAAGTAATAAGTTTCAGAGTCAAGAGAACTTGCTTTAAACATTCTGTACCACAAAAAAAAAAAAATAGAAACAAATAACTCCACTTGACTGTCATCAAAATGATTTAACTATTACCTGATGCTCAAATGGTCTTTTATTCTGATGGTAGGGCACGATTTTGTTCAATGAGCTCATGAATCGTGTCTATCTTTTAACAAATATAAATAATAAATAGTTTAATATATTTCTTTAAATGAAGAGACAGTAAATTGAGGTATGTTATAAAGTCTGAAGATAATTTTTGCTGTGGTTTTTAAAAAAAAAAAATATCCACCAAGTGTCAATATATTATTTTGTCACTTATGGGACAAATAGAATGCCTAAATGTATAAAGTAAATAGGACACCAAGAGAGTAAGCTTACACAGTGAGCTCTGCCTTAATGCTACAAATATAAACAAACCAATCATGGTGAAGTTCTGTTATAAATAAACTGTGATGTCATTACCAAAGAAAAAAAATCTAATAGGACCAGCAAAAACATGTCTAGCGTTGAATTAAAACATAGATGTCTGAAAATCGTTACTCTAAAATGGGTGAATTAGATATCTTGTTATTTAATGCAATTACAACTATCGTTGCTCGTCATTCATGCGTTAGTTTTTGTCTTATTGTGAGTGGAGAGCACAAGCAATTTGAAAATCTACTCAAGCATGAACAGGTCAGAACAGCATAATAAAACGTGTTGTAAGATTGATTGGCCGGACACGGTAAGGACACTACTTCCGATTGTAGTGTGGAGGCTTGATTGTCTTGCTCAATGTTTCCTCTTCTTGAATTTCTTGTCTAAAAGTTGCAACTTTCTCTGTAAAATAAAAGACAATAATAGTCATCAGGCTAGATATGAATATCAAAAAGACTAAAACTATGATCATAAACAAAGATAATACTCGAAACCTACAAGTGGATATCAAAGTTGAAGAAATAGATCTGGAGACAGTTCAGAGCTACAACTACTTTGGACATGACATATAACCAGTGATGAAAATATAAAACTGAAATTAACAAAAGAATAGGTAAAAAGTAATTTTAATACCATGAAAGATATACTAATATCAAAACAAACAAAACCAGGGCTAAAAATAAGAATAGCAAAATGCGATATTTTCTCAACATTCATGTATAGTGCAAAAACATGGACATTAGACAAGAAATCAGAACAGAAAATTGAATTCTTTGAAATGTGGATTTATAGAAGAAGAGGAAGAATTGGATGGAAAGAAAACAAACAATGAAGTCTTAAAACAACTAAAAATGAAGAGAAAAACTAAACACAATTCAAACAAGACAAATGGGATTTTTTTGGGGGGGGGGGGGGGGGGGGGGGGAGGAGAAATGTTAAAAGACACAGCAGTCTACTAAAAGTAATCTTGGAAGGGAAAATACAATTTAAAAGAGGCAGAGGCAGACCAAGACTAACATGGACGAGTAACATCAAAAGATAGACAAATCAGTTCATAACAACCTGCACTATCAAAACAAGAGACAGAATGGCGCTCCTTGGTAGTCAACCTTCTATGAGGAGATGGCACTCAAGGATGATGATGAGTCATCAGACATAAAAATCCATTGTTGAAAAGAAAAAAAGGGGTGGGGTGTACTTGTCACACCTTGTGACAAATGAGGAAATGTGTAAGTGCATATATATTTTCAATGTGGCTCAACAAGTGGCTTTTATTCTCTGGCCTTATAAGTTCACCCCCAGTATAGACCTCAGTAAAGGGAAAATCCAGTAAAGATAGAGCCACACTCCCCCAAAAAAAAATTCACGACAGAACAAGTCACGGGTCAATATAATACCCAGCTGCCCTACTTTCATAGAGAAAAATATCTGGTACTCATTTTCAGAGAATGGATAAACCCCATCCGTGCCATATTCAATTAAAAAAAGAACTTCTCAACTAACTTAATCGATGCCACTAAAATGTGATGTTTTAACTCCACAGCATTAAATAGCAGCACTTGAATATGTGAGGTGGTAAATGCTCATTCCAACTGTTATTACTATATCCCAACTACAAGTCAGGGGTTTTGATGTTTAAAATCCTTTTTTCTTCACTACACAAAATTGCTTTTCATCAGTTTCAATTTATCCATGTAGGTAAAACACCTGCAAAGAATACATTATGAAGAATGATAGGAAAAAGGAAAAGAAATATTCAATATCGAGTACAAGTTGTGTGTGCGAGAGAAGGGAGAGAACTTTAACCCTTCTTGGGGTTCTCAAAATATCTTCTTTTTTTTTCTGCATTCTTTATGGTGGCAAGAGAGGAAAATGCTACATTTGCACATGCAGGTGTTTAGAAATAGTAATATTTGCATAACTGCCGTTTAAGTTTCAACAGGTATTCACTATGAATTTTGTTAAACAGGAAAAATATCAATGGTTCTTTTTTTTTTTTTTCAAATAATATTTGGCACAACATATAACATGTCAAATAAGTGTCACAAAAACTGAAGCAGTAAAGTTCATTCAACACATTTATATAATGTAGGAAAGAAAACACAAAAAATACAAAAGAAAAAAAAACTGAACTGCTTGAAATGATTTTTATTTTATTTTTTTTAAAAAAAGAAAATATTGAGGTCTCATAGCAGCTAATAAATGGGGAAAGAGAAAAAAAGTAACTGTTTGGCCACTAATGCGCCATTTTTGGCTCATCTCACTGTGGTTAATTTAGGCACAGTTTTACATTACACCAATTGGTGGAAACTACTCAGTTTGAAAGTACACTAAATTTGCCATCATTTCCTGCTTTGTTCGTGGCAAAGGTTGGATTAGAATATTTCAAATTTGTGTTTGAAAATCATTGTTTTCATTCAATTGCACTGATCCTCTTCTTGTGTATTTTAGATTCCATAATATATATACAGTAAAGTCTCGATTATCCGGAATGCTCGGGGAAGAACCCATTCTGGATAATTGAATTTTTCTGGATAATCGAGAGTAAGAAAACCAAACTCAAAATTTATGAAAAAACATGATTGAAAAATTGCAATGCTCAGAAATATTTAAATTCGTGTGACATTCACTAGCTTTCTCTATCAACATGGGTCCTGATATTGGCATTCCTTTTCTTCTTCTTTCTAAAAACCACACATAAAGGACGTCGTCGAGTTTTTCAAATTTTGGCCGTTTCATACTTCGTCTCTGGTGTATATTGTTGCTGCTTTCAGACTCCGACGCAAACTTAAACAACTCATCTTTTTGATTTCGTATGTCATATAATGTTGAAGAGGCTATGCCAAATTCAGTCATCAAAACGTTGCGATTAACGCCTTTTTCAAGTCTACTAGCGATTTCAATCTTCTGGTTCAGTGTCAATACAGTTCGCTTGCGTTTACCTTTGCGGGAAATTGAGGTGTGGTTTGCACTCGCAGAGGCCATTATTTAACACAAAAATGTATTCCGTTAAAAAGTATGCACACATGCGTTTATAGCATATCATGTATAATTTATACTGATGGAACGAATTTCAGCTTGCACAAATGTCTGAGACAAACTAACGTCAAACTCTGTATCTTACTCTTTTTGAATTTCCAGTCGGTAATTTTGAACCCCTCCCCTTTCTTCTCACCATCTCTATGTCACTGCACGCCGGCTGCTCAACCTTTGATTTATAATCATCAAAGTTGTGGGCTCTTCAATTTTCACAAACAATACGTCTGCTTCTAATGTTCGGTCAGACTGTCAAACGCCATATTTTTGACAAATTCATGACCAACTTTAGATCTAAAGCAGGCTATGAGAAAATTAAGCAAATTTGTAAAATCATGTAGATAAGTGTTTTTGGCACGACTAAGATTTCCCGACAAAAACATTTAGTCGGGGGAAAAAGTGAAGATATAGACTGTCTGTCGCTTTTACTTGGAATATTTGGAGACACAATGTCTGGATTGAATAAAATATGTTCGCTCCTATTTGAAGTATATTACTGTAAATACACTATTGTAAACGCAATATTGTGTAATGATAGAGCCTGTAGAAGTAAGCGCAGCGCACAAACCGTGTTGTAGCGTTTTCGATTTCCGGATAAAGGCATTTAATTTAACTGAACAAAACATGATTCAAGCTTTCTCCCTATAATAATTAAAAAAAAAAAAAGTCCGTTAAATTGAGAATTCCGGATTATTGAGTACCGCATAATCGAGACTTTACTGTATATATATATATGATAATATTCATATATATAATTTTCATATATGTGAAAAGTGATTTAGAAATAGGTTTTTGTTAAATTCCGAAGTGATAGTTTGATAATCATTTGAATTCATGTGATGGAGAGATATTGCATGCTTTTTGAAGAATTTTAAAAATATCAGACCAGTAGCAAACCTATTATTTATTTTTTGAAGTACCCACCTTTTTAATACACAAATGTGTTCTTTTTTGGTTTATTAACTGTACGCATAACTGTAAACAACCTAACAGTTATGTAAAAATAAGTTTTTGTTATGAAACTTCATGTAATTCTAAATTATTTTATTAGTATATTATGTTCAACCATTATTTTTTAATAGCTTTTTAAAATGTGTATGTTGCATTTTAATACATAACCAAAGGTAGTTATACCCCCTAGCTTAGTAGCGATAAAGTTAAATAGAATATGGGCAAAAGAAAACAATTTTAGCCATTAATAAAAAATACAAAAACATACTGAAAATAATCTTATAATTAAAAATACAAGACATGACAGACAGAGGTAGGAAAAACGTGATGTGGTCCAACAACATCAAGAAGGGAATTAGCAACAGAATTGACAATCAAGGCAAGAGAAAGATTGAAAATGCTAAATGTCAGTCAAACTTCAATGTAGAGACACGATTACTTGTTTGCGTTCGCCTGATGACTAAAGGAGTACACCTCTTCATCATCCGCCCTTAAAAGGACGTTAAAGGCGTGTCTGCGTTGTGTTGCGGTTTGCAGTATAACTGTGATATTAGTGCCTTTTGGCCCAAAACATCCGACTTCAGCATGACATTTTTGGGTACCGGATTGTCTTTTTTGTTTACTAGAGGCACCACGGAGAGATGGAGCTGGGTCTGGATGGCACTGGTGCACCGATCCTAGTGCAAACCATCAGCTGTGGGTTGCTGACAACTTCCAGCTCTGTTGCTGTAAGGCGCGCCTTCACCTCCAGATGTGATTAGAACACTTGATGACAGATCATAACCTTCACCTCCAGATATGATTAGAACACTGATGACAGTTCATAAAATTGGTGGATTATAAATGGGTTTTAGGGAGTTGATGGGAAAAGCACTCACTGTCAACAGGCAACACAGGTTCAAATGTTAAACTGGCTGGGTGTCAAAGCATTACACTGTATTTACTGTTGCAATGATGATGGTTCATATATCATGGCTTTACCTCAATGTCCGATTACTTTGGATTTCAGCGAAAGGTTTGCTGACATTTTCCGACATTAAAGAGGACCAAATTCACATGGTTACAATAAATTTGTGAAGTCTCTTACTATTGACTTGTTAAACAAAGAAAGAAACACTTGTACCCAACTTTGGATATTTAACAAAGAAATGTTATACAATCATCATCATGTGCCTTACCTGTTGGCATAGGCGATCATGTCCTTCCACAATCTTCTTTCCGCAGTGCATCGTATCCATTCTGTTGTTGACTGTTTTCCATGCCATGACACTAAGCTATCTAGTATTTCTCTCTTTGTCGTCCACGATCTCTCTTTCCTTGTATTTTGCCAGTTGTAACCAAGTATTCCAACTTTCCTCTTCTCGTGATGTGCCCAAATATATTTTGATTGTTTCTTTCTGATGTTTTTTTAGGAGCTCCCTTTTAGTGTTGGTCTTTTTTAAGCTGTCCAGGGAACTTTAAATGCAGAATTCTATCTCATACTGACCAAAATTCTTTCACTGTTTTGCTTCTTTCTTTATCTAACATAATGCCTACTCCTCTTTCAAGTGTGCTTCCCCCACAGTAAAACATTTCTACTGTCACATTGTAATAATCCTGCTCCTTTCCATCTCATTTCAAATAGTCCCAAGATGTTCAATTTCATTCTCTTCATTTCTTGTCAGATGTTTTCTAGTTTGCCAACCTGGAATGCTGATCTAATGTTCTAAGTTACTATTGATTGTGTCTATTTATACGTTATAAAATATGTAATCCTTATCACATAAAAAAAAAAAAAAGGAAGAAAAGATTCACAGATTTGTAATATATTTCTGAGGTCAAATATTGCCATATTTTAGCAACACTTATGATTTAGTACTACTGTGTGAATATCTTGCAGACATAATGTAACTGCATTTCTGTAGTTTATTGATGGATCTAGATCTTGAATAAATTAATTAAACTCTGATGAGCATCAATTAATAAGTGTCAAAGAAAAATGGTTTCTAAAAGCAAATTAATTATTTAAAGTAGATATTCGTTTTTAACTTACCACATGTTAAGGAAAGCTTAAGAATTCCAATCAATAACTTACCTCTTAGAGAAGCTATGGCTTCATGCCGTCTGGCTAAGAATGAATCTAACTGCTTAGCAAATTCTGAAGATACAAAACAATAAAAAGTGTACAAATATTTTTAAGATTATTATTTTTCTTTCTCAACTAATAAACTTAAATGCACTAACCATTTACTCTTGTTCTTGTGTATAAAAGAATCATGATTGTGCTCGCTTAGTCTATTAGTACGCCAATAAACTGATTAAGATCTGACTCTGCCTTTCTGCAATGTTCTGGAAATAGACTAACCAGTGTGGCCAAGAGTGGGGACCAGCGAAGGAAGATAACCAGATACTCAATAATGCAGTGCTATAATTAGATATACTGGACTAAAAATGCACAAATATCACAGCTTCACTGCAAACCACAATACAAGACATCTAAACTCTTTTTATTTTAAAGGATGAACAATGAAGAGGGGTAGTCGTTTGCTGAACTCGAAAAAAAAATAGAAAGTGCTTCAATATTTATTTTGTTCATGAAGAAGGATCTCTACATAAAGTCCATAGATGATAAAAATGTTCAGAGTAGCTTCCTAAAGTTGGACACTACTTTCCTCATGGCAACAATCTGACTTTTGGAACTTCACTTTAGCAGCAAAAACAGTTTAAAAAAAATTAAAAAATTTTGAACAGCCAAAAGTTTTTCAAATGCTCAACATGAACTTGCGCAGACCGTTTTAGCATCCGTCTATTAGACAGATACAGTATAGCATCTATACTATATGACTCGGAACTTGATCACACCGTACCTGAGTTCAGGAATCACTAGACAAAAACTAATTGCTCCACAGAGGGGGGCGTATATCTGGATAACCACCACTCCCATTGTTTGTTATTGTAAACTACTTACAAACCACTATTTTGACCCTAGTTTATGATACCTATCTGTGAGTCACATTTTTAAGATGCGTTCTTCAAACTTGCCGAATGCCCTTTGTAATTTGGAGAAATTAAATTCTCTTTGAAACTTTGCTACAAATCTTTGTATTTACCTAAGAAGAGTCACAATAATCAGATGCAGTAATTGTTTGCCACCTTTGGCCTGGTTTATGGCCCGTTTGAACACATATGTGCCATTTATGGCTATTAGAAAGAGCTTTGTTTACTGGCATGTCGGCTGTCAGTCCAGCCAGTATGTTCACATTTATTTTTTGTGATTGTTCATTGCTTCGTGTTTACAAAGGTTTGATTGATGTCTTGCCAACATCATCGAGTGCCTTCTCCACAGCGAAGGTTGGCTACCATGGATCGCCATTCTACTCTGTTTCTTGCTTTGATGGTGCAGGCTGACATAGATTGACTTGTCCATCTTTTGATGTTACTCGTCCATGTTAGTCTTGGTCTGCCTCTTTTACCTTGTATTTTCCCTTCCAATATTACTTTTAGTAGGCTGTTGTGTCTTTTAACATGCCCCAAAAATTTCATTTGTCTTGTCTTAATTGTATTTAGTAGTTCTCTTTTTATTTTCAGTTGTTTTAAAACTTCATCATTTATTATCTTTTCTTTCTATCCAATTCTACCTATTCTTCTATAAATCCACATTTCAAAGGCTTCAATTTTCTGTTCTGTTTTCTTGTCTAATGTCCATGTTTCTGCACCATACAGGAATATTGAGAAGATGTAACATTTTGCCATTCTTAGTTTCAGCCCTGTTGATATTTGTTTTGTTGTAAGTATATTTTTCATGGCATTAAAATTACTTTTTGCCATAACTATCTTGCCAACAGCTGAAGAGATTTTCAGTCAGAAAAAAAAAACAATTATTGCATGTATTGCCAAATTTATAAATAAAACAAAAAGCTGCACTTTTATGATACGTTAGTATTTTTAAAATAAGCGCATGGTGTGTAAGTGCAAAATTCACCAATATTGACTTGTCAGGGGTCACAGGTGGGAATAATTAGGAAGGTATACGGAGGGAAAAAGTGTTTGCACGCAGCAAACTGTCAAATTCCAAGAATTTGTATTTTGAGAGCTTCATTTTTACAAAGGTATCGCAATCTAGGGTTAAAATTAAAAAAAAAAAAGTATTTCATACCTTCAACATCGTACTCCACATTGTCTGTCATTTTCACCAGTCGCTTATCTTCTTGAATCCATTTCTGAGATTCCTGAAGTAGAAATAAAATTATGTGATCAAATGAGGAGCAACAATTGAAACCAATGAAACACAAATAATACAACCACATATGTAAGTACTTAAATAATTGTCAATAAATTATTTTATACATAAATATACTGTAAAGTACTTGGTCTAAGTTGTACATGTAGGACACAGACAGCTTCTTTAAATTTTTCTCAATTTCTGTGGTGTTCATAAAGTCTAACTATACTTTGTATATAGAATACATTTGAGTCCAGTAATGTTTTTTACTGATGACATACCATACCCAAATTTTTGCTTCGTGTAGAGACACTTCATGAAATGCAATGATATTAAAACAGCTCCAAATACAATTATTTTAGCTATTAACGCATCCGGATAGATGAAAACATGCCTCATCAGAGAAGAATGTTACATCAAGAATCTATTCGTCTTCTTCAGCTAAAAATGCTTGAAACCACATGCAGTAGTTGACCCTGGATTGATTGTCACACTCTTTTAGCTCAGACACAACAGAAATTCTGCATGGATAAAAATTTAACACGTGTGTTAAGAATTTTGTGCTCTGTGCCCACTGATTTGTACACTTGTTGTTACATTTTCCTTAAGGACATGCTTGGACTTTTCAAGATTATGTTTAGGATATCTAGACATTTTTCTTCAGGCCCAGCAGGCGTACCAGATCGCGGAGCATCTTACACATTTCCCGTAGCACAAAACTTATTTAACAAATGGAGGCGAAGGCGCACCTCCCAGCACATGAGCTGGAAGCTGTCAGCGACCCACAGCTGATGGCTTGCGCCAGGATCGGTGAACCAAAACCATACAGACCATGCTCCACCTCTCCGTGGTGCCTCCAGTAACAGACTAACCTGTTTAGTCTGGCCAAGCGTGCAGGGATCGAAGAGGGAAGACAACCCAGTACTCAAAAATGTTGTGCTGAAGTCGGATTGCGCAGAAAGGCGCAAATATAACAGTTATACTGCAAACCACAACACAGCGCAGACACGTCCACTACGCCCTTGTAAGGGCGGATGATGAAGAGGAATATTCTAGTCTACCACAATACTCTAGAATACTTTAGTCATCGAGCGAACGCAAGCAACCACCACCATTTAACAAATTTCCAACCGTAATGTGATGAGGAGGTCGTCTATCAGGAAATCTTGCTATAAATCTTTGAATTGTGTGTATCGACCGCCATTTCGAAACACTTGTTCAACCAAAAAAATTCTTTCTTCCATTGATAACATCATTCTGTTTTGAGTGCAAAGAATTACTGCAGCAGATGACAACCATTCACTGCATTTTGCTTCATGATGGTGCAGCAAATTTTTTGTTACATTACTTATTTTTTCAAATGTGTTCTATATACAGTGTACTGAGACTTTACGAACACCTTGTATATGCAGGGAAATAAAATGTAAATATATTTTCAAAATATGAGTCACTTCAATAGTTGAATCAAGTCTTCCAAATTTAGTGTTATTGAACAAATAAACTGAAAGAGAATTCTGAAAATGAACAGCGATGACAGTCACCAAAGTAGGAGACCACTGGACAAAAAACATAAAGGGAAAAAATAATGTAAATTTAATGAGAGAGAGCCTCCCAAAAACAGTGCAGAAAACAATACTTGCAGACAACTTAGCTCTATGGACTTCAGAAGAAGATATTGCAACAGCAAGTTTTTGAATGCAGCAGACCTATTCTCATTGGAAAAGTGGACAGTTGACCAGCTAGTTAAAATAAATTAAGAAAAAAACAAGTACATTATTCTCTCTCTTAAACAAACCACAATGTCATAGACTAAATTAAAATTGGAAAGCCCAAAATACCTGGACAGCACATTTACTCATTGGTTGACATAGAAAACTCAAATAGAAGGAACATAGCAAAGAGCAAGGCAAAGATGGCAGCCTTGAAAAAAGCTATATAGCACACTTGGGAAACAAATGAGAGCATGTTAACCCTAGATTAGGATACCGTCGTAAAAATTACCGCCTCAAAATATGTTTGTTTGGAATTTGACAGTTTACTACAAGCAAACATCTCCCCCCTTAAGTATTAGTTCTTGTGGCCATAGAGTGTTTAATTTCTTTTCTTTGATGTTGGATTTTTTTCTTTCAATCATGTAGTAAATAGTAATACCTCACGTAAAAGTGTAACCCGTTTTTTTTTTTAAATTCTGCAAATTTTCAAGAAATTTACATATGTAGGTCACTCTGGGTTACGCCTATTTATGACATATCAAAACAATTTATTGTTTTTTTTTCATTAGTGTGGTAGTCATCATGATTTACTTCAAATAACTGGATTTACCCCTTAGGATCTCTTTAAAATTTAGCACACTAATGTAGAAATGAAAAATAAAACAAAAAATTGATTTGGTTTTGGCCGAATAAAACTTTTTTTTTTTTTTTAAACCTTAACACCCTCTATTCAAATTGAGCTCATTACATGATGCAGCAATCCACGATTTGGCCATGTGATTCTGAGTTCATGTCACTTAAATTGCTACAGTAAAACCCTGACAAATTTCTTTTAAATTTTACACAACTATCAAGAAGTACCCAAATGATAAAAATATACATAGTGGCTCACTGAAAGAGTACAGTTTCAACAAGCAAATCTAAAAAAAATGAAATAAAATACCTACCATAGCATGTAAAAATAGCCACAACTTTAGAACAAATGTGTAAAAATGGTAATCAGATTTTCCACAAACTAGAGGAATGTTTGACCTCTTTAAAAAGCATAAACAGCACCATGCCAACACAATAACGCACCTAGGGCTCATTTTACACAAGACCAAAAAACTTATGCTCTTGCAACCAAAGGAAGATCCTAGGAAGCTGGAATGAGGCTTTTACCCAGCAACCACACCTTCCAGAACTGGAGTATATCGTTTACTAAAGAACCTAATGAATAAACCAAAAAATATGTATAACCCAAGGAAACAATGTAACAAAAGTACCTCAAGATAAGCCTTGTACTCGTCAACAAGGACCTCCTCCATCTCCTGCATCTTGTTCAATGCTTGATGGAATGTCAAAAATTCTTCTGTCACCTCTTCTGCCTGGGAAGATAAATATAATTTTTCACCACAAATGTTAGCAATATATGTATAATGTTCAGTCAACCAGGATGTGAAATTGGAACAAAAAAGACACTTGACATAATTTTTTGAGATACAAACAAGGATAAGAACTGATAACATGAACTGTATCAGCTAATTCATCATCGAGTGCCTTCTCCGCAACGAAGGTTGGCTTTCATGTATCGCCATTCCACTCTGTTTCTTGGCTTGATGGTGCAGGCTGTCATAGATTGACTTGTCCATCTTTTGATGTTACTCGTCCATGTTAGTCTTGGTCTGCCTCTTTTACCTTGTATTTTCATCAGCTAATTGCGATTTAATATTATGTATTCAAAATACTTCCTGACTCATATTTCATAGCATGCCACAGAATTAACTTTAATAACATAGTCTCTTATGTTCATGTTTGTATGTGTTTATGTTTCTTTGTATATAAGGAAGGAAGGTTTATCTATGAACTTGAAGATGTAATGTCAGTCTGAGTAATCTTGTATCCTATTCTATTTCAGTACAGTCAAAAACTTATACAATTAATTCAATAAAAGGTCCTAGTCAAAGCCATGTCCTCAAAGGAGTTTCACTGGGCTGTAATATTTATATCTTATAAGTCCTGCAGTTCTTTCAGTCAGCATTCCAAAGCAGTGTTTATTCAACTGGGGGCAATATGGCCCCAGGGGAGCCTACAGAAAATTCCAAGGGGGGCATGGGTAAAATTGGCATAACTAGGGACCATGACATGAGACTAGGAGGCCATGCTTAGGGATGTATATGTTTGTAGAATATTGAGCTCAGAAATCACTTTTTTCCCCCGCCATGTGAATTGTTTCATTAGCAGCACATTTACGAGAAACGAATAGAAATACTGAACAAGACAATACTAGAGAAGGCTCATATATGGGATTACTGAACAAGACAATACTAGAGAAGGCTCATATATGGGATTAAGAAACAACCAAGACATACAAGAACTTGCACAAATTGTCAACTGTAGAGAACTATGACTTCCGCCCTAGGTGTCTTTGATCCAAGAGGAACATGAACAAGAGAAGCATATATCAGAAGTATTTGACGGACATTAAAAGTGACCACCACTGATGGCCTGACCATCTTTGATGTCTTCAGCAACATTATTATCCTTTCCCATTCCTCACTCTACCCATACCTATATGGTCGATTCTACTGTGTTTAGCACTACTTACATTGGAAGTTTTAAGGAGAGCTAAGTCAGAGTTTTGTGGAGATGTACCATCAGGAAGTCTTGGATAATCTTGGGCAACATCTGAAGATTTTCCTTCAAGTGGTCCTCCTGGTCCTAGCTCCTTCACTCTGAAGAAAAGAGAAATGCTCAAAGAGTCAAATGTACATTACTTAAGTAAATCAATGTCCCTACACTTCATGATGACCTACAGGTGCTTAGTTCTTTCCATCAAATGACACAAGTATTAACACAAATGCATTAATAGTAATATGTACATGACTTATTACGTTAATCAACTTCCCTACACTTCAAGCAGATATACAGGAGCTCAGTCCTTCCCATCAAATGACACAAAGTAAAGGTAAGGTAAAATACAAGAACTGAATCGGTGTCTGTATGTGAGTTTTCACCCATGTGCTTGACCACCTATCCATAAGTGTTCCGAGACTTCTGGATAGTGTCGCTTCAAGCATTGAAACTCACGATGTGAGTCAGCATGCCTCACCTTTCCAGAGTACTACCCTGGTGGTACTCATTTCTGCCAGCGGCTGGGTTGGCCGCAGGGGTATTTGTTTTTTTCCAACCACGAGTACAACTCATATTGCTTCCAGCGCAAATTTAACACAGGTTATTCAAACGCCGGTAGCCTAGTCGAGTGGTTTACCCAACTAGGCTACTGAGGCCCTCATGATACAAAGTATTAACACTAATACTCAAATAGTAATATGTACATTACTTATTACGTAAATCAACTTCCCTATAATTCAAGCACACATACACGTGCTCATTTCTTCCCAATAAATGACACAAACTATTAACTCTAATAGTTTCTGTAGCTCACATGTTATAGACACTTTTAATCTGCCTTTAAAATCAAACATCTTACCCATATCAAAAAAGAAAGAACACTGTTGACCCTGTGAAATACAGGGAATATGGTATTGATGTCCAAATTTTGGTTTAACCATTGATAGATTTGTGGGTAAGTGGTCAATATTACACCAGTGATCTCTCTTTTCATAAAAATGCAGCATCTATACCCATTTTAAAGCTGGCCCAGCCCAAAAATCATAGATCAGTATGGATCAAACCTGACCTCTTATCCACAGTAACCCAGCTAATTACTGCTCAACCAAAACTCCCTACCCGTATCCAGCTTGACTTCCAATTCCTAAAGTTTTATATCTACATCAAATTGCTCTTCAAACATTAATAGAAAGAACTATAAAAAAAAAACCATCTTTCTCTTGAGAAGCATTAATGTTCCTACAAATGGTGTTCAGATGCAGATCTATCAGCTCCCTCTTATTCTTCTCTATTGACCAAATGACTCCTCATCATTGTCTACCCTTTAAAAGATGTTAAATAGGCACAGTAACCTTGTGTAACTAGTTTATGGAAAGCCATGTCAGTGCTATGACAGTTTTACCACATAAAGCTGTCACCATACCACATTTTTTTTAGTATTGCTATTATCATCAGTTTTACAGCAGCTTCGCATCTCTACGCATCTTGATGTCTTTACCTATATCAGTGCTATTTTACCTAGCACCCCCAGTTTACTACAAAGGTTAAGAGGTAGGGTTCGATCCCAACCGACGGCTTCCGGTTCACCCAGTCTTTAATGGGTACCAGATTTTTTTTCTGGGAAAGTAAAGCGGCACGGGCGTAATACCGACCACATTACCACAGAAATCATGTGCCGAAGGTCTGTAAAATTTATGGTCACTAACACCATATTCCCTATATGCTACTTGGCACGGGGTACTTTACTTTTTTTTTTTTTTTCATCCAGTTTTGGTATGTATCAACTCTGTCACAACCATGGACTGAGTAATCAAGACAGTGTACATACATGTGTTCTTGAAGGTTAGAGACCTGTTTCAAATGTTTAAGCTAGTCATGATGAGGTAGCTCATCCTGGGCTCTACTATGAGTCACCTACAAAAACTGCTTTTTGAAAGACACCTCAGAAAACCACAACAGAGAAGCAGCTACCTCCATATCCATTCTCAATGTAGAGGTGACAGCATAAAAACTGCTTAGTGCTGTGATCATTTTCCCCTCTCACTCTAGTAGAGAATCAACATCCTGACCTCAGTTTTCTTCCTATAGACCAAGCAGTACTGAGTTATTTGCGGGTCATCATCATTGATCTCCGAACAAGTCCATAGGTGCCCAGATCCCCTCCTCAGCAAGTCCTGCAGTGTCCAGTGACTGATGACTCCAGTTCTGTGTTGATTGATAAGTCTTATGCGCCCACTAAGTTTCTCATTTCTGGCTGTGCTCATCTCAACTCTCATCTCTTTCACTCGAAGGAGGAAGAGACTCATGGTTGTCAAAATCATGTGCCATTCCCACATCTTGGAAGGCATTGATGATGTCCACCTGATCCATTGATTGGCCATCTTCAATGACAGCGCAGCTAGCCAACCTGTTCGCTCTTTCAATTCCCTGTACTCCACCATGTCCAGGAACGTAGACAAAAGGTGATCCTACGTATTCTTGACTTCTGCAATGACTCTACCCATTGTCTGCACACAGAGCCCGCCTCCATTTTTCTTATCATGCTCATCGAATCACTTATTATGCAGGCGTGGTGTAGTCTTGTGACTCTAACCAGATGAATGCCCTGGTCACAGCCATCACCTCCATTGTCATGCTACTTGTGGTCATAATGTATGCACCACTGTCTTCCTTGACTATTCTGTCTGCTGAGCGTGCTGTAAATGCCCATGCACTCCTTTGGTGTCATATTACAGATCCGTTTGTATAGATGACTGCATCTTCCTTATTGGTGTTTTCCCAGATGAGGCCACTGACCTCTGCATTGACCAAGACTGAGTTCTGATCCCCACATTTCCTGTTGACTGTGACAATACACAAGAATGTGCCCCTGAATGACATAGGCACCAGTATTATTGTTTTACTAGGCACCAAGCAGTATTTACTTAGTTCTTAAATAACTGGACAGTGTGTGCATATACATAATGCTAAATTTCCCATAGTGAATAAATAGTAATGCTCAAAAGACTCATGTTTGTGGAAGGAGTTAATTACCAGAACATATATGACGTAATATTATGACAAGTTTGAATGGTACACGTCTATTATTCACATTTACAAATTGATGCGTTTAGTGTCAGAATGATCAAGCAATAAATCATGCAGATATCCCAAAATACATTGGTGGAACTGTAAAAACCTGGAAAAAAAAACCCTTGTATTCTTCTAAAATGTTCTGTCATGAAAAACAAGGAAAAAAATATAACAAACACAAGCCAATCTTAATATTCTACCTGTCTGCATAGCGCAGTGTGTTTAGTGTGTGTTCACAGCAGCTCATGCCTGGAGATATCATAGAGATCTGAAAAGAAAAAAAAATAAGGAATAATAATATAAAAAATATGATGAATAATAATTTAAAAAATATATGTGACATATGAGCATTAAGGAAAACTGCTACTTCTTTCTCCTTGTACCTCCCTGTGGAACATAGGTTTTCTACACTTTCCAAGCCGTCCTATTTCTTGCCATTCTCTTAAGATCGCTCCAAGTCCACCAGACTTTTCCAAGTATGTTTTGGTTTTTCTCTGCCTTCTCCCCTGGAGATTTCAAAAAGGGTTTGTCATCCCTCAGTTGGTTTCTGCAGAAAATGTGTCCTATCTAGTCCCATTGTCAACATCATATCTCTCTGTCCACTGATATTTGACTAGTAGTAAAAAAAAAAGTACCCCCGTCACGCCAAGGGGCGTATAGGGAAATATGGTGTTAGTGACCCTATATTTTACAGACCTTCAGCACATGATTTTTGGGGTAATGTGGTCGGTATTACGCCCGTGCTGCTTTACTTTCCCAGAAAAAAATCCGGTACCCATTTAAGGCTGGGTGAACCCGGAAGCCGTCGGTTGGGATCGAACCCTACCCCTTGTCCTTTGTAGTCCAGTTCACTAACCACTGAGCTATCGCGGCTCCCTATATTTGACTGGTACTCTCCCATAATTCTAAGTTATTTATGCCCTGCCATTTTCATCCCTTTATTCTTTGTGATTGTCATTTTTTTGTTGTTCATCACATTTCAGCCAAACATAGGACTGATTTAATACCATCTTATTAAAGGAGCTTATAAAGAGGTTAAAATATAACTAAAACAAATTATTAAGTAAAACTTGCACTGGGATGAGGATTTGACAAAGCCTACAAATGCACACAAGCATACATTACTGTCTAACATTTGTATTGTTCTTTTCATTCCATATTCAGTTTTAATGGCACAAAATAATCTTGGGTAAGGGATAGACAGGCCCAATCTTAGAGATGACAACACATACACAATCTAATTTACTGATGTATGAAGGTAGATATTAGCTTTCTTCATATTCAGAACAAATAAACAAACTAACAAAAACAGCTTTTTAAAAAAAAATAAGAGAAAAACCAGAGGATGCCACAGTCACGATGGATCTATTGTTCAGCACAGTTGGAGCTCAAGGACCTTCACAGTTCCAATCAAAGGAAGAACAGTAAAGGAGGAAAGCTGTGCTTTTGCAGCAACTATATGCAATTTGAACATGGAGATCATGGCAGTGACTAAAGTCATGGGCTGGCTAAAAATCAACCTTTGTGTTTTCTAAGTGATCAATGAGCATGCTCAGGAAAATCGAAGGGGGCTGGACACGAAGATGGTGTTTGGTGTCATTAAGAAAGTCAAGACTAACTGGTATATGTTTCATTTTCACCATTAAACACTCAAACATGAGAAAAGAAACAAAAAAAGCTAACAGCCTGGCTGGTACCTGATGGTGTACGTGCAACAATGGCTGACATTTTTAATTCTAGCAGGGACTTAGGATGAGCTAATAATTCAATTAATTATCATAAATCTACAACCATGCCCAGACAGAAAAAAAACATCTGGCATCAGGTAAAAATTGAAGACGCCAGAATGGAGCACTACGATGGGGAAGAGAAGAATAACAGAGAGGTGTTTTCAGTCTCCACACATTGAGGAATAATCTAGGGAGATCTGAGCACTTATGGATGTATCCATTGTGCAATGAGGATGATCCGTTGAGTAAGCTAAACCATTTAGTGCAAATACAAAAATCTCATGGGTAAAATGATATGGATGGAGTAGTTTTATTATTTTCATTGACTAAACAATAAAAAATGTTCACTACAGTTCCCCTGATTTTTCTTTACCATGCATGTCCTAGACTTGTCTCCAATGAAGGAATCTCTCAACACCTGTGTCAGTTTGCTAGCCCGAAATGGAAGATGAGCACCCTTTCTCCCTAAAGCTCTTATGCACTCCTGTAAAATAAGTACAAATAACAATCAACACTATGTCACAAATCATAAAAATGTCTGTTTTTTTTTTTTAACTGATAAGATATCTAAAAACAGCTTTAAAAAAAAAAAATTTACATATACTTTAGACAATTCACTCAACGTATAAAAAGAATCTATCACGCATTTTCTCCCTTGCTCCCGCATCTATCCCTGTGTCTGTATGTGCATGCGCGCCACACACAGACAGATATACATCATCATCATGACTGTTGCATTCACCACAGCCCGTTTGAAAGTATATCTGTCTCTAGCCATATCCCTCACTTCTTCTCTTGTCATGTTCAAGACCTTTATGTCTTGAAGCTACGTTCTTTTTGGTCTGCCCCTGATGTGCTGTCCTAGAACCACGCCTTCCATTATTGTTCTTTTCAGTCTACTGTGACCATAGTATTTTAACTTCCTCTGTAGAATGGTGTTTATAAGGCAGTTCTTTTTAATGTTTAATTCTTTTAATATGTCTTTATTACTCTTTAAATTATTATCTAAGGAATCTTAATGATATATTTTGATCATTTTGTTTCAAATGGAAATGGTTTTTTTTCCTTGGTGTTTGCGAGAGTGTCCACAATTCACAACCATATTTCGCTATCAAGAAGATAAATGCCCTCAGTAATTTAAAAATTGTATTGCCTTGCTAGTATTGTGCTTTGAAGTTAGATCAGGTGTAAGACAGGGGTATTCAACTATTCTCCCCCCAACTGTTTATTACATACATGGACTATATATATGCAAGTTAGAACCCATCAGAGACAGAGGAGATCTATGAGCTTTTATTTGCAGATGATAAGGCACTCATACATGAAAAAAATAGAAGACCTACGAAAAAACTTTAAAAAACTCAACAGCAAAGGCACAAAATACAACATGAAAATCAACATCAACAAAACAGAAATCATGAATGTCACAAAAGAGAAACAGAACATTAACATAACTATAGAAAGCAGGGAACTAAAACAGGTAGAGGAATCCAAATACCTCGGCAGTTTAGTGACAAACAACAATTCACAAACAGCAGAGATAGACTCATGATGCATCAAGCTTGTCAAATCCTTAGACAACTATCACCACTATTGTCCAACAAGGAAATAACACTAGAGGCAAAACGGGCACTGTATAATACAATCTTCAAACCAATGCAAGACCTGGACTCTAGATGCAAGAGCAATAAGAAAAATAACCTCTGCTGAGATGAAATGTGTTAGACGAATGACAGGTAACAGCCTGAGAGACAAGATAAGAAATGAAGAACTGAGAAAAAAGCTAGGAATGGCCCCTACCATAGAATATATAAAGAAACAACAGATAAAATGGTTTGGCCATGTGACAAAGAAAAAAGATCAAAACACAACACAATGAGCGTTCAATAAGCATTGCGAGAACATCAGACCCAAGGGTCAACCATGAAAAAGATGGATCGATGGAATATTAGAAGCACTAGGAAACATAACAGCAGCAGAAGCGAATGAAAGAGCAAAAGAAGACCGCAAATTATATCTCCCCTCGATGCTGAAAGGCAAATGTGGAAGGATGTTCATGGCAATTAATTTTTGTGTTGCTATTGCTAATCTTCTTTTGATCCCTATCTGATAGTCTCCATTGATAGTTACTACTCACCTCAGATACTCATTGTTTGTTACAATTTCAAGTTCTTCACTGCTGGTGCTGATTTTGGGTTGCATTTTGTTTTGTCAATGGACATTATCTTGATTTTATGTATATTTAGATATAAGTTTTGATTTTCACTGTGTTTTTAATACACTCAATTATCTTTCAATCCTTTAGTACTGTTTAAGAGTGTGCCATCAGTCTAACTGAATTCTGGAATAAATTTATTGTGAAAAATGTTAACTTCACAAATCTGCCAAATTTTCTGATGTTTCTCATGAGATCAGCAAGAGTATTTTACTGATATGACTTTATTAGAGGTTTTATTTATTGCAACAACTGAAATAATTACATTAGCACTGTTCAACATAGCTATAGTTCAATGCACTTATGACAGCGCACAGATATCACGAGAAAAGAATAGTTTTGGCCTGGTGCACAGCCATCCATTGCTTGAGTACCCATCCAGCACACTTTTGGAAACTTCAGCTTGTTATGAATAATGTGATGGGCTGATCCAGCAATTAATGCCCAATGGTGATGTCACCTCCATGACTATGATGTGCTGCTTTTCCAATATCACATTTACACCATGGCTGCAATATTGTCTCAAGGGTGCCACCATCATGTTCAACTGTTTCAAAGATTCTATGCATGCTACAGGTATGTCAATGTCATTTATTGGTTGCTCAAGGTCCCTGCCCCTGTATAATAGACACTCTGATATTGGTCACCCATTATTTTAAATACAACTTATCTAGTTTCTTACCGAACGATCCATATATATATATATATATATATATATATATATATATATATATATATATATATATATATATATATATTTATATATATATATATATATATATATATATATTTATATATATATATATATATATATATATATATATTTATATATATATATATATATATATATATATATATTTATATATATATATATCTATATACACACACAAATATAGAAGTCATGTTGCTCACACAGTATAATAACTATTGTGAACGATCAATGAACTTACTTTGAGAGCAAGAAGACTTTTATTTATTTCAGCTCCTTCCATTCTTGTATTTCTGTCTGAACTTGAAGTATCTGCCCCACGTTCATTACCTTAAAACATTAATTAACCAGATGATTAATATTGGAGCTGTATAAGTTATATTTTAAAACCTGTATGTAAATCTAACTGTACTCTAAATGGCCCAGAAGAGATGCAGTCTTTTTTCCCTCTGGGCATGATTAAAAATTTGAAAGATCACTCAAAGAACTAGTTCAAAGCTGGTTACTCAAATTGTAATAATGTGATAACACCTATGCTGCAAACTATAGAGAAGCATGGTAGTCAACCTTGTCAACAGAATGTATGAATACGCTTTTCGAGGGAACTGTAATATGAGTGGAGCGAACATCATCATCATCGTGTGCCTTCTCCGCAACGAAGGTTGGCTACCATGGATCGCCATTCTACTCTGTTTCTTGCTTTGATGGTGCAGGCTGTCATAGATTGACTTGACCATCTTTTGATGTTACTCGTCCATGTTAGTTTTGGTCTGCCTCTGCCTCTTTTACCTTGTATTTTTCCTTCCAATATTATTTTTAGTAGGCTGTTGTGTCTTAAATTTCATTTGTCTTGTCTTAATTGTATTTAGTAGTTCTCTTTTTATTTTCAGTTGTTTTAAAACTTTATCGTTTGTTATCTTTTGTTCCCATCCAATTCTACCTATTCTTCTATAAATCCACAATTCACGAGCGAACATCGGGACTTCCCAACTGCAGTGTGATTCCATGAAGTGAACAGAAAGGAGAATGATGAGATTGGGAATGAATAAGAAATCTGGTTAATCCTGCATGCTATATTGGAGAAAAAGATATGGGGGAGGTTATTAATGAGTTCTTTTGAAAGAAAAGGTATCACACAGTTGTGGCACTATTTATGCATTAAAATCAAGGTCTGAGGATCCAACTTCATATAATCTACCATTAAAAACAAACAAAGCAGTTCTCCAATGTTCCATATTGTAGGTAAGTGTTTTTAAAAATAAATTTTGTGGCAATTACACATTGAAATTGTTCAGATCCAGTGAATTGATATGTATATTTTGATTTATTGTGCATTCCTTAATATATGTGTGAAATTTGAAAGAAATCAGTGGCATTTCTTTTTAAAATAAGCAATTGAAATCAGTGAGAGCCACAAAATGTTCAGGTTGGCTTATGGATTTCTTGCAGCATACATGATATGAATGGATTGTGTCATTCAAAGCAATTGACTTTTTAAAAAGCAAAATGGACTACTTTGATTAATTGTGAATTCCTACATATTTAATTGTAAAGAAATCTGAAATGAATCTGCCCTGTTTAAGGAAAGAAAAAAAGATAAGGACCATCTCCTCATTGACATATTATTATGACTTTGTTAATGCCATAATCAGGAATAACATCAGCGACGTAGATTTTTTTTAGCATGCAAGACGAGAGAAAGTAATTAACAATAATTTATTACACTATCTAAAAGATAACAATGCATAATTAATTCACTTAAAAATATCACTTATTATTGAATAATAGACAAATATGCACAATTAAAGGTATCATTGTCTTGTTCAATTGAAGGGTTAACTAGCTCACTATTGTGTTTCCAATGTTAAGAAATTATCTTGAAAATTTTACCAAAGTACCTATGTGGTGGTGTCTACAATTAACACCTGACAGAGACAGTTGCACATGCTTTGAAGATGCAGACAGTTGAGAGACCGGTAGTAGAACCCAATAACAGGATCTGTAACCAAAACTATGTCAAGGCAGGATGGACAGAAACACAGACAAACAGATATTAAACAGCAATCATTGAATGATTTCACTATGCTTCCTGTGTCAAATCATTTAAAATAGAAAAAAAAAATCAAACACATTGGTATATAACAATGTAAAAATACTGATAACTGCATGCTAGTAACAGATGATCTAATACTTGCAATAATAAAATCCAAGCTGCAAAGCAATCTACAAAACACATACCAGCTAAGTCAATGAGAGAAAACTTTCCATGAATTTTGTTTCGGACTCTGCAGGAAAAAAAAATGAACACAATCAAGAGAGGAATTAAATTTTCATTCAATCACAAATGTTCAATTTCTTCTTCTTCTGCGTTCACCCTACGACTACTCTTTACTGTACACCCACAAAAAGACGTAAGTGAGCATAGAAACATTACGTGGAAGTTCACAGCAGAGTACTGATGTGTTTTTTTGGCCCAACAAATCTGAGTCCAGCACAGCATGTATCTGTACAAGGTTGCCTGCCCTCTTTGCTTGGTGGTTAGACTAGTTTGTTTATGTCCAGGAGCACCACTAGAATGTGGAGTAGGGTATGGATCATTATTGTTTGCTGATCTTGACAAAGTAGTCAGCTGCGAGTTGCTGACTGCTCTGATGGTAAGTTGCTGGAGGGCATCCTGACCTTCAAATGTTCAATTGATGACTAAAAGTCAGGTAAAATGTTCAACTGACATAAAAATAGAATGAATTTGAGTAGCTATAATTTTATGACATTCCCAACAAGGAAAGAGCATACTGCATTTTGTAAATTAAACTTCACTCATCTCTTAAAAAGATTTTCAAAGATTATTATAGCTGCTTCAACAAGCAGCAAATAAGCAGCCAAAATAAGGAATAACTCTTGTAATGAATTTAATGAAACTGCTGTATTGGCAACAAACTTCTGCCAGAAAATCCTCAAGGTGAAATGATTAAGAGTTAAATGTCTATTCTAGGTCTGTATTTCTAAAATGTTTGCTGTGTTTAAATTTGTAGACGTTAAATATCCCTACATTTTATATTGCATACTTGTTGGATTGGGAAAATAGAGGGAAAATGTGTAATTAACTGCGACTTACAAATGGATTAAACATGGCATTTATTGTCACAACTACAAAACGTAATCCTATAAACATAGTATAAATAGCTGTGATATCATCATCAAGTACCGGGCCTAGTGGCGTAGGTGATCATGTCTCTCCACAACATTCGATCTCGGCAGCTATTTATAATTTCTGTTGTTGACCTTCTGCCAAGCCATTCTCTTAAGCTGTCTATACCTGATTCAGCTGTGATATACCTGAAACTTATAACTGTCTTACGTGTATCAAATTTCTCTTGTAGAACACATGAATGAAAGGTAAAGTGCGAGACTTGAATCTGCATCTCAGCACATGAGTTTTCACCCATATGTGCTCAGTCACCATTCCAGAAGTGTCGCTGCAAGCAACGAAACTCATGACACAAGGCGGCATTCCTCAACTTCCCAGAAAACTACCCTGGTACCCATTCCTGCCAGTAGCTGGGTCGGCCGTGTGGGTATTTTTTTTTCCAACCTTGAGTACAATTGACACAGCTTCCAGTGGGAATTGAACACAGGTTGTCCAAACGTCGGTAGCCTAGCTGAGTGGTTTTCCCAACTAGGCTACCAAGGCCCCCAAACATGAATGAATGGATAATACATATTGATCACTCACAGCTGATATGTCATTAATGTATGACATCTGCGGCTATTTTGTCAATTCTGTTGGTTATGAGCGTAAATAATGAAAATAATAAGCGTAAAGTAAAAAGTTAAGTAAAAATAATGAGTGTAATGCTATTAAAATTAAAAAAACTGTGTTGTATATCACTTATAAATAATTCCTGTTTTCTTCTCCTCTAATTAGAATGACTTCTATTACCTTTAGCAGTTGTAGAATTTATCCTTTATTTTGTTGTCTTTTATATGATGCATAGCATTGCATTGTGGTGATGTTTATGAATCTAACTATCACTTGTTAGTACATAAACCTTACAGCATATTAAACCAGTGCTGCTTTATGGCTGTGAATCATGGACAAGTGGAAGGATATACAACGTCAGATTGAATCACTTGAGATGTGTTTTTTTTAAGAAGGATGCTACATGTTTTGTGGGAGGCTGAAGAATCCAATGAGGAGGTACTAACTGATGCAGACAAGAATAAGGAGATTATAACACATTAGAAACAAGTAGTTAAGATTTGTGGGACATGTATAGAATAGAGGTGGATTAGAATAATTTATAACAGCAAAAACAGAAGGTCAGAGGGATAGGGGCAAGCAAAGATGAAATATCCTGGATGGTTTGATGACATAGTAAGGAAAAAGATCAGTGGTGGAACTGTTACACATCGCATTCAATACTTCTCGGCATGAAAGAAATAATTATATACTATAGAATTGCAAAATCTGTAACAGAATGCATAATTTATATAAAGCAAAATAAGTACTTGTAATCTCCTGTAACAAATAAACCAAATGCCAATAATTTACCTCTGACGTAAGATAATCTGAAAGACTGCATGAGAGCGTGAAGAATGTTGATTTGCTGATGTCTGTCCAGATGTTCTGCAGACACAAAGGAACATCTGTTACTTAAATATAACATTACACTATGTGTTCAATAGATATACATAACTGTGATGCTGTTAAAATTATTAAATACAGACATAAGTAACAAAAACTATATTATTAAATGTTTAACTAAAGATTTTAAACCTAAACATTTTCTTCTTACATTAGAATATGATCAATTTTATTAGCGATTTGCTTAGTGGGACTGGGTGGTCTAGAGATAAAACTTTGGCCTCTGAACATGAAGGTCTTGGGTTGAATCCTACCAAAGCAGTGGGAATTTTTCTCTTCGACTACATGGTTTATATGCAGCTTTAACTTTCCCTGGTCTCTGGTGGTAAGATCTGATGTCTAACCTTCTTGGATAACTGTAAAAAACAGGTCCTGTGTGCATATTAAGAATTGAAAAGGGGAGGCAAAAAAAAAAAAAATGACAGCTGCACAGGGAAAATTGAGTCTACCCAAAAACATCACATTCACTTATTTTTAGATGTCTGACTGATATACACCACACCCAAAATTTATGGAATAAAAACAGAGAAACATATATACAATTTAGAAAATTTCAAAGACATTGGAAAAGCACATTGTTTGTATACTTAAATTTAAGTTTTTTGGCTTTCTCAGCAAAACATAAATCTGTTGTTGGTAAATTGTTTTTCAAAATTATGTAAACTTTCACTGAGTGTTTTATAAACTGACAGTAATATTTGACAAAGAATCACAGCTGAAGGCAGACATGTTAAATATCCTCAACGCTGGTAATAATTTCAAACTTTAAACATCAGAACAATTTTGTATCACAATTACTAAATTATATTCGAACTGGGGAAGAGAATAGCAGTGAGAAAAAGTACTGTTCCCTCATTTACAAGTGTCATTGCTTAAGTTAAGTGAGTTTAAAAATTTACTTTCTTACAACATATATTGTATGATACTCAATCTTATTATGAATAATAAGACACAAATTTTATATTTTATTGATTTTCAAGTTTTTAAAACAACATTTTAACTGTTAAGTGTGATATCAATAACAATTACCTGACATTATTTCCATGCTGTATCAGCTGTAAGACCTGCTCTGTGTTAGTGACAGCCTCCTCTCTGAGCCCTACAACCTGTACTTGATTCTTGTGGTCTTCCAGGACTCGCAATTTGGCCTTCTCATTGAGCAGGTCAAACACCTACAGATGAACACAAATCAACATTAAGCACCTTAACAAAGACAGTGGTTTTTAAACATAAACTCAACTGTTTGACTAACAAAGAATTTAATATAATAAATTCATCATTCATGCTAGAAATAGTAATACAAATAATCATTATCATCACCGAGTGCAGTCTCCACATAAATGGCCGGCTACCATGGAGCATCATTCCGCATTATTATATGAATAATATGTGATATAAAAGTATATTTAACGACTAACTAAAAAATCGATGCTGTCACAAAGCATGAAAGGTTACTCTTGCCATTTTGAAATTTTCCGGTCAAAAATTATCTAGACAAGAGGGTTGAATTAGTGTTAATGAAGTTCTATGATGTAACTTTTGCTTTCGATGCCTCAAGTTATTGAGGGAATGGTGGTAACCTAAATGGTGTTGTTCATTCTAAATGATGTTGTTATGGATTCAGAAGCCTGTGAGCTGACGCCCTTCAGCCCAGTACTATGTAATATATCTGCAGGTGTTTCTAATTTCCCTTTTAGGTCTGTACAAGGTGTTCCAATTATCAGGGTTTTGAGGAAATAGAGTTGCTCTGATGTCAACGAGCTTTGGACAGTCAAAAAAGGTGATGTTTTACTGTTTCATATGGGTGTTCACAGAGTGGACATGCTGGAGTTTGGTTTCATTGTATTCTATAAATGTGGTTGTTCAATGGTACATGATCTGTTCTCAACCTGAAGATGGTGGTTTGGTCTCTTCTTTTTAGGTTGTTAATATTATCATGGGCATTTGGCCTTGACGTGTATTTAAAAAGATATCTCCCTGTTTTTCCCATGGTCCATCCATTCAGCCAATCTTCTCTACTGGTGGAGTTTATGATTGGTTTGACTGTGTTTAATGAGATGTCAATGTTAAATTGTGTCTGTCTGGATCCTCTCTTAGCAAATGTATCTACATTATCATTTCCTGGTGTGTTGGAGTGTTCTATGCATCACTAGCCTTATGTAATTGTGTGTTAATGAAATTATCTATGTCTATGGTGAGCTGTGTGAATTCTGGTTTGCTTGTGTTACTTCCCAGCACCTGCAGGGCTAAATTCAAATCAGTAAATATGACTATTTTTTTTTCCTTTCATGGTATGGTATCAAAAACAGTATTCAGATGGTGCACTGCTGTTTCTAACGCTGTTATTTCTGCTTCATAATTATAGCAGACTTCACCACATGGGCCACAGTTCTTCTGCTGTTCCGTCTGGGTAATCTATCAAAATCCCTTATCTGGCTTGAATAGTTACCTTTATGGCAGCACCATCAGTATATACATGTATCCAGTCATCTGGATAAGTATCTATGGTTTTTCATACGGCGGTTTGTTATTGGTTATTATAGTTGTCAGCATTTTTATCTATTCTGGCCTATATTTCTATACATATTTCTGGGTTTACGTAATTTGCATTTGGTGACAATTTTTTGAAGACTCTTGATGTTTCTCAGGTAGGTGGTATTTTTCTTGTATGTTCCTGACATGCTGCAAAGTTTAGATCTTCCGTTTGATTCTTTGGTTAGGAAACCACGTATCCACTAGCTTTGTGTTAGGATGGTCTTCCTCCATTCTTTTTTGTCTTTCATATAGCACCATAGTGGTCAATGGTGGCCTCTTATCTCTAAAGGTTCTACATTGCAATATATTTTGCATTCAGTTTGGACCTCATAGTGCCATTGATGAGCTGGAGTACACTGTTTTGTATCCTGTTAAGTGACATGTTAGTTGTTTTGCACCACATATTCTAAAGGATAGATTCCTGCCTTTTACCACAGATATATTTCTTGATCATAAACCAATATGTAAAATTTATGGTTCAAACAATTTATCTCAAAGCTGCTCAACCTTCCAGTTATGGCCCCGGAACAAGATAAATGAGTGGGATCAAAGAGAGAAGCAACTTGGTTCCCCAAAATACCATGATGAAGTTTGTTGTGTTAAAAGGGCACAGGTATCCAGCAGGTTGTAAACCCATGATACAGCAGAACTATGCCCACTCAATATCCTATTTTAGTAATAACAAAGAATAAGATAAAAATATGTTTTTTGAAACAAGTTTAACACGCAACCTATTCAGAAGTAAACATTGACTGACTGAACTCCAGGTCAATGAATACATATAAAAAAAAGGGGATATAGACAGCTCTGGTTCATTGATTTTGGTGCCAAAAAAAAAAAAAAAAAATCAGACCTGGTGATGAGGACTGGGTGATGACAGGTGCCTTCTCTCTCTCTCTCTCTTTCTCACACACACACACCCCGCCAACCATGAGTACTCAAAATAAAAAAAAATAAAAATGTACTAATATTTAATATAGAAATGACAAAGTTGTTCTATAAAATGCAGATTGCTGCTATTATCCTTTCTTTTCTCTGTGTATTCAAATTAATAATATTCTGCAGCCGCAACAAATATAACTAGAGCAACATGTTCAAAGCTCTGACTAGTATTTACATTCGTTCCTTAGCATAGATGAGTTTGCTATCATTAGTTTTGTCATCTATACATTTGATAACAATGGCAACAAAAGTTAAAACAGTTATTTCTATTATCCACAATCCCCATACCTTTCCGCTGTAGATTTCAAAAAAGCTTGCACCAACCACAAGATCCAGCTTCTTGTACTTTGAATTTAACAACCTGAACACATCTTTTGCTATGAAAGAAAAAAAAACATAACAGATGGTCAATAAATATCACCAATGTACAATATCCCACATATAATTTCACATAAATAAAGTCAATTATCCCATTAAGCATAGATTATGATACCTATATGTAACTCTCCCATTTACAATACAGTGTTAAAAGTTTACTACTACTTAAATGTAACATTAGGTGTTCTTAAAAAAATAGTAATTTTTCCAAACTTTTGACACAGTCATGTGTGTTCACACTAGGCAAAACGCAGGGACTTGAAATTCCTGGCTCAAATTGATGCAGGACCCGAGTTTCACCTCATGGACTGTACGTGTTACAATGTCTATTGGGACGTTCACCATAAGTATGTTTGGTGAACGTATAGCGTTATTTGCTGCGTTTCACAAGTTACAAAGGGATGTTTGATATTTGCGGATAACCAGGAAATTTCCCTGGTCATAGGAAAAAAGTTTTAAAAAAATAAAAAGAAGAAAAAAGGGCAATTTCTTGAAAATTTGCTTTTTTTTTCTCAATACAGGTCATCAAAAGTGATAATTAAGAAGGTACATGGAGCAAACGAGGGAGCCGCAATAGTTCAGTGGTTAGTGAACTGGACTACAAAGGACAAGAGGTAGGGTTCGATCCCAACTGATGGCTTCTGGGTTCACCCAGCCTTTAATGGGTACCTGATTTTTTTCAGGGAAAGTGAAGCGGCACGGGCGTAATACAGACCACATTACCCCAAAAAATCATGTCTGTAAAATATATAGTCACCAACACCATATTTCCTATACGCTACTTGGTGTGACGGCTGTACTTTACTTTTTCTTTTTTATGGAGCGAACATAATGTTTGAATATTGAAAAATGTCAAATTTTGAGGAATTTGTGTTTTGATGCTGTAAATTTTACTACAGTATTGCAATCTAGGATCAAGGAAACAGTTTTAAGTAAACATTTTAGATATATGGAGAGTATGTTTCTTATATATAGATTAACAGTAATCCTCCCTTTAGTGCCGGATTTGTTTACAAGACACCTGATCATTCTCCAAAAAGTAAATATTAAACTGTTCTCCAATAAAACCTGTTTATTTTCATAAACAAACCTAAAATATCAATACTCATTAAATTCTAGTTTAATCTTCTAGTATACTATTTTATATACTGTGTGCATTAATTTTCTCTTTGTGCTTAAATATCAACTATTGAAAAATATTTAAGCATATGTAAAATACATGGATGATATGAGGTTAATGCTCTCATCTGCGATAATTCAGATGATGTGTTGATCTACACAGATGTTTCTGTAGTACACCATCAACACAGTGCTTGGGTGTTTATTGCATGTTTCAGTGGCACAGCTATTTAAGAATGTAGTGGTGCCTATGCAAGAACAACCTGCAGCATGACATAGAGATCATGACTGAGACACAGACATTTATCTGGCAACGGTCACAAAATTACACTCATAGCTGTGGCTTGATTGTCCTGACAGGCTCCAACTGTAGGCAATGGCTGGAGTCAATACTCCAGAGAGGTCAAGGATTGGAGGTGTTCTTTCCTTCTTGTTCGTTCCAGGTCACACAGGTATTGAAAGAAACGAAAAAGCAGACAGATTGGCAGGTTCTGCGAGTTTAGCAGATGGACATTCAATGGATAAGTGATATATTTCACCTTCAAGAGTTTGGCAGAATGAAGAACTTTGAAACAACGTTGCTATCTAGACTGCATGAAATGAGGATGAAGATTAGTATTGCCAAACTGAATATTCTGGACGAACAAAGTCAGCAAATACCGAATTGGCAAAGTTAGCTGCTGTGTGCTGACGGACATTTTGAGGAAATCGGAGCTCCTTGGATGTGTCTAGGTGCAGTGATGATGAAGATACTAACATAACAAAACAAGGATAATATATAAATATGAAATATATTTCACCATTATCATCATCATCTAGCATGTCTCTGCTGGAACTTGGCTACTCTGAAGTTTTATCTGACCTGTGCAAGATGTTCAAATCGTACAGCAGTCATTTCCAGTTCATCTGTGATCTTGTGCCCACCTTCTTACAGGTCTTCCTTTCTCTCATTTACCTGGAACTATACCCTCCATTATTATCTACTCTAGGCTATTGTGTTATTTTATATGACTAAAATATTTTATTTTCATTATTTTCATGTCCTTTACCAACCAGTTTTCTGTAATTTTAATATATTTTTTCTGTCCATGGTATATCCAGTATTCATTCAAAGAATTGTGAATTTTTCATCAGATTGCTAACTGTCCATGTTTCAGAGCCATATGGGAGCAAATACAGGCTCTTAAAACCTAAATATATTTGTAAGCACAATCTCATTCAATAATGGCTTAGGAATTTACCATCTCTGGTTTTCAATCCTTGCATTGCTTGTATAATGAGTGTTATTGCTTTAGAACATGTGAAAGATTTCTAGCATTACCCCAACTCGGGGTCGACATGCACATCTCCTCACAGGTGATTAAAATATGATGTGTGAAAACATTTCTTGACCAAGGGGCTAGGCAATGATGTTGTATTTTAGATCAAAATAAACAACCTCAAAGTCTTCCTTTTTTGGGGAAAAAAAAAGGAAAAAAAAAAAAAGTACCCTGACCATGGGAAATTACTATCAGCATTTAACTTAATCTGAATTAAAAAATTTTCAATTTTTGGTCAAATTTGAAAATTTGTCTTTGTCTGATCACGTAAGTTTGAAACAGCATGAGATTTTGTGCAAAAAAAAAAAGAAATTACTGCACATATTTTTTCTTAAAATAAAAAATAAAAAAAAATAATACACACTGTTACAGTGTCATATAGGGTGGTGTTTGGCCTTCAACTCTTATATTTCCTATGACTGTGATGCTTAGTTCTGACACCTATATCACAACAACAGAAAGTTATATACCTTGAGAGACACATGGAGACCTATAAGATGATGATTCTGACATGAAAGCCAAAAGCAGTAGTGTACACAAACATTCCATATACCCTTTCACTAAAGCAAGTACATGCATCAACTACATCCCAATGACTGATGTCTTTCAAAAGAGCTTATTCAGAACCAGCTTTCAGCGATCAACCACATCTTTCTTTAAATGTCCTAAATGTTTTAGGTGCTCACTCACCTAAAATGCATTCCTTCTAGACACATCTATAAGATTAATTTATGAATTGCCAGGAGATGTGTTGCATATGGGAGAAGTTTCAATTAAAGTCTGGGGCAAGCGTGGTACTTAGATTAAAGTTAATTGAAAGATTTAATCTGCAATCATTCTGTCCAGTCAATCATATGACTGCAAAACCTGGACTGTTTTGACAGCTGAACCACTTCTATAACTATTTCCTATGACTGAGAACCAGTCACGTATCACTGAACAACCACATAAATAGAATACAACGAAACCGTACTCCAGTATGCCCTCTGTGTGAACACCCTCACAAAACAGTAGAACATCCAAAGCTCACCAACATAAGAGCAACTCTAATTCCTCAAACATCTGATAAATGGAATACTGAATTACCAGAAAGAAGCTCTGAAACATCTGCAGAGATTATATGTCATTGGGGCGAATGGCATCAGTTCAAGAGCCACTGGATCCATAACAGAACTAACTATTTTGCTATGAAGAATACTAAGACAGGATGACAAAATACTGAAGCCAAACAAATGTATTATTTGAATGGTCCATTATGACAAGCACACACAAAAATCACGGAGTTAATAGCTGAGAGGGCCTGATCATGTGTCAATTAAACATCAACTATTGAAGTTATTTTATAATTTGGGGGGGGGGGGGGAGAGAGAGAGAGAGAAAGAAGAAAGAGGAAGGAGGAGAGAGAAAGAGAAATAATCACAAGATGGGCAAAAGTATATTAAAAAAAAAAAAAAAAAAAAAAAAGCATTTATGTTATCACTTCAGATAATGGAGCAAAAATATAGGCAGCAATCATTTCATAGGTGATAGTTTGTAATAGGAATCAGTGAACTAAAACTGATCCAGCGTACATTATAACCCGGAAACAGTCTGGCCAGCCAAGTGGATAGGGATCAAAGAGGGAGGATAAGGCAGCACCAAATATGCCAACCTGAAGTCGGATGTGATGGATCAAAAGGTGCAAAGATCACAGCTTGATGTATACCACAGCATAATACAACTACACCCATTTAAGGCTAGAAGACAACCCATTCATCATGGAGCAGCAAGACTGGAGTTTTGTTCAAAGTGATGAGGGGAACAAATGGATGATCCATAAATGTATGTGTCATAAAGCTGTAGTAACAACACTTCTGAGACTGGTCTCATGAGAAGACATCTCCAAACTCACTCTAAGAGAAAACGATAACAATATGGCTCACAGGATCCCAATAGATGAACCAGTTAGAAACGACACTAAGAAGGGAAACACATACTGGTATTATATTATGTGCTAAACGGGTTTTGATAATAAGGGACACTTTTGTTTTAAATCAATGGCCATAAGATCATATTTTGGCATTTTCAGTTTCTTTTGCTTCTATACCCAAAAATACAGTTGTAACAAATGCATGTGAACATTCCTTTAAATGTGACCAACATTTTTTTGTTGGCAATAACTATAAAATACAATTTTAAAAATTTCATATTTAAAAAAAAATAACAGTATACAACTGCAAATACAAAAAGTTAAAAAAAAGTGTCATTACTTGAAACCAAAATTCAGATAAGATAAAGAAAAGACACTTGTTACATACCTGCTAACAGATAAATTCCCTTTGAACAATCCTGCTGCCCCTTGCTTGAAAAATCACCACCCATTGTCTGTGCAAGAAAATTAATGTAGGTTATCAAAAAAATATATTTAAAAATTGAATAAATACAAATAATAATTAAATAAGATTTAAATACAAATAATAATTAAATAAGATTTACATACAAAAGAGTCCTTTAACAACTTTTAATACTTTGATAGTGTATAAAATGAAAAACTTTTTATAAGACAGTTCTATTTATGAACTAGTTTTACTAATGCATAAAAGCAGACTTACGTGTGTTTTACCACTGCCAGTTTGTCCATAAGCAAAACAAGTGGCCATCCCACTTTCAAATATACTTTCCACTAGAGGTTGTGCTGTGTACCTGGTCAAGAATGATGAAAATAGACTTGAAAACCTACTTGACAGTAAACCACTAACTGAGAGTTGGAAAGTCAGTACTAAGAAGTAACATAACAAAGTCAATGAACTACTTCCTATTCTGCACTATAACCTCATAACGTGTCATCAAAGAAATAAATGATCCATAAAGTTATACAATTAGTACTAACCAGTAAACTACTCCCACAACAAAGAAATACTAATTTATCATTTAGTCTCTATAAGTTTATTCAAACGGTCACTAACTAAGCTTCAATTGTCTTTCACAATGTTAGCGTAATTTATTCTTAAATGACAAACACCTTGAAAATATAAATTTCTTTTATGACTTTTCATCGATATATGATATAATTTTAAAAGATGTCAGATTCCTTGATGGATTTCTGCTTAATATTTCTTTATGTTTAATTATACGAGGTGCTATCAAAAAGTTTCCTATCTACGGCCTTTGTACAGGACAGAGAACAGTACAGTATTTTACCATCAACGATTCAATATGAATGTTCTATACATCTGTTCTGAGCGCTTACTCTTTAAAACCTCTATCAGTTTCATGCAGTCAAATACGGAATTCCCTCCCGCAAAGTCTGGAGAATGTTTGTCTAGCCTGCCACTTCTGGAAAAATTACACCTGGACTCATCATCATCATCGAGTGCCTTCTCCGCAATGAAGGTTGGCTACCATGGAGCGCCATTCTGCTCTGTCTCTTGCTTTGATGGTGCAGGTTGTCATAGGCTGATTTGTCCATCTTTTGATGCTACTTGTCCATGTTAGTCTTGGTCTGCCTCTTTTACCTTGTATTTTCCCTTCCAGGATTACTTTTAGTAGGCTGTTGTGTCTTTTAACATGGCCCAAAAATCGCACCAACATTTTTCTCAGGAGATAGGCCTGATATTTGTCAACATGATGTATAGGTCATTGCAGCTAAAGAGCACACCCTGAACAGGCATGTCTAGAATCAGTATGGTAAGTTGTTACACAGTCATGGCCTAATGTGGTATGGCACAACACTATTTTGTTTGTGATGATTATAACACTATCCTGTTGAAAGTTAAAAGAAACTTGAACAAAGTGCGTACATCAAGCAGGTAAAAAACACTTCTGAATCCAGAATTTGCATTGAGGTAAATGTGTTCTAGGTAAAACATATGTTCATTCTGAATGACATTCAACAGGCTACACGTGAGTAAACTGTTGAGGTGTTGAATGATTTCAGGCATTGCTGGAATACTTGACATTAGCTATAGCTCAGTTCAAGCGATTCTAACTGACGATCTCAACATCTGTTGAATTGTCAGTGGATGATTCACCATGACAATGACACAGCTCACACATCCATCAAGGTGTGTCAGTACAAAAGTACTGCTCCACACCCTCCCGACGACTGTCTGTGACTTTTTCTTCTTTCCTGGAATGAAAATTAAATTATGATAGCAAAGATTTGCCACATCAGAGGTCATTCAAGAGGAAATAACTTTGCTGGAGAACCTGAAAAAGGAGCATTTTCCTAAAGTGTTCCGGTAGAAGCAAGGCAGCTGACATCGTTGCATTAACTTCTAAGAAGACCATTTCGAAGTGTACAGAGGCCTATAAAATTTCAAGTGTGTACCATTTTGTGGGGTTAATTTGGAAACTTTTTGATAGCCCCTCGAATTTGAACTTTCTAAAAGTGTTTTACGTCATATTTGTAAGTTCATTAGCCCTGAGGAATAAACAAACAGCAGCAACAACTGTCATATAAAATGAAGACAGGAATACATTTAATTATATAGTCAACAGCATTAAGTTTTGGCTCATTATTACCTGTAGACAATATCATTGGTGGCATTTTCATCAAAAGCATAGTCAAATCGGAACTGCTGGTTTTCTAAGTATTTTGTGAGATCCACTTTGAGTTTTGGCTCATGGACTATCACATTTTCTTTGTTTGGAACTGTAATTACATCTGCTTCATTTCTGCCAATTTCTGTTCAGAAAATAATCAATGACTTAAACATGGAGAACAATGAGGCACATCAGAATGTAGGAAATAATTATAATGTATCAGAAGAACTATCATCACCAAGCACCATGATTGCAGGCATAGAAGATTATGTCTCTCCACAATTTGTCTCTGGTATTCCCCCCCCCAATATCTTCTTCTATCAATGTTTCCAGCTGACACAATATGCATTAAGTGTTTCCTTCTTCCTAGTTGGCCAAAAATGATTGCTTCCTCTTGATGATGGCAATAAGTTTTCTTTTTTCCCCATTTTTAGTTTACTTTAGTCGACAGATTATTTTCACAGCACAATGGACAACTCCATTGTGTTCAGATCCCCTCATCAGCACATTACCTGGTAAGAAAAGCACACCTGTCAAACTCTAGCAAAAACACAGAAGAAGAATTCAACTCAGATGCAAGAACTCTGCAGCACCGGCGAAGACCTTTTCAGTACATTCTTTTTGCTCCTTTTTTATTTATCTGTCTATGGTATTCTCAATATTTTTCTGTAATACCACACTTCTGTGACTTCCTTAGATTTTCTTCTCTGTTGTCCAGAATCAATTTCCACACCCCAGAACTGGCTCTACATAACAACAAAAAACTTTTCTTACTTCTGTTGACGTGGAATGGTGTGAGAAACTACATGAAGCTTAATTTCATTTCAATAAATTTGTGGCATTTAGCATGTAATATTAAACATACAATAAAACTATACACTGGTCAAGGTCAGTAGCTATAATCACAAACTGAAGACAGTGTGTGTTTTTGACATTTTTAAAAAGCAGCTCAAAGTTATTTTCGTGCATATTTTAAACACAACCAAAATGTCAATGAATTGTCAAGTGCTTTATAATTTAAAAATACATGTCTAAAGCATCTCTATGAAATTTATTTCTGCATATTTTATTACAAGGTGATATGTTGTGTCAGATAATGAAAAACATATTCATAAAGCTGTGTCATATATGTTCCTAACTTCACTGCTGTTATAAAAAATAGTCAACATTACCCCTTTTGCTGAGAGGTCGTTTTCTCACACATACACAAATTTGATGATTTTCTGTGGGGTCAGACGATGTAATTGGACGATAGTCCAGATTACTTCTAAAGTCTCTGAGGATATGAAACAAGCAGCTTGTTACTTAGAAACATATCCATATAATGCCTGTCAAAAGCAACACATATATATCTTCTGCAAATGATACAAAAGCGGAGAAATTAGACCATCAACTGATAGCATAGACATCATAGTAATTAATTAAAACAAAAGGACATAATTAAAATTTTAAAACACAATTAACAAATTTATAATCAAAAACAAAAATTAAAAGTCTGAATGAACAGCAGAGAGAAATTATGTTGAACTTGTTAATTTTTGTTTCTTAAAAAATTGGTAGAAAGCAGGCACAAAAAAGAACTGGCATAGAATGACTGTAATAACAAGGTGCAGGCTGCTGAAGAAATTATAATTGTGGTATGAACTAACTGATCATTAATGTAACATAATTAGGTAACAAACTGCTTCTAGAAGATGAAGCTACAGTCTTACTTAATCATAGCCAGAAACTCCCAGTTGGGATCACTCGTGTCAAAGTGGCTCTCATACTGTTCCTTAATTGCCATGTGTGCGGCACGTCGGTCGTCGCGCTTCTGTTTAATCTTCTCCACCTCTTTCACACAATTTGATTTTCTCCGTGCTATTTAAATGGAGTATATGATTTAGCAAGAAAACACAATGATGACACAGGAGTATCCCAGGCAACAGCATTAATCCCAGGCCCTTAGCTAATTTTTTAAAAATTGATTAATAACAAATCTATGAAAAATACAAAAAACACCAACACAAATACATAAACATTCAGGTTTCAAATTTAACTTAGTCACTAATTCTTCTTCCTTTAGCTCAGGTATTCAATAAACCCTTTCCAACTTTCCAAGACGCTCTGTTTCTTGCCATTCTTTTAAGATCATTTCATGTCTTCCCCATTCTTTTCATCACTGCTTCCACCTGTCTTCCCCAAGAAAATTTTGGTCTTCCTCTTTGTCTCTTCCCCTGAGTATTCCAAAAAAAAAAAAAAAAGGGCATGTCGTGTAATACTCTCAGTTGGTTTCTGCAGTGTGAGTCCTATCCAGTACCATTGTCTTCATTGTATCTCTTTATCCACTGGTATTTGACCAGTTACTTTTCCATAATTCTATGTTAGTGGTTTTGTCCTGCCATTTTCATCCCTCCAATCTGTGCAAGTATCCATTAATGAAGGTCTATATCTTTGCGATTGTCATTTTTATTGTTCTCCATGTTTCACAACTATTTAATAAGACTGATTTAACATTGGAGTTAATTTTTATTTTTGAATTTAACCTAATTTTTAAAATTTCAACATGCTTCTTAGCTTAATAAAGGCTCCTCTTGCTTTTTGTATCTCTATTTTGGTATCATTCTCTGTTTCTCCTCCGTTGTCTATATTACTGCTTACTAATACATAAGATTTTACATCTAGTAGAGGTAATTCTCCTTAGTCACTAATTAGATATAATAAAAAAGACTTCCATCATTCTTTTCTATAGCATTAATCATTCTTTTTGTTCAAGCAACTTTCAAGCATTTATTCTGAAAATATAAATTCTATCATCTCCATACTAATTTCTGTGTCCAGAATTCAAAGTGTATAGATTTGACTGTCAAAACATTCCAATGTGATAGGACAAAGAACAGCATAAACAGCAATTAAAATGTTCTGAAAAACAAAGGCAGTAAATGTGAGCTACTGTGATAATCAATGCTTAAAAAAAACAAAAAAAAAACATTTGACAAAAGCTACAAAAAAAGAGGAAGTAATTTAGAGAATGTCTTTATATCACAATTATATCTTTAACATTCTATTTTTTTCCCTGTGGCACAAGCTCTGAAACACTGTGTTCATCATTTGATGCTTTCCTCCTCTGTTATTGTATTATCATCATTCTCTTGTTTACCTCTCTGTCACAACTCACTATTTTCTCTCTCTCTTTTTTAAAATTACCTAACATCTATAAATTTTTGGTAATTATTTGCTTATTAACTACAAAATGTACATTTCACTCTAATTATATACTACTATGTGTCATAATTAACATCCCTTTCATATAACAAACAATAATTTCTTGCACACTAATGCATGATTCAGCACCTATCAATGATTACAGAAATATGTGTATGCGAGTGTGCACACGACCTCTGATGTCCTGGAAAAGTCTGGAGCATGCAATCGGTGGAAGTCAATAGATCCTGCCAAACATTTGTTCAATGAACAGTGTTCCTCATGGCTTGGCTGAATCTGTCAATACATGTTGGAGAATCTGGCAGCAGAAGGAGCAAGGATTTCTCCACTTCCAAGGAAGTCTGTTACCTTACATCTGAAACCAAAGCTGAGTTGCAGGGGATGCCATAAGATGGATGAGGTGCACCGAATAGCACTGGTGTTTCTAACTGTGTCCTATTTTAAATAAAAATATCAATAAAGAGATCACCTGCATTGTTAGAGGTCGGCACCAATGACTTTCGAGAGTCAGATGATGCTGGCCCTGTTTCTGGTTGACCATTTTGATGGGATGATGTGTTATGCTTGGGATTAACAGCAAAACTTGGCCGTGATTTGGCTGAGGGAGCTGTAAATGGTCAACAAAAGAAAACAATTTGTAAGGTTAATATGAAGAATTTCCACTGTATTAATTGGCATCGAATGGACTATTGTAAAGTCAAAATAAAAGAGGAATGAGATGGAGTCCTACAAGTGTTCTTGAGGACTTGGATTTTGCAGATGATATATGACTCCTCTCATCAATACAAAGATGTACAGACTAAAATTAAAAACCTAGCAACTAATGAAGAAAAATAAAATTGGACTTAACATTAATAAAAATAAACAGATGAGGATTAGGATAAATAAGTAAGAAAGATAAATCTATTATACCCAAGTTCATGTAGAATGTTATAAGCATACTACTACATTGATCAGAATCAAGGGAACTAACCAAATCCCTCAGCCTCAAGCAAGAGGTCTTACCGAATATGTACCTTCACTGCATAATGGGCATTTTTTTTTGGCCCAATGCCCACGGGCATTTATTATCCAACAATGAAGGAAACCAATGCTTATGACATTGCTAAAGTGTTCTTAAGAGAAACTGGAGCTGAATAGGCCATGTTTTCAAAATGTCTCAAACAGCAAAACTGAGTAGCCCTTCGCTGGAATCCAGAAGGAAACAAAATAAGAGGAACACAAAATATAGACATGGTATAGAATTATTGATAAATAATTGAAGGAAAATGGTTGCACATGGGGTTGGCTTGTACTCAAGACAGACAACAGTAGAAATCTGGATTAGAGTAGTGTGTGTGTGTGTGAGAAGAGAGGGATAGAGCGAAAAATTCTAAAAATAATACACACAAATTTTTTTGTCCATATTTTGTATAATTTATGTAAAAATATAGAAAGGAGTTTGAACAGAATTATTATTTTCTACATTAAATTTATGGATTGATTAAAATAAATGTAATAGTTCAATTAAAATAATTGTGAAGGAACTGCGATATTTTGTCAGTTCTGTGTTTATAGGATGGTAAGCAATGTTATGAGGTGTCATCTGTTATAGAGTGATATAATTACAGGTGTGATGGACATTTGTATAGATGGATTTGTACAGAACAGTTATGTGATAAAGTACTATACTATACTTACTATACTTTGTACCTATGCTTGCTTCATTTACCCTTACATATGGGCACAGACCATCAACATGAGCTTTCGAATCCTTTCTATACTTTGTTCTCTTCTAATCTTTTCCAGGTGTCATATATTTTTGCCATCTGTTACTTCTGGATCTCATAAGTGTTTCTATGTATTCCATTTCCTCTTCAGCTGTGAGTTCCAGGTGAGCTTGCTTTATTAGCATCTCATTAATTTAGTTAAATAAACTGTAGTGTTGTAACTGATCTAAGTAACTTTGGAGGAGGGATAGCCAAACACACAAAATGCCACAAAAGTGTAGATTAAAATCAACAAAGATATCTTACCTTTAGTTGCCACTCTTGTGTCTGCTGGAGGTGCCATGCTTCTCTGCAATTTAAAATTCAAAGCAATTGTACTCAAAGCTTACTACTAATTGTTTCCTCTCAAATGAAACTTTTATCTAATTTGTATATATTTATAATGTTCTTGTGATGCATACAAATGGTTTTTTTTTTGGTTGGGTGAGACAATGATATAGTCTATATTGTCATAATGTATTTATTAGCATATATAGTAGAACCAATTAATGCATATCAATCTGCATTTCTGGTATGCATCATACTGCATTTCTAGAAATTGTAACACTTGAAAAGGTAAGTGAATAAGCACACAAAAAAAGATGGTAATATTTAAATTAGTAGGTATTCTAATAAACAAAATATTGAAGAAAAAATTGAATTTTACAAAAGTTGATTACTTCAGAGTAATATATTGATGCTTATTTATAACGGCAATTTTAGTTTAACCAAATAATTATGCACTCTATTATTGATGAAAATGATTATAAAATAAGTTTGTTCATTGTTGTTACCTCATTTCTATTTTTTTTTTTAAATTACATGAAATAGTTAAATCACCATATCCATTAATAACACAAAATAACACAGACAAAATACATATAATCAATATCATTAAATATAATTGTATCTTAAAAGAAGGATTGTGTTGCAGTAAAGTAATAATGTTGCTAAATATATATATATATATATATATATATATATATATATATATATATATATATATATATATATATATATATATATATATATATACACACATACATACATACACAGTATAACAATAGGATTACAGGTTACATATGAAAAACTCATTGCAAATATTGTAAGTTGAAAGTAGCTTTCATTGCTATGATCCAGGCCAATTATGAATTGGACTACTGGAATACCATACAATTTATATAACCTATTCAAGTTTTGTTTCGTTCCGAACAGATTTAATGAAACAAAGGTGGCTAAATATACAAAATGACATCATAGTATTTCCTCTTAATACATATATTCCTATTGAATGCACTTAAAGCGTAACTCAAACAATCATTAATTCAAGGTATGTCTACACATAACTATATATCATCATCATCAAGTACCGGGCCTGCTGGTGTAAGTGATCAGGTCTCTCCACAACTTTCGATCATGACAGTTGTTTGCCATTTCTGTTGTTGACCTTCTGCCAAGTCATTCTCTTAAGCTGTCTGGTATCTTTTCTCTTTGCTTCCCTCATCTCTTCATCCCTCAATTTTCCCAGTTGTCACAATATATTCCAGCTGTTCTCATTACATGGCCAAAAAATGATGATTGTTTCTTCCTGATATTGGAAATTAGCTCTCGTTTTGCTTTGACCTCTTTCAGAACGTTTTCATTACTCTTCTTAGCTGTCCATGGTATTCTCAATATTCTTCTGTAAAACCACTTTTCTACAGACTCCAGTGATTTTCTTGTCTGTTGTCCTATTGTCCATGATTCACATCCATATATTAAGACTGGCTCATATAACTATATATATAACTATGTCTACAAACATATATAAAACATTAAAATCACAATTATTGAGATCCTGAGAAACACATTTCACTAGCACAGCACTGACATCACCCTGAACCTGACAGCACCTTAGAGTTAGGATATTTAAACTTTCACAGTTAATTTCAACTTTCAAAATTCAAGTTAATGTAAATTACTCCAAACACAAAGATTATATGAAAAAATAAAAAGATGTTATCACAGTAAAATGTTTTAATTTGTATTTGAAAAAAGAATATAATTATATATATAACAGAATTCTGCCACTTCTGCTGATTAAATAAATAATACAGTAAAATACTTCATACACATTCATCTATATTAATTTGCTAAACTTCTAATAATATTACATTCTATATCACACTTGCCAGAAAGCACCAGAGACCAACAGAAAAAATGCTTAAATATATACCTTTTCCCCGTGTCTGCTAGCCACACTTTGCCGCCCAGGACGTTTTCCCTGATACTTCCGCTCAGGGATGTTTTCTGAATTACCATTGGCATAAGAGCATGAACTGGCACTACTTGGAGCATCATCATCTTCTTCCATGGCTTCTTCCTGTCTACTGTTTTTCAGAGGGATCTGATGATCGGTGTAACCCATTCTATAAATGCATCTTTCTACTCATTTAAATGTGTATTGATTCTATAAATGCATCTTTTTTTATACTCATTTAAATGTGTATTGAATAAGTCTAACATGACCAGAAACTAGTTGGTCATATAACTGAGACAACACAAATTTTCAATTTAAAGTATGGTAGAATCAACACAACAACATGAACGTTTTATATATATTATACAAAATTTAGAACAATATAAAGAACCAAGTCACATAAAATTATGATCAGTTGAGTTTTTTCGTTTCATTTAATGCAAAAATTATATTAGAAGTGTACAATCTAAATGTTTACTTCAATGCAGAAATAACTATTATAAAGGATATTTTCAGTGATTATATTCTACACAAAAGAACAGACTAATTAAAAAAAATAAATAGTCAACTATTTTAAAAATTTCACAATATATTTATATTATTTCTGTTACTTATAAAGCAAAGCAAAAAGCTGCTTATTTTAAATAAATTTAAAATTATTGTTAAATTTATTCATCTGATATCTACAAAATATTTCTAGAATGTTAATTTTCAACATTATAAGATCAATAATAAAAAGACTCCAAACCGCAGCAAAAAATAATTAACAAAAGATAATCTGCATCAGCAACTTACTTTGGATATTTTTGGATCAGCTGCACTGTCTTCGATAACTGGGGGAGCCAAATGAGGGTTCAGTGAAACTATGGCATCCATTTCAATCTGAGAACACAATTAAAAAATATATATATATACAACATTTAACAGATATGTACTTCACATTAATAAATAAGGAACTATTATTTGCATGAAGCATGAGCCAATTACTTAAATAAACCATTAGATTAGAATAGTATTTGTTGATCTTTGTATATTTTTTATTTTGTACCTGCTAAAGACATTTGTTGAAATGTTGTAATTTGTCTAGTCTCTCTTTTAGTTTTAGCTCATGATCATCATCATCGAGTGCCATCTCTGCAATGAAGGTTGGCTACCATAGAGCGCCATTCTGTTCTGTCTCTTGCTTTGATGGTGCAGGTTGTTATAGGCTGACTTGTCCATCTTTTGATGTTACTCGTCCATGTTAGTCTTGGTCTGCCTCAGCCCCTTTTACCCTGTATTTTCCCCTCCAAGCTTACTTTTAGTAGGCTGTTGTGAGTTTCAGTTTTAGGTGTTTATTTTACATTAATTAAAACACTGCTGTCTAGGGTTGCCTGCCTGTGCCCATTTGGGTCACCCACATATATATAATTTTAGTTTTTCCCGTCAACTTCTATTTGACTCAAATTGTGACACCAATAGTACAGAAAAAGTTGCTTCCTTCTTATGTTTACTGAATGTAGATCAAAGTAATGGATGATTTTCTATGAATTGCAGCACTTTGATGAGTTTTTAAGACAAAGTTTTGTTATATGAAGTATATTCTTAATATCTTCAATTCAGGCACTAACCATAGTTACAATAGAAATATATATCATTTTGAACATCTGAATTAAAAAATTACACTGGATGTAGTTCTTTCATTTGGAATTGTCTCCTGTCACCAATTATGGCTGCATGGTAGTCAACCTTGCCAATACGGTTTGGTGGGAGCTGTGACATGGGTGGAGAGGATAATGTTAATTCTCAACTGCTGTGATACTGATTCCATGAACAGAACAGAACATCATTTATTAATTTCATCAATCCATCCACTCATGGGCATCCCAATTATGTTGGTTAGCCACAACATGGGTATTTGTATTTATGCCCATTCAACAACCTTACACGGATGGTGAATACAGGCAAGAAATTATAGGGAGCTCAATGCGCCTGACAGCAGCAGAACAGAAGTTGCCAGCAAATCATAGCTGTGGCTTTCGCGAGGATTAGTGAGTGAACCAGAACCATCCAGACCATACTCCACTTCTTAGTGGTGCCTCCAGTAACAGATTAACCAGTCTAGTCAGGCCAATTAGGTATCAAGGAAGAAGGCAACCCAGAACGGCTGAAGTCAGATGTGTAGAGCCGAAAGGCATAAATATTACAGCTCAACTCAAAACCACAACACATACACCCTGACTTAATGTTCTTTTAAGTGTGGATGGTGAAAATGTATATTCAATTAATCATCAGGTGAATGACTATACTTTATGTATTGATCAAATGAAGTTCAAAGAACTGTCACCAAATGTAAATTACATAAACCCAGACATCTGTACAGAAATAGCAGAACAGATAAAAATGCTGACCCAGTATGAGTATCAATAACTGCCGCAAGGAAACCCACAGATAGTTATCCATATGACTGGATACATATGTATATATACTGATGGTGCAGCCACAAAAGCAACTATTAAAGCTGGATATGAACCTTTAAACAACACTCACGTATATTGGAATCAAACAATGTGCAAAGCCCTCAGACCTGAACCATGGTCCAACTGTAAAAATTAAACAAAAATAATTTCACATGTTCCAGGAAGTCTCCAAAAAAAAGAGCAATCCAAGACCAAAATGAGAGCCTTATCATACTCCAGGAAAAATACCTCAAAGATACATGGACATGGGTTTTTACAGACGGATCTGCAACTAAAGCCTCAAAAAAGGGAGGCAGTGGCATCTATATAACCTACCCATTTGGAAAGACACAAACTTACTCTCTTCTAACTGGAGAAATGTGCACAAATTGTAGAGCAGAGGCAATGGCACTCCACACAGCCATACAAACTCTCAACACAAAAGAGGTCCAAGTCTGATAATTGTCATCCTCACTGATGCAAGGTCAGTCATACAAGTAATGTCAAATTCAAAACAGGACAGACTCATCTAAGAAATAAGGAACAACACATGTTCGCTGTCAGAAAAGATAGAAGTCCTGCAGTGGATACCAGCACATTGTGGCCATCCCTGAAAATAAGAAAGCAGACTCATGTGACTCATAAAAGCAAGTGTGAGCCTTCAACAGTCCAACCAACCCGCAAGCCTCAAAGAAATAAAAACATCCTGAAGCAAGCCAGGAAAACAGAATGGAGGGAGATACATGCTAAAATATAAGCCAGAACATGACAGTCTAAACAAACTTAGCAGACCAAGATATTCACTCAGAACAGGTCAGAGCACATCAACACAAGATAAGACTCAGTGACTTTGCAACATGTAAATGCGCACAGCCAAACAAACTCCAGAGCATACACTAGAGGACTGCAGCACTTTAAACACACTAAGAACACAAATATGGCCCACAGAAAAAGTCTCTATGACAAGCTATGGGGAACTGGTGATGACCTGAATAGCACTATCTTGTTGGTGGCCCAAACTGATACAAGTGTCTAAATGCATAGCAATAGCCAAACGCTGAAGAAGATGAATAAAGCTAGATACAGAATTTTCATAAACTATCCAGACAGTGCAGAAGAACTATGTGGCCCATGTGGTGAAATCTGGAATAACTATGAAGCAGAAATAACAGTCATAGAAACAGCAGTGTGCTATCTGAACATTGTTTTTGATACCACACCAGCAAGGAAAAAAAACAATCAACACTGATTCCAAATTAGCTGTTCAGGCGCTAGGAAGTAATAATAACAAACCAGAACTCACACATCTCACCATAAACATAGATAACCTCATTAATACACATGACATAAGGCTAGTGATGCAATGGATCCCAGGACACTCAACACATCAGGAAACGATAAGGTAGATACACCAACTAAGAGAGGATCCAGGAAGACAGATTCACACCAACATCTCTTTAAACGCAGCCAAACAGAAATCATAAATTCCAGCAGTAAAGATTGGCTGAATGGACAGGCTATGGGAAAAACAGGGAGAGAGCTTCTTAAATATATGCCATGGCCAAACCCCCCATGACAACATTAACCCTAGATTATGACAGGGGAGTAAAAATTACAGCATCAAAACACAAATTCTTCAAAATTAGATGGTTTGCAGTGGCCAAAAATTTTCCCACATCATGTACCTTCCTAATTACTACTCCCGAAAACCCCTGAGTGTTGGATTTGTTTCCCTTGGTTTTGGATTCCCAACAGGAATTGTAGAACATCATCTTTTTGAATGTCCAAAGCTCACTGACATCAGAGCACCACTACTTCCTGGAAGACCTGATAAATGGAACACCTGGTACGGAATTACAACGGAACTCAGAAATACCTGCAGATATTATTACATGGCATTGGGCCAAAGGTCATCAGCTCACAGACTTCTGGATCCATAACATCATCAAATAAAGTGTGTGTCCCTACTATCCACAATAAATGCTAGCTAGTAAATACACAACAGCATGAGCTTCACAGGTAAAAAGACTTTCATACGCCAGAAAAAAAAAGAGGTAAGCAGATTGATGTTCCGTCTTAATGACTCAAAAAGAAAAACAAAGAATGTATCATTTAAACAATCTCTATTAACAATAACAAAATGCACAATCAGCAAAGTAAGACATTTACTTCTTTCCCCTTAGTTTCTCCCTTCTCATACCACTCCACAGTGACACTTCTGGAATCTTTGTTAATACCACTGATGACAGCTGAGTGGATGCGGCCTGGTAGAAAATGAATTCAACAATTTTTAATAACTTCAACAATTAAACATTTTCAAGAGAAAATTTAGATTCCTAAAGATAATTATAAATATCTGAAGCTGAAACTTGAATCATAAAATTTTAAGACTATTTATATTATTGTTTAAATTCTTATGAAATGTGCACAATATTATATATATCATCATCATGTGTCATACTGGGTGGCATAGGCGATAATGTCCTTCCACAATCTTCTATCCACCGTGCATCGTATAATTTCTGTTGTTGACTGTTTTCCATGCCATGACACCAAACTAACTAGTATTTTCTGTCTTTTTCATCTGCGATCTCTCTTTCCCTGAATTTTACCAGTTGTAACCTAATATTCCAACAGGTATATATAAGGTGCTCATAGAGTCGTTGTGCGGTGACTTAACAAATATTTGTGAAAATATGTCACCAATTTATGTATATAATATATTGTGTTTTGCAGGGCTGATATTATTTTTGGAGTAACTAGCCTCTGAAAATGGGCCATAGAAATTTGTGTTTTTAATATGAAAATTTAGAACCTGAATATACTGACATCACTCATAATAATTTATGGAGGCAAAACGAGCACTATACAATACAATCTTCATCCCAACGTTGTGCTACCAATGCCAGACCTGGACCCTAGATGCAAGAACAATAAGAAAAATAACCTCTACAGAGATGAAATGTGTTAGACGAATGACAGGAAACAGCCTGAGAGATAAGATCAGAAATGAAGAACTGAGAAAAAAGCTAGGAATAGCCCCTGCCATAGAATATATAAAGAAACAACAGATAAAATGGTTTGGCCACGTGACAAGGCAGAAAGAACAAAACACAACACAACGAGCTTTCAACAAACGTTGTGAGAACACCAGACCCAAGGGTCGACCACGAAAAAGATGGGTCGATGGAATATTAGAAGCACTAGGAAACATAACAGCAGCAGAGGCGAACAGAAGAGCAAAAGACCGCAAATTATATCTCCCCTCGACGCTGAAAGGCAGATGAGGAAGGAAAGAAGACTCATAATAATTGTATCAATGTTGTGGAAAATATATGTGCACTAACACCAAATTGTATGGCTACAAAACAAAAAGAATCACAAAAATGAGTCAGGAAGATACAGACCTTCATTAATGAATGACTGTACAGAATAAAAGGATGAAATAGTAAGACAATTTTATTAACATAGAACTATGGTAAATTACCAGGCAAACACCAGTGGAAAAAGAGGCACCATAGATGATGCTTGATAATAAACATATTGAGGAAGCATAATGAAAGTACTGCTGACAATAGCTAAAATAGATTTGGAGATGAGAGTTGGAAACAGAGATGACATATAAGAGAGAAAAGACATAGAGTAAACATAAGAAAATGGCATCAAACAAGATTGTAAAATGTTTGTTGATGACCTGTACTCCATAAGGAATTAAAAAAAGAACAAAAGCACTATATGTTCCATATGCAACAAGAAGTGATGTGTATCTGTAGTTACTTTACTTTACAGCATTTATGATACTAAACACATATGTTCAAGTTATTTTAAACATAGAACAGAATAAATGATAATTATTATAGACTAGGCAGAAGACATTCCACCTGTTGGGCCATAAATAAATTCTAGAAGACTTCATTAAAATTGTTTAACTCTTTGTATATCTAAAATATCACCATTTTCAATATCTTCTCTGTGTTCTAAAGAAAAGTTTTTGATTTATTTTCATGTCACGGAATGAAATAATTGTTGTCTAATAAAATATTAATTCTATGATATTACTAACTTGTACAACAAAGTATTATAATTGAACAGGGACATCACAAGAAGAACCAATCTCTAAATCTAAACGTATATTTTCCTCCTATAAAGTTAAAGAACTGTAACTGTAAGTAACATTTAAAAAAAAAAAGGGGGGGGGGTTAACATTTACATACTATTTATATAAATGTATATAAATTTATAAGTTTCAGATGTTGACATCAAATGAGAATAAGTAAGAAACTTAATTATAAACTACAAAATCTTGCCTAAAATTAAGTTTATACAAAACATTAACAATGATAAAAAATTCCAGCTAACTAAACTATAATAAAATTAAATAACATAAGCTGAACAAATAAATTATTAACAATCTTTCCTCTCAAATCGTTTTGTCCCTGCAAACAATTACAATTATTTAAATATACTTACTTACAGCAATAAAGTATAAAGAATGAAAAAGTAGTGCAGAAAATGTACACACTTACACGCAATTATTAAATTACTTATGTTTAAACAGAGATAAGTTAAGTATGAAATGTAGAATCAAAATGCAAAAATGGTAAAGGAAAGGAGTAGTTGAGTTGGAATTGTACAATGTAACAATGAATCATGCAGAATATTTTCCACCTGACTGCCAGATTTTAAATATGATTCCCATAATAGCAGCTGAGGTAGGCAGTAGACTATAAATCATGAAAACTGATTGTGCTCTGTATAATTGTTACAGCTTGGGTAGATATAAATAACTATAATTAAGTAATTATTATAAAACAAATTATAGAATAAATAAACATTATAAGATTGATGTTGGCGACCAGCCACGTCTATGCCAAGCCAAGAATTTTAAAAATAATTTTGATTTCAATTGTACCTAGTCAGGCTAAGGATTCTAAGATTCTTCTCTTGTCTAGCTCGTAATTACTTACTTCGAAGTAACACAACGTTATTAATATAAAATTATATTATATGCCTAGTGTGTATACTACTAATGGCAAACTAATAAAAAAGAAAACCAAAATTCAAATTTAAATAATAACTTTGGTGAGACATCAACAATGACTTGAGCAACTTGCAACTCATTCCCCAATTATTTGATTGTTCCTTCACTTCACTTGTCAACTATCGGACACGAAAACTCACAAACTCGTACCATCAGTCCTCTGTATATCAACATTTACTCCTATCTTCATTGCGACCGGCTGGCTCATTATGCCGTCCCCCCGGCTCTAATCTGTTAGAGAATTCTGTATTCTTGGAAACAATCAGCACAAGAATGAAATGCTGCAAATTCCCTTGTGCTGGAAAAACATGACGCTGGGAACATCCAACCTTCCGTTACTGCGGTCTTTTCAAATAGCACGGCGCATGCGCAAGAGGTAGTTCTAATCTAAATCAACTTTTTGCTACCCTTTGGGTTTTTGAAAGCCCCCTGATCTTGAAGGCAATTAAAAAAAAAAAACAGAACAATGTTGTATGGTGACAGCTTTACGTGGTAATGGACAAAACAAAAGTCGACGTTTCGGCCAAGTAGGCCTTCAGCTGGAACAACATTGCCATTATCATCAGCTTTACAGCAGCGTCGCATCTCTACGTATCTTGGTACATCTTGATGCTGCCTTTACTTCTTCCATGATCTTGAAGCAGGACAATAATGTGTTAGGGTTAAGGTGGCCGACGACCCACACTTGACTAAAAAAGTAAAGTAAAAGTTCCCTTCACGCCTTCCTATGCGTATGGGGAATGTGGTGTTAGTGGCCATATTTTTCAATAACCACGGCACATTTTTGGGTGATGTGGTCGGTATCACGCCAGGCCGCCTTTACATACCAGAAAAATCCCTGGTACCCATTTTTAGAGGCTGGGTGAACTCCGGAGTCTTACATTTTACTGTTTACGTTAAAATCTATGCATCAAAACATTTTTTTGTCTGTAGTAACATTATGGTGTTTACACCGTCAAGCAAGCGTTAAATCAAAACCTCGTCATGCTAAATGAAATGTATTAGAAATATTGCAAACAAAACAAGGACAGTGTCAAATTAAACTGAGAAAAATGTTGGAGAAACTGAACTAAGTATGGTTATATCAATAAACTAAAAGGTTAAATAGATTTGACTTCTAACCAAAATGAAACATAACCTACATGTATAACGAGTATACTACATTAAAATACTATGCTACAAGAACAAAAACAATGAATGACCAAAGAAATGGTGGTTAAACGAAATAGTGAGTGAGTCACGCAGTAAGTAAATTTAGTATGACAACAGTTCACGCTACACATCTAGCAATTGCCACAACCCTTCAATTGTATCCCTCGACACAAATAGTAGGCCATAGTGAAAAGAGGAAAAAGAAAGAATGGGAACTCTGTCAGAGAAACTTGACTGTTGGTTGTCAACGTCCCTATTTAACCGTAAACACTATATAAGTTGTAATAATAGTAATAATAATATCTTTTAATAATAAGCGTAAGAAGACTAATAAAACAACACAGAAATGGAGTCGTCAGTCGCTGGACACTGCGAGACTTGCTGAGGAGGGATCTGAGCACCTGTTCGGAGTGCAATGATGATGACCCGCAAATAACTCAATAAGTTTTAATGTTGCGTCGTTTGTGGTGTTGGGACTTTCATAATTTTCAGTTTTTTAAAAATGTTTAGTTGTTTGTAATGTTGAGTAATTTGTAATACTCAGTCTTTGGGCCAAGAAATACGTAATAGCTGGTCACATATGGATATATAAATAGTTTTTGTTCTTGCTATTTGTTTTCATGTGAGATTATTTTTCATGTTAAAATTGCTTTTCGCCATTCTTTTCTTAATTTGTGTCTTACATTTTCCACTGTTTGTTATAACATGTCCAATGTAGATATATTCTGGAACTCTTTCTATGTTCATTCTATCTACTTTGATATCCACTTGTAGGTTTTGTATATTATCTCGGTTTTAAAAAAATAATCATAGTCTTTAAAAAAAAGTATATACAAGCCATATTATTTGCCTGTCTTGTTTATTTTGTTAAGTAGATGTTTAATTTCTTCTAGATTTTCTGCTAGTCATACGATGTCATAAGCATGTCTTACATTGTTAATTAAGGATCCGTTAATATTTAGACCTGCAATCTCCGCGATGTCTTTAAAGATCTGCTCAGTGTATACGTCAACAGCAGCTGCAGGGTCAGAACAGCAGCAGGCTACACAGACCACTTCGAAGTTAGATCAGGTGTAAGACAGGGGTGTGTACTATCCCCCCTACTGTTTATTACATACATGGACCATATATGCAAGCTGGCCAATACATCAGAGACAGAGGAGATCAACGAGCTTCTATTTGCAGACGACCAGGCACTAATACATGAAACAATAGAAGACCTACAAGAACACTTTAAACAAACTCAACACCTCAGGCACAAAATACAACATGAAAATCAACATCAACAAAACAGAAGTCATGAACGTCGCGAAAAATAAACAGAACATCAAAATAACTATAGAATGCAGTCAACTAAAACAAGTAGAGGAATTAAAATACATAGGAAGTCTAATGACAAACGATAATTCTCAAACGGCAGATATAGAATCAAGATGCAACAAAGCTTGTCAAATCATCGGACAGTTATCACCATTATTGTCCAACAAGGAAATAACTCTGGAGGCAAAACGAGCACTATACAATACAATCTTCATTCCAAAGTTGTGCTACCAATGCCAGACCTGGACCCTAGATGCAAGAACAATAAGAAAAATAACCTCTACAGAGGTGAAATGTGTTAGACGAATGACAGGATACAGTCTGAGAGATAAGATCAGAAATGAAGAACTGAGAAAAAAGCTATTATAGGAATAGCCCCCGCCATAGAATATATAAGGAAACAACAGATAAAATGGTTTGGCCACGTGACGAGGCAGAAAGAACAAAACACAACACAAAGAGCTTTCAACAAACGTTGTGAGAACACCAGACTCAAGGGTCGACCACGAAAAAGATGGGTCGATTGAATATTAGAAGCACTAGGAAACATAACAGCAGCAAAGGCGAACAGAAGAGCAAAAGACCGCAAATTATATCTCCCCTCGACGCTGAAAGGCAGATGAGGAAGGGAAGAAGAAGAAGAAGAAGTTTAATTTCTTCTAGAATTTTCTGCTAATCATACGATGTCATAAGCATGTCTTACATTATTAATTAAGGATCCGTTAATATTTAGACCTGCCATCTCCGTGATGTCTTTAAAGATCTGCTCAGTGTATACATTTAATAAACATGCCATGGCTTACTCCTCTTTTATATATCAATAGGTGCGGCGTTATCATTGTTGTATTTTATCACAGCTGTTTGTTCCCAGTATAAATTACAGATCAGATGTATGTATAAGTGTTACCAACTGAAATAAAATGCAGTCTAAGAGTCTTTGGTCTGTAGTATTTAGTTCAGGCTGACACCACAGCATAAACGTCCTCTTGGCCGCCCGTTCTAGCAACCTTCGAAGTGTCCGTCTACTGAACGAACTACTGGTTGTTCTCGTCTTGCTTTGATTTAACATATTGCGTTCTTTTCCACTGATATTTTTTTACACGTCGCCCTTCTAGGCGTTACCTTCCATCTTTCCTTTGACAAATGGATTATCCTCAATTTCTTTGTTACCTTCCCGTAGACAGGTGTTCTTTAAAGCAATAGCAATATCCATTTTTAAGGTCTCTTTCGCAATGGCAGACTCTGTCGTCCATCCCATTGCCACAAACTAGCTTCTACAAGTGTCAACATGGAACGGTTGTTATGATTAACATTTTCATCCACACAGTAACAAAGCATGCACAATTTGACAGTGTTATTATGTGTTCTCCATTGATATTTTTATACGAAATGGCCTCCACCACGAAGAGCTCCATATGCTTACCCCAATGTTTAGCTTTATTTCCAGAGTGAAGTACAGAGGAACTGTATTTTGCAACAATATAACTTTTCCCTATTTATCAAAATGGCAGTCATGTGATCAGGTGTCCCTCGCCATACAGGCAGATATTCCCCGACTACAGACTCATTTTTTTAATCGTCTAAAGTTTTAGCGTTCAGGGTAGATTTTGTTTGTTTTAACTTTGCCCGGGCAGAGGCCATTTTTGGCTTGTTTTTTTCGATTTCCAACTGCCAAATATTCTTTAACGTACGCAGAATGCACACGGACCTCCTGCTCCCCCCCCCCCCCCCCCCACCCTTCCCCCGAGAGACTAGACATCGGATCTTCCTTGAGGGAATTTTCTATAAGTGAAAGAAACTACGAAAATGTGGCTGCGAATCATAGCACACGGAGAGTAAAAATAAAAAAAAAATGGCACAGCAACTTTCGAGACAGTGCTGATATCAAATTCAGAAGACAAAAGGCGCAAGAGAAAAGAGACAAAAGTAGTATACCATGTTGTAAATGTATCGCATTTGGCCTGTAAATTAACAAAGATATATAGTAGGCGCGCGGCGCGCCTAATGTACTCTAGGCGCAGGGGAGTTAACCATGACTGCTCGTGTCGGGATGTTGATATCTAGTCCCGGTGACCCCGGAAGTGACTTGTTTATGTCTGGTGTGTGCTGATTTTGGAGTTCTTGATGTACTGGATCGATAGTGATAGGTTAGTAGATTATGCAACATCAATGAAAAACAATAGCATTAAATATAAAACAAAAAGCAAAAGATATATTTTGTTCTTTTATTATCTCAATATGTGTATAGCATACAGTGAGTATTATATAACATTACAAAATGTTTAGTACATTGAGTAAATATATAGTACAAGGATAACATTTATTTATAGCTATGTAGTTGGGCGTCTGCTTAGCTATATGTCATAAATGAATCATAAGGGGTGAAACTGTTAGAGATCGCAGGTGTTATGTCATGTCGTTGTAGCAGACAGGTATGTCATGTCGTTGTATCAGACACGTATGTCATGTCGTTGTAACAGTCACATGTGTCGTGTCGTTGGTTCAGACACGTATATCATGTCGTTGTAGCAGACACGTATGTCATGTCGTTGTATCAGACACGCATGTCATGTCGTTGTAACAGTCACAGGTGTCGTGTCATGATGTTGTTGACTGTTTCCGTGCTATGTCATTGTAGCAGTCATAGGTGTCATGTCGTTGTATCAGACACGTATGTCTGTCGTTGTAACTGTCACAGGTGTCGTGTCATGATGTAGTTGACCATTTCCATGCAATGTCCTCGTAGCAGTCATAAGTGTCATGTCGTTGTAACAGTCATGTCGTTGTATCAGACACGAATGTCATTGCAACAGTCATATCGTTGTAACCGTCACAGGTGTCATGTCATTGTAACAGTCACGTGTGTCATGTCGTTGTAACAGTCATGTCATTGTAACAGTCACGTATGTATTGTCGTTGTAACAGTCACGTATGTCATGTCGTTGTAACAGTCATGTCATTGTAACAGTCACGTATGTCATGTCGTTGTAACAGTCACAGGTGTCGTGTCGTTGGTTCAGACACGTATGTCATGTCGTTGTAGCAGACACGTATGTCATGTCGTTGTAGCAGGCACGTATGCTATGTCGTTATAACAGACACGTATGTCATGACGTTGTATGAGACACAGGTCTCATGTCATGATGTTGTTGTAGTTGTACTAGTAGTTGTTGTTGTAGTAGTTGTAGTTGTAGTAGTGGAAGATGTTAGAAGACGTGTTTTAGCAGAGGAAGTTTCAGAATAGTAGAGGACAATTTGGTATTTTGAAATAGTAGAGGACAACTTTTGAAATAGTAGAGGACAACTTTTGAAATAGTAGAGGACAACTTTTGAATTAGCAGAGGACAACTTTTGAAATAGTAGAGGACAACATTTGAAATAGTAGAGGACAACTTTTGTATTAGTAGAGAACAACTTTTGAAAAAGCAGACGACAACTTTTGTATTAGCAGAGGACAACTTTCGAAATAGTAGAGGACAACTTTTGAAATAACAGAGGACAACTTTTATTGGACTGACTTGAGAAGCGCGTTGGAAATTTTTATTCTTGTACTTATCTTAACTTATTTGGATTTCCATATCTTTATCACTTGATCGAATGACAGACAACAGTAAAGCTGAACATTACAGGTAAGAAAACTTAGTTTCAAACCCTAAAATTTCGACTCATAGTCACAAACTTGGACGCAAAAACCCTAAAAAATTTTGGCCCAAAGTCAAAATAGTTAGACACGAAAGTCGAAAAAGTTATATTCAAAGTCCAAAAGTTTGTCAAAAAGACAACCCAAATTCAAAATAGTTAGACACAAAGCCCAAAAATGTATATGCAAAGTCCAAAAAAGTTACTCCAAAAGACTAATAATGTAACACTAAACCCCAAAATTTCGTCGCATAACCAAAAAGTTGAACTAAAAACCCTAAAAATTTAGTCCCAAAGTGATACTAGTTCAACACAAAAGTCGAAAAAGTTATATTCAAAGTCCAAAAGTTTCTCAAAAAGACAACCCAAACTCAAAATAGTTAGACACGAAAGGCCAAAAAAGTATATTCAAAGTCCAAAAAATAGTTCAAAAGACAAATAATTTAACACCAAACCCTTAAATTTCGACTCATAGTCACAAACTTGGACACAAAGCCCTAACAAATTTAGGTCCAAACTGATACTAGTCACATACAAAAGACCAAAAAGGTATATTCAAACACCAAAAAAAGTCCAAAAGCCAAATAATTTAACACCAAAACGCAAAAATTTATATTCAAAGTTAAAAAAAGTTAGACCATAAGACAAAATAATTTAACTACAAAACACGAAAACAGCGTCCTTACGACTGTCTAAATGATTAACGAAAATATTTATACAACACTAGACTCGCATACAATTTAATCAATTCACACATTTAATTTTCTACTGCTACCTAGATATATTTTATCATCATCATTACAACAGACAAGAAAATCACTGGAGTCTGTAGAAATGTGGTTTTACAGAAGAATGTCGAGAATACCATGGACAGCTAAGAAGAGTAATGAAGAGGTTCTGAGAGAGGTCAAAGCAAAAAGAGAGCTAATTTCCAATGTTAGGAAGAGACAATCATCATTTTTTGGCCATGTAATGAGAAGAGAACAACTTGAATATATTGTAACAACTGGACAAAATGAGGGATGAAGAGATAGAGGGAAGCAAAGAGAAAAAATAACAGACAGCTTAAGAGAACGGCTTGGCAGAAGGTCAACAACAGAAATGATAAATAGCTGCCGAGATCGAAAGTTGTGGAGAGACATGATCACCTACGCCACTAGGCCCGGTACTTGATGATGACTGGGAGCAATCCTGTAGAACATGTTTTGTTGTCATGTTATCCAGGGTACAGTGGGACTGGCTGGTAGTTCCAGTTTTGAGTTTGCTGAACATGTGGTTTCTCATTCTGTTGTAGCCAGTGCGTAGGCGAAGTATGATGACTTGGTCCCTCCTTGATAGTTGGAGGTATCCATCCCTCTCGTTACACTTTGGGTGTTCTTCTTTCCATTTGTCATGGTAATGTCGTTTGATAATGAATTTGGCTTCATCGTAGCTGACCATTTGTTCTCTTGTGGTAATTTCCCTCCCTCTTTAGCTAATTTGTCTGCGCAGTCGTTTCCGTGTATGTTACAGCGTGATGGTATCTACTGGGTGACCACCCTCTGGAAGTTATTGCACAGTTGGTCTAGGGTTGTTCTCAAGTCACCTAGCTCACTGTTCCTGTGAGATTTTAGAGCTGTTAGGAATGCCAGTGCATCAGTCAGTATCACTAATTTCTTGTGCATGTTATTTTTGTGTGGATAGTCAGTTTTGCAGCGTCTTTGAAGGTTTCATTTTCTGCTTTATAGTTGTTTGAGAATTTCCCAGTAGCTAATGACTTGGTGATCTCTTTCTTGTTAGTCAGCTTCAAGAACACACCCACTCCTCCATTTCTGGTGGCATTTGTAGCAGAGCCATCTGTGTATATGTGTGACCTGGAGTCCTGTGGGTAGTTGTCGTTTGTTTGTTTTTCTGCCACGTGTTTTCTCTCTGTATCTGTTTGGGAGACTTGTTTCATGATTTCTATGTCTTCTTTAAATTCTGGTATTTTGTGTTTCCCATGAGGAGTCATATCAGATGGGCTAATGGGTTTTGGCATTGTTTGAAACAGAACTAGGTCACTAGTTGTCATTTCTTTGGAGATTGCAGCGAAGTTGCTCCTCTCTGGTCTTCCTTTTCCGAAACCAATTATTCTTTGGTGCATGGGGTGGTTAGGGAGCCGGTAATATATCTCCGCTTGTTGCATTACTTTAGATTTTCGTCTGTCTTCTAAGGGTTGTAAACCCGTTACTGTTTCTAGAGTCTCAATAGGTGTTGATTTTATAGCACCAGTGATGATACGGGCAGCCTTGCTTTGTATTCTGTTAATTTTGATAAGCTGTGATTTGGAAGCTGTATCCCAGGCTGTCATTCCATACTCTAGGACTGGTCTTACTTTTCCTACATATAGTCGTTTCAAGATATTGCTGTTTGCTCCCAAGTCCGTTCCTGTCAGTTTCTTCATAATATCTGTTCATTTTCTGGCTCTTTTGTTTGCTTTGTCTATCTGATTTATCCATGTCATTCTGCGATCTATGGTGACGCCAAGATATGTTGGGTTTTGGTCAATAGGAAGTGTATGGTCTTTTATGGATGTGAATTATGGACAATAGGACAACAGACAAGAAAATCACTGGAGGTTGTAGTAAAACAGGGTGATAACAAGAGGGAGAGAGAAGGGTAGAATTGGTGCAGGTCAAGGGGAGATAAATAGGTCGGAGTGTATTAGGAAGAGGCTTCAGGTCCACGGGAAAAGCGGAGAAGATGAACACATCGTGTATCACGTGAGAAGCGTGTAGGTCGATCAAAAACGAGGCAGAGGGGAGTTAAATGAGACAAAGGAGTTTAAGTTAGGAACATTCGATTGAGGGCAAGCGGTCAGTACGGGCGTCTGGGCTTGTTGGCTAGACGATAAGGTGGACCATGAACAGTAGAGTTGCGACAGTGGACAGGACAGGTCAGTTAAGCTAAGGTAGACAAACTAGTAGGACTTAAATTCAAGTCATTGCTTAGCAGAAGCCATGTTGAGCCAGCTGTTAAGAAGCTGTTGGCTTATTAATGTTAAGAGACTTTAGTATTGTGAATGATATCACTAGTACTTGCTTAGCAGAAGCCATGCTGAGTCAGTTATTCAGAAGCTGTTAACTTATTCATGAGAAAAGACTTTTTGAGTATTGTGAATGATATCACTACTGTGGGTGTGATCCATATGGGAGTATGCCTTTGTGAGTAATAAACGTGACATGTGTGAATTCAACTGTGTTACTGACTGCTTTGTTTAAGCTAGCTGTGTTTTGTCTGACCTCAGCGAAGAACGGAGACTGGGGTTGTCATAAATTGTGGGCAGACAGTGCGGTGTGCGGCATAACGATCACCGGCAAGGGTGAACGCCACGGGCTTATGGTCAATCGGGAGGCAGCATTGGTAGCAGTGACTTCCAGAAACAACACGGGACTGATCTGCATCCACAGACAATAGTTGAGGGCGCTGAAGGATAGTGAAAGCTTGAAAGCTGTGTTCATTACAAGTGGTGCCTAAGAGTGTGCACCTCGTTACAATTACGTTTTACAATTGGGGTTGTGTAATACATCGTTTACAAGTCCGTTACATTTGGGCATTGATCAACGCTAGGTCACATACTACGAAACACAGCTGCAACAAACCGTGAGGAATAAGGGAATTTGTTCTGTTCAAAGGATCTTCAAAATCGGTGATATTAAGCAGTTAATTAATAGTGTAAATAATGAATAAAAGGAGTGAGAAAAAAATTGTTGAGTGAGAGATATTAAAAAGGACTGTGTAGAAGGCAAAGTGTGTGGCCACGTGTTTGAACAAGAATAAGGAGGAGAGAAGTCTGATGAAGAAGTATCACAGTCGTGTGTGTTAAAATTTTTTTGGATAGAATAGGGATATAACTAATTAAAGAAGGGAAGAGGGAGTAGGTTAAGAAACAGAGAGGATTATACTGAATAACATACATGGCTGTGAGACGAGAGGAATGAAGTAGAAAGAAGCAATTTTTTATGTTGAAAACAGAACTCTTATGTCTTATGTCATTGTATGGTGTTAATGAAATTGTAATATAAACAAAACGAATGCAGCATAAGTAGGTGATGAACAAGGATATCAAGGTAGGATCAGAGGATATAAAGATTGAGGTAGCAGAGTAAGAAATCAGTATAGGAGTTTGAATACTGAGGTAGAGCAATAATAGAAAGTGAGTATTACGGTAGTCCGAATAGAAGGGTAAGAGCCAAAACAAGAAATGGAGGGGATGTCACAGGAGGGGTATATGTGGCAAGCGATGCAGAAAATGGGGGAAGTAGTGGAGAGATTAGAGAATAGTTTACAAATGCAAGCGATAACCAGATGAATCCCACGTTTTTGGGAGAGCCAGCCAAATATGATGAATGGATACATGCCATAGAATTCTGGGCGAAGAGTAAGAAATTAAGTCAGATAGTGTGGAAAGAATTGGCGGTAGCTACTAGTCAAAGTGCAGTAGCGGGCTGTGTGAGAAGAAGAATAGAAGAGATGAAAGAAGAGTCGTGGCAGGAATTTAAACTGTAATTAGCCAAGAGATATGGGAAGTTCAAAGATGAGCAGCATGCTATCACGAAGTTAACAGGGGCACAGCAAGGAAGAAATGAGACAATACGAGAATATGGAGAGAGAATAAGGGAGATGGCAGAACAAGAGTTTGGAACAGGAGTAGACACAGAATAAGTCATTAAAATATTGATAGCTACGTTCATAACGGGGATGAGGGATAAAGGACTAAAACTAATGTTAGCAAGGAAGAGAATGGCGACAAGTTTACAAGTAATAAATGCAGCAATAGAGGAAGAAGGTATAACAAAGAGATTTGAGGAGGAACAAGGACAAGATAGAGAATCGAGTAGAGGAGGCAGACAGGAGAGCCCCATGGAAATAAATCACATGAAGCAAAGAGGAGTGCAACAAAGAGAAACACAAGTAATAAACAGCATGCAGGAGACAAGAAGATGTTATAGGTGTGGGAGAACAGGGCACATTATAAGGCAATGTAGAGCAACAATTAGTAGACAAGAAAGAGGAAGCAGATATCAATCATTGGGAAACGGAAACAGTACTCAAAGAGGCAGGCGATGTTGAGTACAGAAGAGAAGCCTGAACAATTTGGTAGATATGGAAGAATAGAAGACCCGTGTTCTTGCATAGTACAAATAGAAAGACAAAATATATGGCTATCATAGACACTGGTGCCAGTGTGAGCGTGATAAAGGAGAGTACATACATGTCAATAAGGTGGAAAGGGAGGATGCATACAACAGGGAATAAACTGGAAACCATAAGTGGGCAAATGTTGGAGGTAATAAGACAAGCCTGGATATATATTTAAAGATAGGAGATTGTAGAATGCAACAAAGGTTTATGGCGGTGAGAGGAATGAACGGTCATGGTGCTGGGAAGAGTACTGGATGAGGAGAAACGAAGTGATTGTAAACTACAAGACACAGACATTAAATATAGGGGAAACAGAAATAAAAATGGAGGATGATATACATATTACAACACTGGCCAGAATAAAGGAAGAGGTGATTTTAAAACCACACAGAGTACACATTACAATAGCAAAAATAAAACAATGACTATATTAAACCGGGAATGACGATAAAGACAACAAGAACAGAGCCAGAAATAACGGAAGAACCGAACGTAATAGTGATTGATGGCATAGCTACAGTAGATAAGGGGAACACCTTTCCAGTAATGTTAATAAACTATTTGGGAAAAACAATTAAGATAAAGAAAAGAAAGGTGATATCACAGATTAAACGAGTACACCCGAACAAAATAGATATAAGGAGCAAAGAACCAAGAAGAGAGGCAGCGAAAGATATTTGCAAAAGGAACACAGATTAAACTAGAAAAGGAAAGGAAGGAGCGGTTAGAGAAGCAAACACAAACGAATGAGGGAGATAGAAATCATGTACAAGAGTTAGCGTTAAAAAACCATGACATGTTCGCGTTAACAGACTATGAATTAGGTAGAACGAAAACAGTGGAATTAAAAATAGACACGGGAACAGCACAATCAACAAACGTAAGAACATATAGGACGCCGTTAAAGGATAAGGAGGTGGTAGAGAAGACAGTAGAGGAAATGCTGAAAGCAGGTATAATTTCCAGGACGACATCACAATGGTAGTCACCAGTGGTTATAGTACAGAAGAAAGATGGAACAAAAGATTTTGCTGTGATTATAGAGCATTAAACAAAGTGACAGAGGATATCAGTTACCAGATGCCAAGGGTGGATGATATAGTGTCGTTGTTTCAGGGCACAGATTTTTATACGACATTGGATTGCAAGTCTGACAATTGGGCCATACAGGTAAATCGGAATACCAGGGACAAACTTGCGTTTAACACACATGTAGGAACGTTCACGTTGAATGTAATGCCATTTGGATTGAAAGGTTCACCAGCAACATACATGAACTTGATGAACCAAGTACTACAGGGACTAGGGACATTTGCACAAACTTATGTAGATAACATAATTATTTTCACGAATGGGACAAAGAAGCAGTCCTTGCAACACATTAAACTAGTATTTGATAGACTGCGGCAATATTACATGAAACTAAAACTCGATAAGTGTTTTTCTAAGAAAGGAAGTTAAATATTTAGGATTTGTAGTGAATAGAGAGGGAATACTACCAGATAAAGAGAAAGTACAAGTAATCAAAGAAATGGATCCACCAACGAAAGTGTGAGAAGTGCGAAGTTTTCTAGGAATGTGCGGTTATTACAGGAGATTTATACCGGGGTTTGCAGAAGTGGCAGAACCGTTAACATCACTAACAAAAAAATGTGTGAGGTTTCAATGGTCAACAAGATGTCAGAGAGCATTTGAAACGTTAAAAGAAGGGTTGACAAAGGTGCCGTTGTTAGCACACCCAAACAAACAAGGAAGGATGATAGTATATACTAGGGTTGGCAGATTTAAAAAAAAAAAAAAGGAGTACTTTTACGCTGAATTTTTTTTCTTCAATTTTAATTACATATTTACGAACAAATGATTGTGTATATTGTTACCGGTAGTGACAATGAATTCGCCTTTATATTCAAACAAATTTATGAAAAATTATATACAGAAACTAGAAATAAAACAATGCTCATATTCTGCAAAGACAATTTTCTTATTTAAATTTAAAAAAAACTCTCACCTACCTAGTGTTTCTAGAGGCATTTTAATTGTATTTGCTTGAGGATTTGCCAGCTTTCAATAATCTTGCATCAGTTTTGACAAATTTAAAAAAATCAGCACATGAATTGTCAAAATTAACCATGACTCTGAGCTCTGCTTCAATCAGTTCTTGGCTACACCTATTTCTTGTGTCATTCCATTTGTTTTTCATTAAGGATAATATCCTCTCAACAAAGGCATTTGATCCTGGTATGCTAAATAAAAATCCAACAATCTTTGAAATGTTTAGCACTTTATGTTCTGGCACAACAGAAAAAAAATGTAACCAGTTTGTGATATCACTGTTATCTTTGTTAATACTTTCACATAGAACACTCTGAAAGTCACATAACTCTCCATACTTGGCATCAACACATATGTGATCTTTTAATTTCAGAATACACACTGCAGTTTCCAAATCTTCAAAATGAATTTCTTTATCCAAAGCAAAAAGCTGCCAATGATGAATATAGATTATTGGCAGTCACATCAAACCTTTTGTCAAGATACTGAAGCATATCATTGTAAAATTTGTTAAAATCACTTGATATTTTTTTTGCAGTGTTACAGACAAAACATTAATAAGTTCATTTGCATTGCTGCCATAAAAACTGTCTTTTATTCTCTGTTTAAGCTTTTCGTTCAAAATGTACATTTGTTTGAATGTCCCCAAGACACTCAATTCACAACTTTCTAGTGTTTTGTTAACAGCATCCAACAAGTTTCCAACATTGTTTACAAAGTGAAAATAAATCTCTGGCAAAATGGCTTGCTCAGGGTCATCAATAAGAAAAACAGATTTCAATAATTTTGGGCAGTCATTAATACTCTGGAAGTAACTTTTGATTGCACCCCAATTTAGGAGAAGCCTATTTACAGCTGGAGTCAAAGACAGCCACCTCGTTGGAACATGTCTCAATATTTCAGACCATTCTAATTCCACAAAATTAAAAAATGACTTCAGTTCCTCTCTTCTTTTTGCTGAAACTGAGAAATGATTGTAAATTTTGAGGACTATGCTTTCTACATCAATATCCAATTTGTCTGTAACATACTTTATTGCATTATGAAGTATGTGATTTGTACAATTGGCCTTCAATATATTTTCATTCTTTTTCAAAAGTAATTGAAATACAGAATGTCTAATTCCAAAATTGACACTTGCATTGTCTGAACTATATGATGAAATGTGATTTATATCAAGACTATGTCTTTCTAAACTCTGCAGCACTAGCTGACTAACTCCACAAGCAGTTTCATCAGCATTTTCAATAAAATCCAGAAGTTTATTCTGCACTCATTTCACTGAGTCAAAGTAGCGAAGGCAAACTGGAAACATCTTCCTGTTTCCATTATTCGAGGCATCTGTTGCCAATGAAAAAAATCTCACACCTTGTTCCGAACACTTTAAAATATCTAAAAAATCATTGACACTTCTGGGTGCTAAAAAATTCTTGACAAGCATTTCAACTTTAGTGCGCCCACATGATACTTTTGAAGCAGTCACAGAATCTTTAAAAATGTGTGTCACAAGCTTATTTCCACAGTCCAAGCTAGAATAACTTTGATTATTTTTGACTGCATGATAAACCAAAGCCAGTTCACTCGCGACAACATTATCGTGTTCTGATGTATTGTTTACATTTACAAAATAATGTGAAAGTTTGTTTACACTAACATTATCAGATTTTTCTTTTAGTTTATGCGTTTTAGATTCTGAATGTTGTTTTAAGTCACTTTGTCCACCATGAGAAATACTAAAATCTTTTCTGCATAACACACAGAAAGCTCGATGTTCGTTAGGTCCTGGTTTAACCCATGAAAACGATTATTCCCACACTTTACGGTAACTTTGATTGTGTTGTAGTTGTAATTGTAATTTCTTCTTTGGAAGAGACTTCTTTAAATCCATATCACTCATTATAAAATAATGTTAACAAACTTTAAAATAAACTTACTAATAATATGTAGATGCGAGGATTGAATTGGATGGAGCGGTGAAACTGTGTTTACACATCGACGATCGGAAATAAATTGATTCTTGTCGTGGGCTAGGACGGAAATTAAATTGCTTCAATATTTTAGCGTGGAACTACAATTTGCGCACTTAAAAGTATGATCCAGAAACAATTATACAAAACAAACCGCCGAATGGTTTAATTAATATTATTTACTACGAATTTATATATTATTTAATCGATATTAAAAAAAAAACATTTACGTGAGTAATTGATGTTTCACTCGCAATTCTGATAGCACGTAAATACGGTGTTTTAGCGACTCCGGGCAAAGATAAAACGGAGTCATCAAATTACGTGAAAAAAACGGAGAAATCCGTAAAAAACGGTGTATCTGGCAACCCTAGTATATACAGATGCATCAGATGTCGCAATAGGGGCGTGTCTGGTACGTGAAAAGTTAGAGGTGGATAAAAGATCAGGAAAAAGAAAGATAGAAAAATGGCCAATATATTCCAATATATTTTCTATCTCATAAATTAAGCAGAACTCAAATAAGATGGCCCACTGTAGAGAAAGAAACGTACGCGATCCATTATGCAATCCAAAAACTCAATTTTTACATACACGGACAAGAAGTATTGATAAGAACGGACCATAAGCCACTTAAGACAATACTGGAAGCGCCAATAAAGAACAGGAAGATAGATATGTGGTCGTTAATACTACAAAATAGTGTAGCCAAAGTAGAATATATAGAGGGACCGAGAAACATTTGTGCAGATTGGTTGTCAAGAATGCCAAGAAAGGAGGAGGAAGAAATAGAACAAAACGATTCAAATACGGATGTGGATTATAGAACATTCCAGATCGGTATAATAGATAACAATAAAATAAGACAGAGGGGAGGTCATACAGAAGAGGAAGGGTAACAAGAGATGTGTGAAGACGAGGAGGTGGAAATAACAAAAGAAATACAAAGCAAAGATGAAGAGTTGGGAAAAATAATTATATATATATATATATATATATATATATATATATATATATATATATATATATATATATATATATATATATATATATAGACGGGAAGAGCGAAGGAATGGAAGAAATTTAGCATCGATGAAAATGGTGAAATACTGTTATATATCGGCAATGAAGAACGAAATACAACCAAGGGTATGTATTCCACGAGTATATAGAAAGCAGCTGTTAAAATGTACCATGAAGAAAACGGGCATATGGGAGGAGACAAGATGTTGGATGGTTTAAGATTAAAATACTATTGGTCGAGATAATATAGGTCAGTGAACGAACAAACTAAAAGATGCAGAATATATAAAACAAGGAACTTGGAACAGAAACCGGGACCAGTAATGTCAATGGAGAGGCAATATTTTGCAATGCAGAAAATTACCATGGACATATCAGGTCCATACCCCACAACGATATCGGGGAATATATATATACTCCACATAACAGATTGTTATAGTAGGTGGCCAGAGAGTATACCAATCGCAAATAAAAACACAGACACGGTAATAGCTATTCTACTGAATGACATTATTCCTAGGTATAGTTGCCCTCAATGCATATTAATAGACAATGTTGGGAGGGGGGGGGGGGGGAGAGTTCACAAGTAGCAAGTTTCAGCAAGCATTGAAAAAGTTGAACATTCGACATATTAAGACGTGAGTATATAACCCCCAAGCAAACGGAATCAACGAAAGACAGCACAGGACATTAAATGACATCATATCGGAGTTAACAAGAGGGCAAGAAATGGAGTGGGCTGTGAAATTGAACCATGCGTTGGCAGCAGTAAGGGTGAATAAGAATGATAGTACTGGATTTGGGCCATTTTTTTATTGTATGGTAGACACTCGATGTTACCACTAGATAATGTGTTGCAACCAAGAAGAAGGTATATGGGGGAAGAGATACACGAAGTAATCCTTCAACAAATGCACGACACACAAAGGATGGTGTGAAGAAACATAAAACGGGCGGAAAAGAAGAACCAATAGAGAAGTAAAGATAAAGAAGTAATAGAGTATAAAGTAGGGGATACGGTGTTTTATAGGAATCAATCAGCCACATCAAAGATTAGTCCGAAATGGAAAGAAGGGTATAAAAGCATAAAGAAAACAGGGGAAGCAAATTATGTAATCAAACACGCGTATGGCACAAAGGAGATACGAACACACAGGATGAACATAAGGAAAGATGAAGCAGTATGGTCAGAGGGTGAACAGGAACAGAGAGGTAGACCAAGGAGAAAATGTACGATGTATGGAGAGAAGGAGTCTACAGAATACACAGACAGTGGAGAAGAACAGGAGGTTAACACGGATAGAAGGAAACAACAGTTAGAAAGAGAGAAAAGACAAGGTAGAAGCAACGAAAGTAAGGAAGAACAAAGACAGAGTAGTAAAGATACAGGAAACAGCACGAAAGAGTATGCACCGTAAAAGAACACGAGGAGTAGAGTAGAAGAGAACAAGAACAAAGGATACAAAGAGAAACGTCGTCGGAAGAGGAGGACATGCCAATACCAGAAAGATGAATTAGATTACACCGAAGACAACAGGAGGAAGGGATAGAGCAGCAAATGGGAGAAAGTACAGACATGGAAACACAGGGGAATAGCAGGATAGACGTTAGGAAGAGACAGAGGAAATGGTCTCCAGGAGAATCATCAGACGAGAAGAGGAATAAAGAGCAGGACAGTGAACAATGGGAGAGTGAGGAGAGTCATCAAACAACAGAAGAAGGGAAAAGTTAAGAAATAGGGGGAATAGAGTAGGAGAGACAAAGAAGCAATAGGATAAGAGGAGCGGCCTCCAGAAGTTTTGTAGGGGCCCTGTCAGAAATTGTGGAGGAGGCTCCGAGTAAGGGAGAGAATTGGGTGATAAGGGAGAATAGGGATGGTACGGGGTAGTTATTAAGAGTAGTTCAACAACTAGCAGGAGTAAGGAGGTAGTAAAACAGGGAGATAGCAACTAGAGCTTGCTTAGCAGAAGCCATGCTGAGCCAGTTATTCAGAAGCTGTAAGCTTATTCATGTGAAGAGTCTTTTAGTATTGTGAATGATATCACTAGTGCGTGCTTAGCAGAAGCCAGATGTGCACCTCGTTACAATTACGTTTTACAATTGGGGTTGTGTAATACATCGTTTACAAGCCCGTTACAGTAGAAATGTGGTTTTACAGATGAATAATGAGAATACCATGGACAGCTAAGAAGAGTACTAACATCGCCAAAAAATGATGATTTTTTTGGGTGTTATTTGAATAGTAGCTCTCTTTTTGCTTTGGCCATTTTCAGAATGTTTTCATTACTGTTATCATTTATTGCGAAAGGGTCGAACTTCAGAAATCTGTCATTGTTTCTGACATTTCACTTGATATTCTCGGCATAGATGTTGAACATGTATGGAGAGAGGATGTATCTCTTCCTCACCCCTTTTTGTACTTCTAAGCAATTTGATGTTTCACTCGCAATTCTGATAGCAGCTTGCTGTTCGTGATATTGTGAATCGATAAATTGTATTAGGTGTGCTGGAAAGCCTATATCGTTTTATGATGTTCCACACTTTCTGATATTCTACACAGTCAAAGGCCTTGCTATAATCTATGAAGCATGTATGTAGTTCTATGTTGTATTCCCTGCACTTCTCAAGGATGTTTCTCGTGTTAAAGATGTGGTCCCTGGTTTCTCTTCTCTGTCTGAAGCCTGCTTGAACTATATGAAGTTCTAGTTCTAACTTTCTTGCTGTCTTATTCAGGATGATGGGAGCCGCGATAGCTCAGTGGTTAGTGAACTGGACTACAAAGAACAAGAAGTAGGGTTCGATCCCACCTGACGGCTTTCGGTTCACCCAGCCTTTAATACCGGATTTTTCTTCTGGGAAAGTAAAGCGGCACAGGCGTAATACCGACCACATTACCCCAAAAATCATGTACCGAAGGTCTGTAAAATTTATGACCACTAAAACCATATTCCCTATACTCCACTTAACGTGACGTGGGTACTTTACTTTTTACTATTAAGGTTGATCCGTAACAGTATATTTCTGTCATGACTTATTAGGGCAGTAGTTATGTAGACTCCCGTGTGTTACCGGGGCATCATTATGTGGGAAGTAAAGAATAGTGGCTCTGTGACCTTTCAGGCATGTCGTAAGAGGCGACTAAGGAGGTTGATCGATGGCTTGACAAGCTGTCATTGTAAAAAGCAATGTTATGGAAACAGAACCATAGTTTTTAGAAGCGGTGATCTCTGCAATATGTGCCATTTTGGCACGCAGGGTTTCTGTTTTTGAGATTATGGTTGTGCCCTATGTGCCGTCTTCGGCTCGAAAGGACAATAGATAGATAGATAGTTATGTAGATGGAATACAACTTCAAATTTCCTTTATTTAGAATGGGGGACACTGATCTTTTCTAAGCGTTTGGCCTGTCTGTATTTGTCCATCTCTTCACACACACACACACTGCGTGGTAAATATCAACGCTGGCCTCCCTGGACGGATTCAGCTGGAATATCGTCATATCCTGATGACTTCCCTTTCTTCAGATTTTTTTTAAATATTGGGAAACAAACTTCCATCTTGCTTTGGCTTTAGTTCTTTTTCTTCACTCTCTAATACTATATTTGAGATTTGTAAATCATTTTCACACATTGCTGTGTAGTAATCGCGCGCTCTCTCTCTCTCTCTCTCTCTCTCTCTCTCTCTCTCTCTTTCTATCTCACACACACACACACACACACACACACACACACACACACACACACACACACACACACGCAAGCACGCACGCGCACACACACACGCAAGCATCACACACACACACACACACACAATAATAATAATTGTTATTATTATAATTTATATTTTAGAACAGTTAATGTGAACTTTGAATGAAAAAATAATTTAGATGTAAGTGATATAACAAGAGAGCCGCGATAGCTCAGTGGTTAGTGAACTGGACTACAAAGGACAAGTGGTAGGGTTCGATTCCAACCGACGGCTTCCGGGTTCACCCAGCCTTTAATGGGTACCGGATTTTTTTTTCTGGGAAAGTGAAGTGGCACGGGCGTAATACCGACCACATTACCCGAAAAATCATGTGCCGAAGGTCTGTAAAATTTATGGTCAGTAACACCTTATTCCCTATACGCCACTTGGCGTGTAAGTGATATAACAGGTATGATATTTGTTCTTCTTTTTATCTTCGTTTACCTTATAGCGTCGTGGTGGAGAAAACTCTTTTTGCGGCATGATCCCAATACTGGAGTATTTTTTTTTGGTGGGTGGTCATGTAGGACTGGAGAATCTCTCTCTCTCTCTCTCTCTCTCTCTCTCTCTGCGATGAGGACTCAATCAGAATAGGATTCCAGACTCTCACATGAAGTCAGCTGTCAGTTTAAGTGTGTTGATCGCCCCCACAGACAGAACATCACAATTAGAGTCTGCCAGATCCACTCTGATTGAACACCCGTTAAAACGTTGCACTGTGTTCTGCGCCAGTGGCCCAGTGCATCCAATTTCAGCCAGCATTTTATTCAGGTTTGCATTCCTTATCCTTTGATTGTCCCCAATCTTCCTGCAAGGCAGCAGATGATATGTAGGGGGATTCTGCCCTTAGATGGTCGGCCCTATCAGGTTTACGAGCACCATCTGCCCGAGTCACTAGAGGTGACTAACACAGACATGCACACAAAAGATATGAGATGTGACCAAGACATGCACACAGCGATACGAGGCATGACTAACACTGACACACATCAAGATATATGACACATGACTAACATAAACATGCATATAAAGATATGAGATATGGCTGACATAGACATGCACACACAAAGATATGGCACATGCCTAACATAGACATGCACACAAAGATATGAGATATGACCAATATAGACATGCACACACAAAGATATGAGATGTGACTAACATAGCCATGCACACACAGGGATATAAGATGTGACATACACATACATGCACACACAAAGATATGAGATATGACTAACATAAACATGCACGCAAAGATATAAGATATCACTAACCCAAACATGCACACATAAAGATATGACACATGACTAACACAGATACACACATAAAGATATGAGACATGATTGACACGGACACACCAAGATATGAGATATGACTAACATGACTCACACCAAGATATGAGCCATGGCCAGCACACAAACACACACACACACACATACACACACACACATACACACACAAGCTAAGATATGAGCCATGGCTAGCACAGAAACACGTCAAGATATGAGCCATGGCTAGCACAGAAACACATCAAGATATGAGCCATGGCTTCACGGAAAAACACCAACAAATGAACCATGTTCAGCACAGAAACACATTAAGGTATCCCTATGCTTGAGTTTGTTGTAGTCGGCAGACTCTTCTTAACGTGGGAATCATCGACATACGAGACGCAGGCCCTGATTAACTGTTCACAGGTTTCGTTCAAACAGTTATCCGGAGATTGGAGAGTGCAGTCTGACCCGTAGAACGTTCCATTACATGTAAAGTTCCCGGTTGACTGTTCACAGGTGTCGTTGAAACAGTTGTCCGGACATTTGAGAGTGCAGTCTGATCCGTAGTACGTTTCCTTGCACGTACAGTCTGTACTTTCCGGGTCACATATGATACCACAGCCATCAGAACACGTCTGTTCGCACTGTAGCCCAAAATTACCATCGGGACAAGTGTCACTACATGTGTATCCAGGACGTTTACATTGTAGACATTTTCCGGATTTTTCCTCACATAAAGGACAGACACTAAGACAAGACCCGGAGCAGTCGTGTCCATAGATCCCATGTGAACAGTTGCCGTGACACGTACCGATGATGACGTTGTAGCCTTTGCAGCACCCACAACACATTGCACAAAATGACCAAGAATGCCCGTCCAGACAATAGGTGCCTGTAAATGTTTGCACCTCGCTCACGGTCAGTGCACTGTCGGCCTGCGAAATGGTCTGTGAAAACTCAATCTTAATGTGTGCCATTGTCGCTTGTGTGGTGACTACAATAGTGTTCACAGAAATGTTTGGGTATGATATATCAATATACTGGAACACTACACCGCCACTGTCAGAGAAAGCCCTTGGAGTGGCATTCTTTACCCGAATCATAGTGCTAGCTCGGTGATAAATTCGAATGGTGTGAGTATTCTGGGGAATGGCAAAGTTCAGATACCAGTAAACAGAATTGGTTCCACTTCTCAATTGTGTGTGTGTGCAGTCATTGTCATAGAGATTGGTCTCTGTTTTGCCATTAACTGCGGCCTCTGGTCCACATCCGTCTCCTGTATAACAAGCATTAAATGTGTCGGTCTGGTTTGTGTTTTGTTTGACAGCCACATTCCGACCCCCGCCAATGTAGATGGAGCAGATATTTGCAACTATCGCCCCTTCAATCCGTAACTTGTTGATCAGACCAGCCCCAGAACGAACTGTGTACAAACATTTATTATCAAACCCGTGGTTACATTTCTAAAAATCCGCCAACTCGCTGTGATAACAGATAGCGTGATGTTCAAAGTGAACGTTGTTTACATCATGGAACGGACGCGAACAAGCTTCCATCTTGGTGCGCCCCATGACGTCAACCCGGACTGGAGAATAAAGACCGTTTCTTACTGATCAGTCGCCACGAGGTGTCCAGGTCTGAGTTTTTAATTTTGCTCCCGATAGGTAAAAAAACAAACTTTTGGCCCATTACCGGGATTTTAACCTGTGTTAAATATTACAGTTTGAAAATTAGCTAAAGTCTGATGCATACATTGTTTCATCTGTTTCTCTTTTTTACCATGGTTC